>VZTZ01005646.1:89092-428945 GCA_013400955.1 Drymodes brunneopygia | reverse complement strand
TTCCGCCTGCGCGGAGCGGTGCGGGCTGCCCCGCTCTCCCGCGGTGCCGGTGCAGCTCCCCCGAGCCTCCCGCCGCCGTCCCGCTCCTTTGTCGGCCCCAAGTTAAATGCTCCCTCGCTGTTTCGCGGGGCATTCTCGGAGCGCCCCGGGCGCTAGCGGCGAGGCTCCCGCGCCATCTACAGCCGGGCCGCGGCAGCGCGGCGCTGCCGGGCCGTAGGGGAGCGGAAGGACGGTCCCGCTGCGCACACCGCGTTACCGACCTTTTGTTGCCGCCCGCGCTGCGCGCCCCGCGGGAGCGGCGGCTGCCCAGCCCCGGCCGCGCCGCCGCCNNGCGCTGCTCCGCGCCGCTGCGCGCCCGGCCGGCGGCGGGAACAAAGGGCCGCGGGCTGAGCGCTCTCTCCCTGTGCCCAGGACGCGGCGCTGAGGCTGGTCGCCCGCCGCCGCCGCGCTCCCGCCCCCCCCGCCACACAAAGGCAGCCGCAGCTGGACGGGCGAGGGACCGCGCTCCACGCCAGGGCTTCGGTGCAGCGTCTCGGCTGGGCTTCCCCATACTCATGAACATACAAAGGTCAACCCCTATCACGATAGCACGATATGGGAGACCGCGGAGTAAAACCCAGGATTTTGAGGAGCTCTCGTCCATACGGTCCATAGAGCCAAGCCAGAGTTTTAGCCCGAATCTAGGCTCGCCGAGCCCGCCGGAGACCCCGAACTTGTCGCATTGCGTTTCTTGCATCGGGAAATACTTATTGTTGGAGCCTCTCGAGGGAGACCACGTTTTCCGAGCCGTACATCTGCACAGCGGCGAGGAGCTGGTTTGCAAGGTAATGCCTCCCCTTGTCCTCCCCCCCACCGGGTTCTCCCCTGTCGCGCCTGGGTTTCCCGTGTCTTGCAGGAGGGCGAGCACGGCCGTGCACCTCATTTATTGAAGAGTGGAGAAACAAAAGGCAGGGAGACAGGATTATAGGCGCATCCTGTAACTTTTCCCTCTCTCCAGACAATGGCCACGTTATAGCGGTGGCCCAGAGCCAGGTCTGCCTTCTGTTGGCAGGGGGATATTGTTCTGGAAAGAGCCGTTCTTGAAGTAGGTTTTAACGTGAGTTCAGACCAGGAGAAAGCCTCATTTTCCCCACACTCACTTTTCAAAATGGAGTAGGGAATCCCCAGCTAATTTTAAGGTGTTGGAACCTGCTGACTTCCTCGATTTTTACTGTCCCCTATTCTGTGCGTTGGGGTGTACGGAAGAGGATGTTGGGGGGGGGGGCAGATTGCCATCAGCTTTGTCTTAAAAGTGATTTAAAAAAAAGAACCACATCTAATTAATCAGCCTGAGCTCCCTCACGGTGGAGGTTGTTTGCAAACAGCATCCTCCCCCATTGCCCAACTGAGCAAGAATAAAACCTGCACACCTACGGTTTTTAGAAGTGCAGACAAAATAGCTATCCCACTCTTTGTAGCCTGCCGGCTTTTCTCTGCCTCCTCCCAATTTGCTCCTACTATTAAAAGGTGAGCTGTGGGAAAAAGAAATCCACAAGCGTGCACATCTGTGGAGGGATGTTTTTCTCATTTTGAGCTGAGAGAATATTACCCTTTGTTCCCAAATTGTGATTCTCATTGTCTGCAGTGAGACAGACCTGTGTCCAGCAAACTGAAGCACTACCCAGTAGTAGTTTCTATAACTATGTAGCAAATTGAAACCTTGCAGCACATGCTGCAGTGTTTGCAGTATTCCCAAAACATAGAATTAATGCCATTTGGCAAATTTCTAGATGGGAAAGTAGATGTATTATAACTTACTAGTATTCCAGGGATTAATAATAGTGTTGCTGACTGTTTCATACTTTCTTATACTTGATTCATAAAAAGTTATGGACTAGGCTGTAGCAGAGAAGTGAAAATAATTGCTCCTCCTTGCTATTTGTGAAGATTGGAGTTCAGAGGGCAATTTAAATGTGCTTACTGATGGAGTTATAAAACCTGATGTTAAGGCAGCCTAGGACTTCATATGATTATTTAGGGGAAAAAAGGCCTATGGTTTTGCAAAGAACTAATATTGCATGCTGAACTGGATGCTTTGTTACTAAATTGAAACAGAACATGAGAATTTCGAGAATGAAAGCCCGGCTCGATGCGGTAGCACAGTGCTGCACTCTAGGACATTGGCATCTTTTCATGAAATAAACAGATCCCACAAAGCTGCTGCTCTGCATGAAATTCTAGGTGAACTTGCATAGCAAGTGGTAGAGCAGAGGCTGTGTACTTCTTTGTTTCCTGTTTGGTTTGCAGGATTAAGGCACTGTTTTGATAACAGTATGAACAGTATAACTGCAGCTCGCAAAGACTGGGCTGTTATTTTTTTTCCCTTCCATTTAAGCTGTATGTTTTTGAGCTGATCCTGACATTTGAATAGTATCAGTTTTTCCATATGTGCGAGGCACTACTAGTTGTGCTCCAAAAATACGATCTTAGCCTGAATTGCTAGTTTGTGAGTGTGCAGTTGGCAGTCCTGAACTCAGTTTAATTTAATGTGTGCTTTAAAATGCCTGCAGTATCATGACAACTATTTGTCAAGTAGCCTTCCGGCAAAGAGACCTGCTCTCTGTATCTTACTGAAGATGCTCTCAGAGATTGCTTGCAGAAACGCTGGGTTGGATAACAGACACATACTGATGATTCTCAAGATTCATTTGGCTGCACCCACTGACTGTACAGATGCCGTTATTTGCTTCAAGGCTCTGTGGCATCCAAACAATGGTAACTTCTCACTTCCAATTCCCGGCGAGAACTAAATCAAACTGCAGCTTATTGGACATTTGCTGAATTGAGGCCAGGGATCTTGAAAGCTGGGATACAAAGAAGCCCTTTATAGAAGGTATTTGAGACTGTAGCAGTATGATAGTGCTTCCTATCCACCCCCTTTCAAACACAGTACTGGTGCATATCCAGAACTACTTATTTAACATAGTCTGAGAACCACAAAATGTAACTAATTTACATTATGATAATCTGGTTTAGGAGAGAATTCTGGAATGATGTTTTTTCACATGAGAGTTTGAACTACATGAATATTCCTGCTTAAATTTTATTTTATAGCAGCTGCTTTGTAGAAGAGCCACTCGCTTACAATGTAGTAGTTACGAGTTTTGAGATCTAAATGTCAATGAATTCTCCTCTGGAATGAATTGCACACCAGGGATTTTAGCAGCACCCCCTCCCTGCCCTGGTTCTGCTTCCCTGGCGCACCATGTCACCAGAATGCCTCGGTGCTAATCCTCCCCCCGTAAAATGTGCTGGGTCTGTTTGGCAGTCTGCCTTTAAGGTTGTTTTTCCCTGTGCCGGGGTAAGGCAGCGCAGGTATGGGGTGAGGGGAAAAGGAGGTCCGTGAGGAGGGGGTGTCCGTATTTCTTGGGATTTGGGTCCTCTTCTGTGGAAGGAGTTTATTAGGATTGTGCTCTGAAGCATTAAATGATGTGGGTTTTGAAGCCTCAGGTAAATTTTGATTGAACTGTGTCTTTCTCACTCAAATTTTAAAGGTTTTTAAAGCTTTAGAGAAAGCAGGGAGGGATTTGCTTCTCAGAGAGGGTACAGATACCCACTGTTGAAACACAAATGCTAGAATACAGAAAGGAAAAACCAATTGCACTTTAAAACAGTGGCTAGAGAACTAGACCCGTTTTTCATTTTTATATTGCATTCATGACTACCTTAAATTCTTTTTACCAAAGTAACAAAACACCCACGAGTAAGTTACATATTAATCGAATTTTTATGCTGGTGGAAATATACTAATCCTTGCTTTGTAGCCCTCTGCAGCAGGTATGATTAAAAATAAAAATCACTCATACCAATACTTTGCTCATAGTCTCTTAGCACACTGACTTCTGTTCTTCTCAATGAAGTCTTTCATTGTCTTGTAATGTGGTCTTTTCTCAATTGACTCAAATACTGATTCATTCGTCATCACTAGATTATAGTAACTTTTTATATTTGGGTTTCCCAGCAGCTTTTTTAGTTCTTACAACTCATTCATAAGATCGGTGATAACATACTTAGTAGTAAAGGGACACTTTGCTTTTAATGGAGCACTTGATTGAAATGCAGAGAGTTCAGGGTGGTTTTGTCTTTGCCTTTTGAAGGGTGTTTGTCTGTGCTCCAACAGGCAGAGCTATTTCCCGGGTTGTCCTTCTGATCTTATAAACAGCCATTGTGGAACTGAGACTTGGAAAGTGAAAGTGACTTTGCTGTTTTTCAGAGATGAAAGAAAGGCAGGAAGTAAATAGGAATAGCAATAGAGGATACTTTAAGCCTGAAAATCCTTAAGGCTTTAATGGGTTAATAAAATCAAAAGAGGCAGGCATGTGTATCAGGGTGGATTTAATGTGACAGCTTCTCTCAATACAAAGCTACTGGCTGTATTTTTTATGAGTTTATTTGGATGCAAAACAGAAAAGAAACACGTTTGCTTCTGAGTACTGCCCTTATACATCACTGGTCTTCACAGCTTAATTTAGATTGCATTCTAGATTTGATCAGCTGTTAGCTAATGTAGCTGTGCTTGCTACCAGTTTTGAAGACTAGCCTTTCCTGTCAAGGTTACGTGTGACTTCTGTGTGGGGTTGTACAGTCTGCTTTGTCTTGTCCTCAGTGCCGTGAGCTTGTGACATCCTGTTTACGTGTAGCTTTCAGCAGCAACATAAATTGTACTTAGAGATGGTTTTGCTAGCAAAATAAGATGCACCATGACTTCACTGTTCTTCATGTCACTAACCCTGGCTTTACTGTCATTGTTCCTGCAGGTGTTTGATATTGGCTGCTACCAGGAGTTATTAGCACCATGTTTTTGTCTGCCTGCGCATAAAAATATCAACCAAATTACTGAAATAATTCTTGGGGAGACAAAAGCGTATGTGTTCTTTGAAAGGAGCTATGGGGACATGCATTCGTTTGTTCGTACCTGCAAGAAGCTTAAAGAAGAGGAGGCAGCCAAACTCTTCTATCAAATAGCTTCTGCTGTTGCACACTGCCATGATGGTGGACTGGTACTGCGAGATCTCAAGCTGCGAAAGTTTATTTTCAAGGATGAAGAAAGGTAAGAGTCTCCCTCACTTTATAGACAAGGATGCCTGAGGTCAGATAGTTGGAGTTGCAGGACATTGTACCCTTCATTGTCAGTGTATCATTTGTTTGTAGTACACTTTATTTTCATTTGCAACCTGACTGTAGGATGGATGTGCCATTTTACCTTTTGGCTTAGGTTTTGGAGTAAAGTAGGTATAGAGGGCTATTTGCATCAGTGCTTGGCTACTGCATCTCCACCTAGAAGAGCTTCCTCATTCCTAATGGGGAGACATCTCCTGCAGGAAAGCTCTGAAAGGGTGTCTGGTGTAAGAGCTGCACTATCATAAAGGCTGCTGGTGTTGAAAGAGGATCCAGTATGTTAAAGAGGACTGGGGATTGAAATGACTCGTTCCACTGAGGAGGCATAAAGAGGCAGAACAGTCAAGTGTTTTCTGTAGGAGTGTTCTGAGGACATCTTGTTTTCCATGCTGGAGGGGTCTGGACACTGCTTCTAAGAGTGTTATGTGGTCACTGATTGTACTGAAGACTAAAACTGCTTTGCACCAAGGGTGCTTGTTTGTAGTATCGGCTGTTGTAGTACTTGGTGAACTACTTTTTTTTGTGTTTTTTTTTTTTTAGAGTAATATCTCCTCCCTATACACCCCCCTTTGTAAATGATTTGGGGAAGGAGTATGGGAAAACAGGGAAAGAAATAAGAAATAGCACTGGATGCTCTGGATGTATTGTTGAAGTGCACTTTCTGATGTGGAGCAATAGCTGTACTGTTGTACCTGTGGAAATTTCCTGTCTCTTTGCTTGTGTTTACCAGTCTTCTTGGTCTTGAATAATGAGTTTATTTGCGACTTCCACATAAGGTATCAGAGCAATAAATACTGTCAGAATAATGTCAGGCTTTCCCAGAGTGATTAAATTGGAAGATGACCACTAAAAAAACCAAACATCTAAACAGGAGCATTACCTGCCTTTGTGCTTCTTCCTGTCTTAGTACTGAGGATGGAGAGATGTTTTGTCCTTTTAATTAAATCCTAAAAATTGTCTGAAAACTTGTTCAAACTGCTGCAGAGTGAAGTGGATGTTCCGGAGAGCATTGTTGAAAATAACCAGTGCATATCAATTCTGTTTGGGGAAATTACAAGCAACAGCCAAGTTCTCCACTGGCTGAGGAAGTTGGTGACCCAAAAATTAGAAAAAACGAATACACAGTTCATTCAGGAAAGAAAAGTTCCTGGTCTTAAAATAAAGGTGACATCATAAGGATGACCATCTATCCCATTTAAATATTCTCTACTTAAATTTTACTGCAAGCTGAGTTTTGCAAAATAGGCTTCTCCTTTTAATCTGTTTGCGGACTGAAAAATAAGACATATTTTCGCTTCCTAATTCAGTTCAGACAATTGTCTGCAAAGCAGATAGCTAATCCTTAGTTTTCTACTTCAGCTCCAAGGTCTGATGCCCCCTCATCCATTTCAAATAAAAAAAGCCTAAAATTAAATGAGCTTAATGTCTATTCAGAGAGAAATGCAGAGCAGGTAGATATAAACTGCACTTCCACAACTTTTACTCCCAGTTTAATTATTAAGCACCATTGTAGCACCTCTGATGCAGATAAGAAGGAAACGTGTGCAAAACAGTTGAGAGAAGGATTATTCTTTGTTGTAGCTGATAACGTCCTAATGTTAATGTTAAAGTGGATTTTTTTTCCTGGGGTTATATGTAAACCTGTGTGGTTTTGCATGAAGAACAGAACTTGGAAGAGCTCCTGCAAGGGAAGGCAGCATGAGCTCAGAGCAGTGCTGTGGGAGCAGACGTAGGCCTGTGCTGAATGCTGTTGAACTCCTACCCTGATGCTTACTAGGAACTAAATGCAACATTGGAGGCACAGAGCCAAATCCTTCAGCCACCCAAGAAAAGTGGTGTGTACTGTAATAGCAGTGTTGGCTTTTATGAATGTTTGTAACTTAGCTGTTGTCTGCAAAATGACACTGTTACTCACTTTTGAGCATTGTCTTCTAATTATACAATATTTCACTTTAAAGGTCAAATAGGACTTGCTGGTTATTTTTAAGATAATCAGAATGTGGTTTTCTTCTGGGTGTAATGTTGGTTTGTAAGTAGGAAGGTATTGTAATCCTTTCTCTGCTAAATAAACAGAGATGAAATAATGTGAGATAGAAATAGAACCAAACAGCAGTGACTGCCTTTTTTCACATCCTCTGATCATCATGCTGTAATCAGTCATCACTTTCAATATGCTGCTATATTTAGAAATGAAAAATCTTCCTGGTCCTCCTGAGTTCACGGAGGTGTTGGTGTGTTGCTTGTACCCCTCCAAGCTCCTGTGTGTCTGAGGCTGCTGCTGAGGATGCCTGTGTGCTGAGCAGCCTGTCCTCGAGGAGCTGCCATCAGCAGCAGTGCCTGGCAGATGGGTGCTGCACCATCCCTTGCTCTCTGGCACTCATAATGAACCAAAGGGGGAGAGAAGAGATGAAAACGATGTTTTGGGAAATGTGTGTGAACTCTGCAGCTGTGCGTCACCTGGTCTGCAGTGGGGCTCTTCCTTAGTAGTTCTTTCCCTATTTCTTCAAGGCTGTTTTTCTGCAGTTCATTTTAAGTACCTACAGCCTTGGAACTTCCTCTTCTTGAAAGCTCTCATGGCTTTTATTTTGGTAGAAGAAAAGATGGGAAATCCAGCATGCAGGCAACACATGAATGGAAAACTCGGTGCTCTTATTTTTTTTTAGCAAGATGCTGGTCTGCTGTTAGCTGAGAGCTGCCAGACTGGAGGAGCCAGAGGGAATGTGAAGGTTATGTGGAAGTAGTTCCATTTGTTTAAAAAAGAAAATCAATTTTAAAGCATTTCTCAGTACGTATTCTTTCATTGATCCTAATGAGATCCTAGTAGTTCAATAGAAAAACAGAGCTTCTGAAATTTTGCAAGTGGTTGCATACAGTGTTGAAACTGTTTTCTACCCCATTCCTATTATCTAAATTACAACTGGAATTTACGAAGGTTTGGGCTCCTGATCTAGCAGCACGAGTGCTCTTTGCTTCAACTGTCCCCACTGAAAACACATATTATTTGAATGTTGCAGATCACAGTACCTTGGGATGTTTCTAATGAACTGGGAGGTAAGAAGGTGGAATAAAGTATTGTAGGCCGGTAGCACTGAGCATTTTGTAGGGGTCCTAATGGTACTAGAGGTATTCTCTTAATGTGATAAATCAAAGACAGACTCTGATCATGTCTTACATTATTGCATGTGTGTAAGTACATCAGTGCTTAAAATGAAACTCAGAAATCCACTGTGGAAACAAACAGAAACAATTTGTCTGTGTTTCAAGCTAATTTATAGTTTCTTTAAATCCTGGTCTGCAGGAAGTTTGAAGATAGGGTAAATTGCATTTCATTAAAATGATGTGTGCTGTTGCTACATGGGTTTTTTGTTTTGTATAAAAGGTAGTGCAGTTGTGGTTTTCATGGGGAGATGTGTCTGTGGATTCCTTTGTAAACTGTAGGAGAAATAGCCAGTCCTGTAGTATTGAAATTTGAGAGTTAAACTCCATAAACCTGGAGCTGATTTTGATGAAGCAGAAGTTCTAAAATATTACAGCATGGCTGGAAATGTTTTGTAAGACTGGATTAGCAAGCAGCATCACATCTCTTAAATGAGCACAGTAGCTTCCAGAACACTGAAAATATGGAAAACAATGCTGACTTGCCATGCTCAGTGGCAGCAGACTTTCTGAAGTACCTCTAAGATACTTGAATACTTCAAAAACTGTGTCCTTACACTTCAGAATGAAACTTGAATCCAAAACAGTGGATGACCTACGATAAACCATGTGGTCTTATTTTCTGCTTCCCTCCATGTTGTTAAATATTTTTTGTCCTGGGTATTAAGCCAGGTTGTTGTTGATGTTGTGAGACTCTAGCTTTTGAATATTTTACCTGTGTTTGTGGCGTGGTATTTACCATTTTCCATGTACAGCCTGTCCTCATAGTAGGCCCTTGGGCAGAGCAACCGTGCCCTTCTCCTAGCTGGTGTCCCATAATGATGTTACAGAACAGGCAGGTTTTTTTGGGTTGTGCTAAAAATAGTGCTATACACAGTATATAGCTAATAAAGCAGTTCATCAGTCTGATACATAGCAGATGCTTTGAGAAAGAGCCATCTGAAGGATCTCAGAATTAAATGAAGCATTTCTGTGTTGGTTGTTTCAATGGTTTGCTTAATGCAAGAACATTTCTGCTGTCAGGGAATTATTAATTTCTTTAGTGCGTTTTTAAGCCTTTAATTATATTAAAATATTAGCTGTCGTAATATTTGAAGCTTAAAGACCTTGTACATTCATCATACTTGTTGAAGGGAAAATTAAAATAATTTTGGTATTTAGATATTGTAATTTTCCTCTATTCTTTGAGTAAATATGAGGCAGGTGGGATTCAATAAAAATAAACAGGATTTGACACTTTTTGCTCTATGCCAGGGGAATGCAGCCAGTACAATACACTAATTTAGGAAGCCTGTGTTTGCATAGCATATTTACTAGGTGCTCTTAGAATATTTTTTTCCCTCTTTAATTTCTCAGCTTTGAATGGATGATGCTTTAACATGACCTAGTTAAGTTGTTTGCAGTCCTTATGATACAAACCTGATCCCACAAAAAAATAGAAATGCGTATACCAATCTTTTTGCATGTAGACCTTTCATTTTCTTATAGTTATTAGTAAATTTTCTCCCCAGCGTTTGTCAAATTGTAATGTGGTCAGCAGCTTTTTCATCAATGTGTTAGAATTTGCTGTTACCCTTATAATTCCATAGAGAACATGTAAGTTAATGTTTTCCCTAAGTCCTAGAAAGAGTCCTAAAGTGGAAGAAAATAAAACAAAATGGGAGTGCTCTTAAAATACCCAAAGATTTAGAAATTAGAACAGTCTTCATCTGTTTTGTCATTTAAGCACTTTGCACTACCCTGAATGGGGCCAAGGGACCAAAGAGCACAAGTTCTTCAATAGTGGAGGAGAATCACAGGTCAGATTTCAAACCAGAAGTTATTATTCTAAGAATATGGGAGGAAGGTGAATTTCTTCATAGACAACAAATCTGCTGTGAGGCTTGGGGTGGAAGATAAAGTTGTTGCACAATTGTTCTCCACAGAAGGGTTTGTGCCCCCCTTTGACTTTATGTGGTTTCCACGTTCCTGGGAGCAACTCTGAATTTGTTTTGTGTTTAGTGCCTTTCCCAGCAGGAGGAAAGACAGAGGCTGTCTGCAGGTGGTGAACATCACACCCACCTTGTGAAGTGCCTAATCTCCCCTGAGGGCATAGATAGTCATACAGGTTAATTGTTGTGCCAAAGGTTATAAATTAATGCTAAAACCAGGAAAGATTTGGCTGCTGTCTGGTCCTGGGATGGTGATGGGAACTCAAATGGACCTTGAGTCAGCTTGACGCCTTTCAGGGAGACCATGAGTGTTAAGACCTTTTGCTGTTGTACCCAGTGCTGGAGTTCGCAGGAGGTTTTGCCTCTGGACTTTGTGTGGTTCATAGTAGGGCCTTGTCTTCTTCACTTTCCCATTTCAGGTAGGATGCTGTGGTATGTGTTGTCTGTCATGGGTGGTGCCTCTCCTGAGATGCCCATCATGGGATTGAGCTCTCTGATGAAAGGTGCTTTGTAGTCACTGGGAGTAGATGTGTCTTAGGACATCTCAAATTGAGTTTAACACCTGGTCCTTTCCAAGACTTGAAAACTTCCATCCATAGGCTTGCTGCAAAATGATCCATGTTGAAATCAGAGTGGAGACTGAGGGTATCTGTGGATGTCTATGCTGGGAGTGAGAAAGGAAGGCAGGAGCCCAGCTCGCCACGACTGCAGTGGATTGTCAGAGTGAAATTCTTCTGCTGCCTGCTCTTCTTTTTGTCCTTATTACCACACTGGGAGATTACTTCAGGCTTGGTAGGGAGAGGAAGGGTGAAGATTGTAAACAGGAGCCAACCTGGGGCATATTTAGTCTTGAGCATCTGCTTTTTTGGTAGATGTGTATTGCTTGGAGACAGGATTGCAGACATCTAAGCAAAAGGTTTTCAGTAAGGTTGTGAAATAATGGCATGGCTCTACCTTAGAGATGCTGAGCACCTATCGTAGGCTCAGAAAGTGCAGGGCTGTTTCCGCAACATGCAGTTATGTTAAAAAAATAAAACGGTGGTCTCCTTTCTCTGTGGAGCTTCATCATGCATTGTATCAAAAGACCTAGGAAAGATGGGGAACACAGTATATGGTTGACAGCACAGCCTTTTAAAACTCTGATCTTCAAAGTAATCCAAAAAGATAGGTGAGGGGGTGAAGTAGCTGCCCTAAGCCAGATTCTTACTGAAAAATGGATTGCTCAGGGTGTTATAACTGAGCTCCTCAGTGGAAGATCTGCATTGATTTCACAGCCTGTACCTCAGCACAGGCATCACTACCTACCAACTCTCTGGGGAACATGTTTTGTCCTTAGGCAATAAGGCCATGGAAGAAATTAGGTATATGGCATACAGGACAGGCTATTCCCAGCAATCCTGTATGAGTGTTGTAAGGCTGAGGTCTTTGGGGCACCAGCCCTTCCTGGAGGTGAGTAAGAGCATTTTTAAGTAGCATTTTATAGAAAAAAACCCAGACCAGCTTAAAACAAGTTAAAAGCTCTAGGTTGCTGGGTACTGCATGTCAGGGGGATGCAGGCAGGGCTGACTGTGTGCTGTTAGCATCCCTGCGGAGGAAGGGTGGGGGAGATGTAATTTTTAGAAGCTTCCTTATTCGGCGGAAGTACCAGTGAAGGAATCTTCCCTTAGGAACAAGGTTCATCCTGTAAACCTGTGCTGCATGCAAGTCCCAGTTGTCTTTCGAAACATATCCTTGAGCCTGTTTCATTATGCAAGAGACTGTCAAACAGCCTTTGTGCAGAGTTTGTTTTCTTCTTCCCTGAAGTTGTGTAGGATGTTGTGTGGTGAACTCCCATGCTCTATGCTGTTACAAACTGGAAAGGGATCTATTGGTGAAAAGAGCAGGATTTAAATTGATGGCATAACATTTCCCCCCTGCTCCTTTGTGCCTCTCTGCCCCCAAGGAGATCAGGTAGTTGTGAGTTCAGAGCGAGTCTTTGCACCAAAGCTGCAAATCATCTGCTTGGGGTTTTGTTACTGCCTTCCCTGTCTCACTGGCTCCCTGATGGCAGCCTACTTCTGCATTATTTAGGAGAGATTCCCTTAGTTTAAGAAAAAAAAATCGATTTGCAAAAGATAACTGCTTCCAGTGTCGAGGTTCTCTTTTTTTTTTACCTCCTGTGACTCTAATTGTGTGCATGCTCTTCTCATCTTTATGATGGGGTGTGAGCAACTGACCTCGATTAAATGACCTGTAAATTATTGGCCACATAGGAGCAATCCCTGGTCTACTGGGCAGTCAATGGCTTGAGTGCCTCTACCTAGGGAAAGGCTTTCCTGGCCTCAGTCAGAGTAATACTAAAATATGAGATAACATTGCTTGGGTGCTTTTAGTTTTTACTGTTGGAGGAATATTGTGAAGCACCTTTAGAAATTGCCATTTTGTATTTACCTGCAATTGTATTGATAAAATGGCAATTCAGATGGCAATGATGGTTGTTTCATGATCTCTGGAGTCTGCTGCATAGAAATCTGGATCTTCTAACCTGACCCAGCCTAAGTGTAACAATTGGATGGCATATCTGGAGTGTCCATAGCAGGATGGCTCCTTCAGTCTCTTCCTAAAGCAGTTGATTTGGCTGTCATATGAGGAGTGTTGCTGTGCCAAAATTGTGGATCTGATCTGCAGTTAATGTTCCCAAAAATGGGAAGAGTGGCTCAGCTGTTGTTCAGGTAGTATTTCTCATACAGATGGCTTTGGGGACAGACTAGAAGCAGCTGCTTTCATTCACTGAGGTGCAGACTCCTTTACTGCTGACTGCTTATTCACTTCAGTGAAGATATTTTCCTCCGAAACACTCAGACAATCAGTTGTTCTCTCTGCTTTAAATGTTCCAGATTTTTTTTTCTCCTGCATTATGAGTTTAGAGCCCTCTAAATAATTCCACTGATTTTGGTATGGAAATTGTTTGCATTTGGAAAGAGCAATTCTTACAGCCTGGTTTCAGTGTCAAAAGGCAGGATAGCAATTTGTTGGTAGTCCCAAAGCTCTGCAGGGAAGAATAATGTGAATCTGTTGGAAAAAAAGTGTGGGATGTGCAACAAAGGCAGAGGTGAGTGCTGACTCGGAAGGTTGCATTGGAGAATCTTCTGGAAGACATTTAATTGATTGTATTTTGTTACATTACTGAAGCGAAGTCTGAATGCAGTCAAGTAATGAATGGCATATTGATAAGAAACTCAGAGTGGTATTGTTTTTCATGGGTTTCCCTGACGGTTTCTATGGGGACAAAGACGCATTTCCCGTCCGAGTGCTGCTGCTGCCCTCTGATTGCACTTCTGTGGTTTCATTCACCAGTAATGGGAAAGCATTCATAGGCAGAATAGCTTCCCCTTTTTAAATATCCATGATTCAGGGTTGTATTTTGTTTTAATGCATTAAACTAATGCAGTGTTTTATCAATGATCTGATAGATGCATAATGCTCTTTTTCCAAGTGCTTATTCGGGGTCTGCATTAAAACTTGAAATTATGTATTGTAATTACGTAAGCATTGGCAAAAGTCTTTTTTGCCCTACAGTATGTGTACCAAGTGATTCTCATCCGGCTGTGGCAGTAGCTTACATTTGAACTTCAGGGATTAATTTTGTTGCAACTGTTTGTCGAGCTCAAATGCTGGTGTTTTTGGAAAACTTCTTTCTCTTATGGGGATCCTTTAGTTGACTGATGTGAGTTAATTACTTAGAGAATGTGAGGTTTTTAGAGAACAAATTTTGTTTGTCCTTTTTCTTCGCTGTGATAGGAGGAACTTCAAAGTTGATTGTGATTTCTCATCTTCATGTTTGGTTTTGTCTGTCCTTTGCCTTAACAAATGTCAAATTTTGGGTCATCCAGTTATTTTGCAGTTGGATGCACTCCCCACCCTTTTCTGTGGACGTTCTGTATTCTCAGAATCAACTTGTAGTTTTCAGGGTCTGTGTGTTGTTGTTGGCTTTTATTCCTTTTCATGGGTATTTGATATCAGTGCTTTCTGAGAGAGGTGTGTGGGGGAGAGAGAGATTCTCATTCAGCATGTCTCTGCATTTCTCTGTATTTAGACTTTGATTCCCCTTTTTCCCATTCCCTTCCATACTCCCTGCCTGCTGTACCCTCCCAAAAAAACCCCAGAACCAAACCCAAAAAACTCACTGTATTTCAGAAAACAGATCTCTTTTAGTTAATGCTTGAAATGCGGAGGAAGGGAAGACCAGCAGAGCTGGTAGCTGTTTCTCACAGAGATGGGGTGCTGTGCACTGGGAAATAGCAGCTTCTGAGCCAGGCTGCTCCTTTTTGATTGCCTGAAAAGACGTGAAATGACTGTTAAAAGGGGCTGAGAGTTGCTGTGTACACCTGTGCAGTACCCAGTGCACAGACTGCGTTCCGCCCGTGAGGCTGAGGTGGCTGAAGTCATCTGTCATGGAAAATGGGCTGCAGTGGGTCTGCCCAGCCCCAGCCCTGGCTGGTGGTGAGGGGTGCTGGCAGAACCACCCTGTGAGCTCTTTCTCTTGCCAGCTGTGTCAAGTCAGACAGCCCTGCCTGTACTCCTGTGTGCTCCTTGCTGCACGGATAGAAAACCTGTGTTGTCATCTACTGCAAAGACTTTACAAATGAAACTGGGAATACCCGAGGTGTAACTGGGTGTAACTGGGAAAGGAGAAAGCCATACTGAGGCCGTGCAGCTGGCAGTGCATGCTCAGGGGATGCAGGTCCTGCAGTCTGCTAGGGAAATGCGTGCCCGGTGCAATGGGAGCACTGCATGCTTGCAGAGGAGCCATTTCACCACTTGCACTTTGCACACAAGGGAGTTTCTGGTTGAGGTTTTGGGGGCTAACCAGGAGGAAGAGGATTGAAGATTGTGTTTTTGTTTAATTTGGGACCTTTTGTTTCCTCAAAGCCTGTCAGCTCAGCAGGATGAAAAACCCGGCTTGAGTGTTTTCTTCATTTGCCCACAGCTCACAGAGGAGCAGGCAGATAAGGGCCAGCTGTTGTTCCATTTGCTTGCTTAAACAAAATCCGCTGTATCATGTGGAGGCTGAAGCACCTTGCAAGGAAAGCAAGATGGGGATATGGCTTTTGTGTGCTGCTTCTGTTTCATGATTAAGAAATTATTTCTTCTCTTGGAAAAAATAAGAATTTTTGACACACGTTGCAGTCTGTTCTCTGTGGTTTTGTACTGTGTCCGTTGTAGGAAATGAGAGATTAGGGAATTCCAATAATTTTATGTAATATAAAAGCTTCTTATTGAACTGTTTTTCTAAGGTCTTTGGCAACTCCCAGAAATGTAAAATAGGATAGGAAAGTAAACAACATTTCCCTGTGTTGTTGACACTGGGATGGCAGGCGTGTGTGTGGGGGGGGGGTGAATTCCCTCCTGGAAGTTGTTTATAAATAGCCTGCTCTGCCCCACTCTGTGTGTGTGTGTTCTGCTTCTGTTAGTTAGCAGGAGTGAGTCGATGCTTTCCTGTCTGGCAGTTCAGTGACTTAATGCATGTTTGAGTAGCTGGCCCCACTGTTTTATTGCTACACATGCTTTTCTATGGAAAAACTGAGGTGGGCAATGCAAATGGAGCCACAACTCATGTCCCTGCCTTCCCTTTCATTTCCTCTTCTCTGTTCTCTGCCCCCTTTGGCATGTTTTTTTCCTCTGGGCATTTCTCCTTGCTGCTCTCCGTATGCTGTGCAGGTGCGGGAATGTGTCAAAGCTGAGCACTGTGAAAGGACTCTCCTCAAGTCACTCTCCTGTTGGGGACCCTCTGCTTTGTGTACAGAGGGAAATTTTTGTGGTCTTGGTAATTGTAGTTCAGTTTTTCCTCGCAGTCCGCTTCCTGTGTGGTGCATTGCTGCTGTAAAGTATTGTTTGAGTGCTAATGAGGGGTTGTCCATGGCCAGAAGTACTGTTAGGATGGCAGTGGTAATTAATGAGGAAGCAGGTGTGTAGAGCAAAGCCCATCAGCACCGAAGTGGAGGAGCAAACACTGGCCTGTTTCAGGAGAGAAGGAGCTGCCCTGACAGAAGGAGCTCCCTGCTTGGGAGCCAGGTATTTGGAGTGCTGTATTTATGACTTCCTCATTTGGGGCATGTTGCCAGAGGGGCTTTCACCTCTGCTAGTAAATGTATTTAGCTGTTGAAAAGGTCCAAGTGTCATGAAAGTTTATGGCACAGTTGCCTCTGGAGTACTCCATGGAGTAAAATGCTCTTCTGTTGGTTCAAAAAAGATAGGGCTGAGCTGCCCTGGAACTAAGTCTAAGCCAAAGCTGGCCTAGATGTCTTTCGCAGCTCAAGTTCAATCAATGTCATCTTCAGTAAACATTTAAGGAACAAGGCTCTCCTTGTCTGCTTTAATGCCTGTTAAATTACGTGCCTTAGTCAAGAGACGCAAGTTCTGCCTTCTGGGATGAAGTTCAGTCCCTGCCTGTGAATGTCTGTGGTATGGGAACATGGCCATGACACAGGGCTACGAGTGGTCATAACAAACCTGTGGGGTTCAGGGATGAGGGCAGTAATACCCGAAGTTGAGTTACGACCCCGGACTGTTGAAAGGAAAATCTGCACTCCTGCTAGGTCACTCTGCCATCCCAAGGCACTGGACAAGCCCTGTTGCATTGTAGTGACTCTGTTCTCAAAACCATCCTTTGCTGGGAAATAGTTTACAGCGTACTTGGTAATCCTTTGGATGTCTCCAACAGGGACAGATTTTTAAATATAGATACAAAGCCTAGCAGTGAGAATTGAAAGGAAAGAAAGGTTGTATTCATCTAGTGCTATGACAAGCAGCTCTGCATCGTTTTTTCTGCTCCTGTGTGATATCCATAAGGGAAGAATATTCTCTTGCAGAGATAATTACTGCAGCACAATGACAAGTTCACAGTGCTTTGCAGGCAGCAGGAGTTTGCAATCTAGATAAGGCATCCCTGTCATCTCTGTAAGTCCTTTGCCAGCTTCTCTGTTCATTCCAGAGCGAGGAGCTCCTCTGCCTCAGCTGGGTAGATAAGCTTGCTGTTAATCATGGCCTTCAGCTCAACTGATCTCCTTTTGCCCACAAGTCTATTTGGAAGACTGAGATCTGTTAAAAATGTTCTTTCCTAATTTATCTTAAAATTGCTGGGATAAAGGAAAATATTGGTAGGTGAGAGGGATCATTTAGGGTCAGCGACCATTTTATTACTGTTAAACTTTGTGGAATTACAGGTGTAAGGAGCAGCTTTGCCAGTGTGAAGGTGTCAAAATAATCTTGTGTGGTTAGAACTGGGTTTGTATTTGGACATGATTCCTGCACAAGCAGGTTAGAATGCAACCAGCACAGAAAAGGTCTTGATGTTTGTCCTGTTTTGGAAATCATGTCTATGTAAAATTAACCACAAGCATGAATATGGCAGTTCCTTTTCTGTTTTTAAGAGATAAACATATTAATGAATTTACTGGACATGACTGTATTTGAAATCTTGTAGCTGTATGTGTGGCAGTATTCCCTATATGTCTCCAATATCTCTAACCAGTATGGAAGAGACAGTATCAATTTATCTGTAACAAGTGCTATGAGCGGGATTTTAAACTGATTCGCTTGTTGTGAAGTTGTTGTCAAGTTTTGTAGAATATGACTATTTCAACCATGTAGTTGCAAGAGCCAGAATTTGTGTTTGATGTTTGCTTACCTTGATGGTGTTGTTTTGTTTTTTTTTTTTGCCTGCAGGACTAGAGTGAAATTGGAAAGCCTAGAAGATGCTTATATTTTAAGAGGAAATGATGACTCTCTTTCTGATAAGCATGGATGCCCAGCCTATGTGAGTCCAGAGATCTTGAACACAAATGGCAGCTACTCTGGCAAAGCAGCGGACGTATGGAGTCTAGGTGTCATGCTTTATACCATGCTAGTTGGACGCTATCCTTTCCATGACATTGAGCCTAGTTCCCTCTTCAGCAAGATCCGTCGTGGGCAGTTTAACATTCCAGAAACTCTATCCCCTAAGGCAAAATGCCTCATACGTAGCATATTGCGTCGAGAGCCATCAGAAAGGCTGACTTCACAGGAAATTCTGGACCATCCATGGTTTTCTACAGATTTTAATGTATCGAATTCAGGATATGGTGCTAAGGAAGTATCAGATCAGCTGGTGCCTGATGTCAACATGGAAGAAGACTTGGACCCATTCTTTAACTGAGCACAAAGACTGGTGTTCAGAAGGTACACAACCTGGAGATGGACACATGAAGGAGCCCTTCCTGACCGCGTTCAATCACATCCTGCATCAGCCTAGCTTGGTAGCAAAAGACACTCAAGAGGTCCTCGGATTGAGAAGGAACCTCCACAAGGAGCTAATATAACAAATGTAGCATGGGGACAGATTGGGGGGGTGGGGGGAGCTTGCTATCAGGTTAGATTGATTTGGAGGAGAAAAGGCAGCATGGAGCAATTGTAGCTTCTCACCTTTTTGGAGCCAAGGAGACTGCACATGCCAATTCTGGTGCAGCTGTATCACTCCTGTTTCTGTTCCATTAAAAACAGTGGTAACTCACAAAAAATAGAAACTTTTTGCCTCAGCTCACATCTTGGCATCGCACTGTTAGATATTTAACTTCAGCCATTATTCAGGGAAAATACAATTGGCTAACTTTTTTAATCAGATGTCTAATAATTAATGGGATTAATACATGAAAAAAAATTAGGTGCACAAAGACGGACATGAAAAGTGGGTGCTAAAAACAAGCAAAATTTCAGTTCATGTCTCTTGATAGCTATTTTCAAGTCATTTCTTCTAAATAAACTACTTAATATTCTTGTCAGGAAATGACATTTTAATGCTTTGTTCCCTTAAGGGGAAGTAACTGTCATTTAACAGGCTGTTCTGTTTTGTGTCAAATGGTTTGTTGCAGGAAGCTATTATAACTCGAACTTCCAGATGCATTACTGCTATAATAGGGGGGAAAAAAGAAAAGAAGAAAACTGTATAATTTTTTTTTTTTTTTTAAGATATGAGATACTGGCTTCCATATCTGCCATGCTGCACGGATATGACTAGAGAGGGCAGAAAGCCCTTAACGGTGTCTTCGTCTGAAAACCAATCTCTTCTTTACTGACTGGCCCATGTGTAAATAGAGGGCTCTTTATTATGGAGGAAAAGTATTGTGGGTTTTTTCTTTGAATTCCTTTAAAGTTGGGAAAAGAATTGTTTGGTTTTGATTTTTGTTTATGTCCAGACTAAGAAATAAGAGGGTATTAATAAGCTGAACATTTATATTACAGATATTCCTCTTGAAACATACACAGTAATATGCACCTTTTGTATTGTCAAGACTTATTCTATTTATTGAAGAAAATGTCACAGTAGTGATGTATTAAGCCAGTACTTCAATTACGGGTTGACTTGGGATGACATGTTACATGCTGTAGTTAACACACTTCTTTTCTGTTCAGGTATTTCTGTCCCTAAATAACTTTTTATTTAGCTTCTTTTTTTTTTCTAGATAGCTTTATTTGATTTAGACTGGCAAATGTTTTTATTACTGCTTTTATATTGCTGTATGATATTGAAATCTCTTGGCATAAATATTTGTGTTTCCAGTACCTCAGTTGTTCTGATATTACTGCCTGTATACGTTTTGTGAAGTGGTCATGTTTTTTGGGTAGGTACATGTGGACTCTGTAGTATGTAAATGTTACTTGAATTTGTGCTTAATTATAGTATGTGGCATGTGCGTACAGCTACTTGGCATTTGACGTATGGATGCTATTTGCCTGCCTTGCAGGAAAGTTATGGTCCCACTCTCAAGAGGATGTTTCACAGTTCTTTATCAAGAGACAAAGCTAGCTGCAGCTGACCTGCCTTGGTTCTATTTTGGTAACTAAGAATATAAAGGAGTAATGTTTTTACACTCTGAAGATGGTGCTGTGTCAAGAAGGACTTTTTTTTATTTTATAAGTACCTTATAGGAGGAAAGATTGGTGATGTGCATGGTGGGGTTTTACTGCCTCTGGTGCTTTGTCATGTATTTGGTTTAATGTTTTTGTCCTAATCTCTTCAATAAATAAAATTGTGCATATTTAACTAAACTTCAGTGGTGAGCAGTGTTCTTACTGCATGTCTGAGGTGCTGCAGGAGTTTGCTCCATTAGGATCATTCAGCTGGTATTTTTTGTGTTGCTGACAAGCTCTTGCCTAGTCCCATGAGCTGAGGAAACTTAGAATTTATGTTCATTTACAAGGTAACACTGTAAGCCTTTTCATCAAAAGTTTTGCTATTTGCTATGAATAAAACTGACTTTTATTTTCTTTTGGCTTGTCCCTGTGTGTTACCAAGCCAATTTACCTTTTTCAAGAAGGGTATTGAAATATGGTGTGAATTTTGGTGGCAGGAGGCTCTTTGGCTGTTGAAGAAAGATACCGAAATGGAATGAGCTGGTATTGAAAAAGGTATAGGTGGTTGACAGTCACCCCTAAAGAAACTCCCCAGCCCCAAAACTTCCCATTGCAAAATAAAGATTATTGCACCAAAACTACTAGCACAGGGTTTACTGTCAGCCTGGGTAACTTTGAACTACGCTATTTCTTCCTAGATAATTCCTGGAATGTGTTTCAGTTGGTAGATTGAGAATTAAAACTGTTGGTTATAGCACTAACCAGATATGTTATTAACATGTAGAAACACTTGACGATCCATTTTTAAATGATCTGTATGCCTGCAGCCAAAGTTTAAATTACTTGAAATTCTTTCAAATCAAACTCCCACAATAAATGTGCTTTATGGAAAAAAAGCAGATTGTAATCAGTCAGAGAGAAAGGGAGTACTGAGGATTTCCCTCTCCCCCACTAAAACTTATGTGAACAACTTCTGTTCTGTTTGGGTGGAAGTAGTTAGACCTTATTTTCCAGCAACCTGCATGCTTGCTTTTTCATTGCCAGTAATTATATGAAAAATACAGCTGACTAATGATTGCTCGTTCGCAGTGAATTTTTTATTTGAGGATAAAGCTGCAGAGGAGTCCTTTGGCAGCGGAAGTCAGCTTTATAAAATGCTGAAGGGCTGTCTTGTTTTTGGAGCTTCCTTGTCCTAAAGCTAAACCCAAGAGGGGGATTTGTGATTCTGATTTCTGGCTCTTTTTTTTTTTCATTTCTGCTTCATGGGCACTGCTAGTTGAGTACACAGGTATATATCACTGCTTGCTGCAGAAATGAGACAGCTTTCTTAGTGCTGCTCAACCCTCAATTTGGGCAGCAGCTGCAGTGGGATTTGGGATTTTGCCGAGCAGACTGTCACATAGTCTTAACTTCCTCTCAGTCCTGGGGAAAAGGATGATATGTCACAACTGGGCAGGGTGAAAAGCCATGTCTACAAACAAAGCCGTTTCGCAGAATATGACCCCATGGCAGACTTTGGAAGCCCTCCAGCTCCTTCTCCTCCTCTACCCCTCCCAACTGAAAAAAAAAAAAGTTGGGTTTTTTTTTAGTACAATATATATCCTGTTAGTGCAGCACTTTGTGCAATTTCAAGCTACAGGCTTTTCTTCAGCACTGCACAAACAAGTGGCAATTATTTCTTTGGCACCATGATGTCATATAACCTGATCCCTTAACCTTGCTGAGGTGTGCATGTGTTATGGAGAAAAACAGGTCAATTAAAAATGCATTCTCTTTTAGATGAAATAACCTTAGTAAACTTGTGTTTCTGGAAAGAAAAAATAAATTAAAAAAGCCCAACCCAAGACTCTTGAATCCCAAACTGCTTTCCTGGCAATTGGAGAGGAAGGGGATGAAATGTGATGCCAAGGAAAAATTATTAAGAAGGAAAAAAAATTATACTCTTCATCCTGAAATGATTGTGTTGAAATTTGAAAATGTATGAGTGAGCTCTGTGACTAATAACATAATGAATACCAAATGAATTAGTAATAATCAGTTCTTTATTCTTAAAGTTTTGGCTAAGATTTCTATGAAAAACTTGCTAATTCAATAAGTGACAGTCTAGCTAACAACTTAACTAGCTTGTGTCTTTCCTATTCTTTCGGTAAAAGCAAATGTTGAAAATTGGTAACACGATGAGACAAATTGATATCAAAGTGTAGGTAAAGTGGGATATAAATGACCTGTAATATGGTGTAATTCCCCTGGAACAGGAGAAACAGCTGAGGAAAATTTCTTAAGAAAACCCAAACAAGAAACCAAAAAACCCCTTAAATCAGACCAGTTCTGCCACTGACTTTTGCTTTTCCCAATGTTAGTGACAGTTATGTTCTTGGTACCAGTTTCTGTGCCTCTATTTTGGCTTTTTTGACATCTGAATTAAGTAAATGTAGGCTATTAGTGTGAAATTTTGATCGTGTAGAAATGCCTGCCCAGAGGCCTCTATACAAGTTTGAAATTCTAGGCTGTATTTGACTTGTAAAGTTTTATGTATATTGGTGAGTGTATGCAAATATGTGGAAAAATACATTTACAGTGGTGGTAGTGTAAATTCTGAGAAATTAATTTGATATTTTTTGCGCTGATGTAAATGAATGGAATCCATTTCCTAAGGCCTGACTTCTGTGTTGAGAGATGTCATTTATTTTTTATATTACTCAATTTAAATTTGTTTAGACTCCTCTCAAAAATGGTCTCAGCACAGGAGTGGATCCCATTGTTCTGATTCTCCTGCCTCCTTCACCCGGCACCTGTAGCCAGCAGGGTGAAAAGGAAATAATCTTGGCATGGCAGCTTGTGCAAAGTAATAGGTTAGTTGCTGCTGTGCTTATTTCTACTCAGGAGGTTAAAGCATTGCAAAGCTGGTGCTGACATCATTCCAAGCACACAAAAAGCTGACGTCAGTTGCACAGTCTATTGCAAGGTGTTTATCTCCATCTGATTAGGCTGGCAAAACGTGTAGTGAGAAGGCAGCACACAAAAAAGGAAACTCTGTTTGTCCGTGCTTCCCACTCACCCTGACATTGGAGTCACTCCTGGAAAGACTGAAACATGTTGATAAGGCTTCTGTGAAAATCTGTGGTGCTACCATTGGGCTGGACTTTTTCCCATCTAAATCACCAAGCATCAATGTTGAGCACACCATTTATTGCAGGTGGGTGTTGGGCAGCCCCTTCTTGCTGCCAGGGGAGTCCAGGTCTGAACTTCTGGCATTCTCAAAGTGACAAAATAAGAAGGGATGCTATGACACAAACACTCCTCTTCTGCCTGCTCACTGAAGTGTGGGTCATTGGTCAGCAGAGAATTGCCCCTGCCTGGCTGGTGGGAGGCTGCTGGCTCTGCCCATTCCCTGCCTGCAGCCCCTACCCCAACAGCAGCCTCATCTCCCCACCCTGCAGAACATGCAGACAGTACCACCTTGCTGCCACAGGAGACCAAGCCATGTTGCCTGCTTCCCCCATCTGCAGGAATGTGCTGGAGATGTGGAGTAAAGCAACAGAAAGCAAATATCCTCCTTCAGCTGTGACCAAACGTGCCCTTGGAGACTTCCACCCATAACTGCGAATCACAGAATAAACTGAGTTGGAAGGGGCCCACAAGGATCATTGAGTCCAATGCCTGGCCCTGCACAGCACTGTCCCCAAGAGGCACACCATGTGCCTGAGAGCACTCTCCTAACACTTGTTGAACTCTGTCAGGCTGGTGCTGTGACCACTTCCCTGGGGAGCCTCTCCCAGTGCCCAACCACTCTCCAGGTGAAGAACCTTTTCCTAGTATCCAACCTAAACCTCCCCTGACACAACTTCAGGCCATTCCCTCAGATCCTGTCACCGGTCACCAGAGTGAAGAGATCAGTGTCTGCCCCTCCTCTTCCCCTTATGGGGAAGTTGTACTTGCAATGAGGCCTCCCCTCAGTCTCCTCCAGGCTGAACAGAGCAAGTAGGAGGACACCCAGCAATAGTGTGGTCTATGGATCAAGCCAAATTCTTCAAGGTATGGGGCAGAGCTGGTTAAGTGTGTGATTTCTACTCATGCTGAGACCTGACTCTTTTTTAAATTGACATGGGTTCATTGTTTTTCTCATAACAGTATATGGTTAAAATTTGGTCTAATTCAGTCCCTGGAAATAAGGAAAAAAATTAGACAGAATTAGAATTAGTTAGAATATCATAGGCTGAAAAATGTGTCAAATTCCATGTACTTGTGATCTAATTTTAAAATCTCAATATCAGCCTGCTAGAAGAGGAGAGTTTTGGCTTACTGGTCATCAATGGGCATTTTATTGCTTCATATGGTGTTGTTGATTTCTACTTCCTCCTGTGTGTGATGACCACAACAGCAGATTATTGGTAATTGCTAGGTGTTTGTAATTGCTGATTTTGGTTTTCACATTAGCAAGAAACATGTCTGATCCATGCAAACAGCCTTTAGAGCTGCTGTACGATGGAGTGTATCTGTGGGTAAAAATGTAAGCTCATCTGGGTACTGAATTTCTGACAGGGCTCCAGCTGAATTAGGGAAAAAGGATTTTACTACATACAAACTTTTTATTAGAATAAACGTTGCTTAAAAAATTACATAACATGCCTACTCTCCTTGGTAGTTCAAATCAAGGCCAATCAAATCAAGATGCTCAAGATGAGTAAGTACATGCATATTTTACCAGTTGTTGCTTTTTAAAAACTCTCTAATTCAGTCAAAGGAACATATTTTGGAAGAGCAATAGCCTGATTGCAACAGAGAATTTATGGCAGAGGAAAAAAATCTTTTTTTTCCCTTTTTTTTTCTATTCAACTTGATGAGAAATGTTGACAAATCCATTTTCTTGGTACTGTGTAGATTATCGAGTCTTTGCTGTGTCTGAGGAGCTGCTAACATGAATAACCAGTGATCTCATGTAACCTCAGGACAGCAGTGAGATTTGTCAGAAAGTTCGCAATGTGCTGTCTTTAGTTTAAAAAAGGAACATCAGCAACATGAAATGCATGATTCAGAGAAATCCAGTGACATTTTGCTATTGTCTGCGGCTGATAAAACTGGAGTAGTCAACATTGCCTGATTTCATCCCTGCTGATTGATCAGGCCATGAGGACAACCCACATTTTACTGCAGGATGACATTTTTCCTGGATAAATTTAGCTTTGTGTAGAAAGCCAGGACAAGGTCAAGGTCGAGTTTATATCCTCCGAGCACAGGAGATGCAGAGTGATTGTGCCCCTCCTCTTTTTTTTCCCCCCTTATGAGTGGTCTTTCTGCATAGGTAAAGGTAGGTACCTAAAGATAATGCCCTTTGCCCCTTTTGTAGTAGAAACATTGCTGATCTTTTCCAGAGTAATACTCACACCAACCTGTCAAGGGCCAAGTGGTATTTTGGGTTCTATTTGTTTGCTATTTGAGCAAGGAGGGATTGTACCTTATTTTTTCCATCAAGCATGCTGGGATTGTACAACTGATTTTGAAAAATGCCATGATTTAACAAGGTCTGGTCCTTCTTCTGCAGTTCTTTTTCAACAGCATCATCACCATTTTCTGTAGTTAGTAATTTTTGGGGAAATTAGGTTTCAGATAGTCTTGCCTATAAATAAATCTGAAAGATAAAAACTACAGCAAATACAGGGTATTTTATGCAAGCAATCATAGACTTTTGGTAATCTGTTTTCTAAAATTACAGAACAAAAATGAAAATTCTTTGGTCATTCTGTTTAAACAGTTTTATCTTCTGACTTTTTCCACCCTGCCAATACACTTTGCTTTTATTTAGGACAACTGCAATTGTAAGTGACACTTGCTATCATGGGGTTTATGCTGCCAGGTCACTCAGAGTGCATTTGGAGGCCACCATGGTGAGCACACCATAGATGTAAGAAAGAAATGTATGTATTGTGTATTATATCCAAAGGCTATCTATCTCAGAAACACCAGACTTTTCTAAAGGGTAGAAGGCTTCTCATCTTATTTCTAATAGTAGATGGGATTAAGAGACTCTGAATGTTGCTGCTCCCATCCATAAGTAATGTTTCCAACATTGTAGCTGTTGGGTGCCAATTGTTCAGAGAAGTGGAAAGAAGTGTCTAAACTGCATTTTTCTATACTTCTTTGCAACTTCTTGACACCATCAATTTACTATGAGTTCTAGTCAGCTGAATCAATAACAGATATAATCCCCAGAGACCTGGCAAAGACCTGCTTTCAGGAGTTTAGTAGATAGGCTGTAGGCTTCGTTGTCTGGGGTGGAATCATCATGCTCTTGCTGTAGAACTAGACCAAAGACTCTGATATTTAGGGCAGTTTTAAAGCTTGTTCCAAGATTGTTTTCACAAGAAAAGGTTACCCTATCAGAGCACAGCAGGGGAGATTGACCGCACTTCTGAAGTCAGAGTAGTCATGCCCAAGCTTTGTTCTGCCTCAGCTCTTAAATCAAGTTCCTCACAGAGGGGCAGAGAAACCCACTGCCAGCTTTACATGTAACAGGGAGGACAAAGACAAGAATCAGACTATCTAATGCTATTGAAGCTGGAAGTAATGGGCTTACACAAGTGGAATTTGGGGGTAGGATTTGTCCAGCTAAATGCTGACAACTATATTTCTCTCTGCTGACTATAAAAGGAGCTCAGCATGACTAGCTCAGGCATAGATGTCCCAAGTTAAATGGGAGTAATCCTCCCTGCTTGCCAGAGCCCCATCTGTTTGCATACACAGAAAAATCTTGTTTCCTTTGAGATACACCAGGTATCCAAGACATCTACACAACACTTGCAAATGGGAGACAGAGGCTATGGAAGAGAGAGATGGAGATGTGGTCGGGTGCCCTCAAGCATCTCAAATGGCAGTGAGTGGACATATCTATATGGACATCTATGTAGGGTGATCCGGAATACTTTATTTAGAAACCTAAGTCTTAGAACAGGATTCTCTTGTTAGCTTGAGAGTTTCCTAGGTGTCAGCCTGTGGGTATTTAAAAAAATGTAAATACATGTGTAATTTATGTAGGAAAATGTTCTCCTTTCCTCTTTGGAAATGGTCACTCGTGAAACAACTTGCAAATGTTGTTGGCCCAGAAGGGTTTCAGGCCAAAGGAGCCTGACCCACATACAACACGTGAGAAAATGCTCAGCCATGGATACACGTGGCTGCTTTAAGCTTTCTACATCTAGCAATCACTGGACAAAATACAGACCTAAATGCAGAGAGAGTATAAATCAGTATCATAAAAAATAGTAAGGATCAATGTTGATACATCAAGATGTACTGGGAGACTGAATAAAAGATCAAGAGCAAATGCATTTATTTACTTTTTATAGCATGTCACTATTTTATTTTCCTCTTGTTACCCCTCCATGTAGGATGTGCTACATAGAGCAGACTTAACCACCTGTTCAGTAGAAAATTAAATGCTTTAGAAAAGCATTTTCCATTTCTTCCCTTTAGTGTCCACCAGTGGATTTTCTCTCTGGCCCCAGAAGCAGCTGGTGTAACTCAAATAGCTCATTAAAAGTGCCTTGTGATCCTTTCTGTTGTGTACATGGCACTTTAACCTGTTTGCTCTTGGACTTTCTCCTCTAAAACTTCCTTCAAAAACAAGTTGCTTTTTATTTTGGAGAGAGCTTTGCATGTTGTCAGAGAGGAAGATTCAAATTGGGCACAGCATCATAAACACAACACTTGCAAATCTCTCTGGTTTTAGGCAGTAGGAAAATGAGTTCCTAGCATTTGCTAGTACTTCTCCAGACAAGTGTGTTCATTAAACAATGTTAATGTTTTTCTTCTCTTAAAAGCCAAGCTATGGTATGAGGCAGCCTTGTGTTTAGCAGTTGCTCACTGACTAAAAATCCTATGGCAACCAATAAATGGAAGCCAAAAAATGTTGCAATATTATTTTAGAGGACTCGTCTGCTTATTTTTACAGTTAACCTTGCATAACCTTCTACATTTTTGGACTCTGCCTTATGTAGAATATTTCTTAAAGTTTCCATTTATTTCAATTGTGCACTGCACATTAAGAAAACTCCTAAAAGAATTAGAAAATATGAGTCACAAATACTTTCCCTTTATGATGTTATCCTGCCCTTCTGTAACCTATTTATGTACTGCCCTTACATAATATTTATTTGGTATTGTGGTTTGCTAAGGATCTAACACTAATTTCTTTATTATGAAAAGCAAAGATGAAAACAGTGTCATGATGGTAACTTGAAATGTGTTTGCTTCCTGTGATTTAAACATGTGGACACAACAAATGGTCTGGCTTCCAGCTGAAGACCAGAACTGTGTTTCCAGCTTGAGCCATCACATACATATCTCATGAGTGTGTAGGGTTTGAGACAGTCTTTTTTTTTTTTTTCACTGTGGTTGTGGAGATGCATCTTTATAAGCAATGAAAAGCAGTGTAATGGTTGGTTTAAAATGGCATGTGAAAAAATCCATTCAGTACCAGTGCAGCTCAAGTGTTTGGTGTATGCCCATCTCTGCGTTACCCTGGCACAGCTAACAGTTACCAGCAAAATATCAAAGAGTGCATCTGTAAGATTTGACCTGGATACACATAATGCCCTAGAAATTATATATTTCACTCTCTCCTCCCACAAGAATAGCCTCACAATCCCTGCAGCCTGTTCCTCTGTGGCCAGCAGTGTAGCAGTAGATGAATTCCTTCAAGCAAGGTCTCTGTAGGTTGACTGGTTCATGCCTGATGTTGCAACCCCATTGCCCATGACAAATTACACATGCAACTCTTGCAAAATTGTATTCTGAATAAATAAGGGCTTGGAACTTTACCCGTCTTTCTTCAGTGAACAGGATCTTAGGCAGGATGGAACTGAGCAGGTTTGTGTGCTGGCATGTGAGCATGAGGCTGTGTGTGCACCCGCATAGATGAACAGTCCCAGATGAGAGAGGGGGTGGGCATGCACCATTCTGCTTCTGTGCACCCAACTGGAAACAGGAAATTATGACATGTTCCTCAGCTGCTTCAGAGCAACATAGCTTCTTTCTCCAGCAAGAAGAGCTGGGAAGGGTTTGGTGCTTCTGTAGGTGGAGATTTCCAACAAGCAGTGCTGGCAGTTTGAAAGTGAGGGAGCTGATGGGAGGTGGCAGCACCCTGGCCTTCACCTTTTTGGGAGATCCTTGCCAATGCAAATATACAGATTTTGTAATTAAAAATTTGTGTTACCTCGTGCATATATAGAAAAATAACAGGGAAAGCAAACAGTTCAGTTCTTAGATTCCTTAAACACCTTCAGGTGGGTTTCTGCACACAGGGCTTTAGGTTTCTGCAGAAAGGATGTCTCAGCTCCTGACAGTTCACAGAGACCCAATCTGCCCAGCTTATGGAGCCCAGAGAGTGATTAATGTCATCCCAATGTAATAATTTACATTCCCATTGGTTTCCATGGGCCTTGAACAAGGATATTAAACACAGGAAATAAAAGAAGCATGTGTGCAAACAGATATTTTATACATTCAAAAGTTTGCATTTAAAGATAATAAGGTAGAATATATCTATTCATATGCTAATCCTATTAAAATATAAACTTGGGTTGCAAGTTTTTTGGGACGAGGACAGGAAGTTTTTTCTCTATAATTGTATATAGCAGCATAATAAAGCCTGGCTATGCCTAGGACTGAGTGTCCTTCTGACTACTGGAGTAAAATTAATATATTAGAATGGTTGAATAGTTTTAGAATCAAGTACAACATGTCCTATCTTATGAGATCAACAGCCTCCTGCTATTCTTCAGACAAGGCCTTTGCTCTTTTCTAATTGAATTCTTTGTGGATTTTTTATACAAATTTTATCTATGAATTTAGCTGCAACTGACCTAATATTGCAAAACCCAATTCTCATAGAACCTAAGCAGGTTTTAACCCAGCTTTTGAAAGGAAAGCAAAATATAATAATCTACTTCAGCAACTGGACACAGAAAGCAATCTATTAAGGGTAAATGAAAACAAATAATTTTCCCTCTATGGTCTTTCTCTGATAAAAGGTCACATAAAAATCTGTAAACTGAGGTATTGTTTGTCGTTTTAGATGCTTCCTGAATATCTTGGAAGATCAGTTAAAGAAAAAGTGTACAGTATATTTTGTGAAGGCTTTCTTTAAAGCAATAATATTTTTAGTTACATCAAACACTGAATTACATTACACACTATATTACTATACTTCAGAGCAAGAAATCATATTGATTAGATTTATGAGATAAAAAAGAGATAGAAGGGTTTTTTTAAAGTTTAAATTTACTGGTTTGATAAGCATGGTTTAGTGGTTTGTCAAACCAAACTGAGTGAGACAATGTCATCAGTGATCCTTTCTGATCCACACTGATGTTTTGTACAGTGCTGTTGAGTTTATTGCTGTCATTCATTTTGTGAATTTATTTATTTATTTATTTATTTATTTATTTATTTATTTCTGCTCAGTCCTGAAAAGTAGTGGAAATGTAGCCAGGAACAAGACTTTTGTGTTGATAGTCATAGCCTTGAACTTCTGTTAGGAATGTGCCTGTGCCACTTTGGTGAGCTGCCCACATTGATCCATCTCCAGTGTTTGGACCTGATTTCAAGTACTCCAGAGCAAGAATTCTCTCTCCAAGGGTCCTCAGGCTGCAGTCATTCTGCAAAGCCCCTATTTAGGGTCTCAAAGCATCTTCTTACCTAAAGTCAACACTGCCAAACCCAGGTGGACACCACAGTGTGAAGGGCTGTGGAGTTCAGGTGTCCTAAGAGGAAGTGCTGCAGCTCAGTTTTGCTACGCACCCCCAACCCAGCCTTTAGATGGTTTCACACAAAAATAAGTGTTGCAAGGGCAAATTCAGTACCTTAATGAGGTGGAGGTATGATGTCCTCTTATTTATTACCCAGTATGGTGTTTCTTGCAGTAGGAAATGCCATTGAAAAGAAATATTGTTGCAAATTAAGTATACTTAGTGCTTGATGGAAGTTATTGCAATGCACATTTACTGATGTATTAATTATGGTAGGTTAATTATAACAAATTCCCCTTCCTTACTCAGAATGAACAACCTTCAGGAAGGGGAGGTCATGAAACGGGGGAAGATTAATTTATTTTTTAAAAAAGAGTGAAATTAGACAAAGAGAGAGGAATGCAGAGCAGTCTCTCATCCCTTCTCACAGCTCGATACATTCCATGGTCCCTTTTTTTGTTGCTACTCTGTCACTTGTCCCCCCTCCCATTGGAATGCACCATTCCCAGTCAATGCATTCAAGAATTTCATACATTCACATGTGACATCTTTCCATCTTGTACTGTAGTGCTTTCTCCTCTCATATTTTAACAAAAGTTTTGTAATGTTAGGGGTTTTTTTAAGACCTCATCTTCTAGAGTGTTTTCTTCTGCCCCTGGTTTAAACTTTGTGTTTATGTCTCTTATAATTATACAGTGAAACTAAAATGACAAAAATGCATTAAAGTATTTTCAGATGTGGGGTATTTTTAAAGTTCAGAGTTTTTAAACAACCTGTGTGAGTTTTGGAGGCCTGACTTGTTTGTTATTTTTGGTGTTGAAGTTGAACTGAACTACAAAAGCCAAGAAATGTTGTAAGCACAACTCTAACTACTGTGTTGTAATCTTATTTCATTCAGCTGCTGAGGGCTTCTATGGCCACTGAAAGGAATGCAGGCCTGGCCGAGTACTTTTCCAGTGAAAAAATGCTAATTTGTTCCATGCCATCACCATTTTTTGTGTACCTATGTTCATAGTCAACTTTCACTGATCACCTCAGGTAAGATACTGAAGAACAGAGCAGGAAAATTAAGTTTTATGTAACTTCTAGACCTCTCAGAAATTACATTCTTTAAGAGCAGTGGATTTTAAAAGTTTTGTGGTTTAGTGGTTTTAATAATATACATCATTGTTTTGCAACTCAGTATTCCTCTGCAAAATAACCCAAATGTCAGAAATAAAAGATATTAAAAATAATGCACATTATCAGAGCAACTTGAAAAGCACTTAGCTGGCCATTTCACACCAGGAACCTTCAGGAATAATGCTGTTTTGATCCCATTTCTGGCCCATGACATGTTGGAGGTAGCTTACAAATTCCAGAGCTGTGTACAGAAATAACTGTGTCTGAATCTGATTTGTAATATACAGAAAGTATTTTGTATCATTGTTTATTTTTACTAATTAAGTATTTTAAACTTATACTACATCTATGTAAATACTGCCTATAATTAATAGCATATAATACATATTTTATATTAAAATTATTATGTAGTATAATAAAATATATTTCTGTATGAGTGTAATTTGAAATACTTACATATTTACAGCCATGTATTTATATATAGACAAACCCAAAGTCCATTCTGTGGTCTCTTCTGTTCATCTAGGCAAGGAATGAGTTTTCATTCTGCATGATCAAGGGCTATTTCATCAAGCTGCTCTGTCATTCCTTTCATATGAACAGGGCTAAGCAGAACCACTCACTCCTCACAAAGGAGCAGGTTGCAGATGCCTCATTGCACAGATTGTGCTTTCACTCTGAGGAATTTCTAGGGCAGAATGACTCAGGTAGCTGGTGGTACCAATGTGTACAGGAAATTGGAAAATTTTAGGTGGAAGGAATACAGCAAACTCATTGAAAGAACTCAAATCTCCATAGTCATCCAGCATCTTCCTGATATGAATCTATTAATTTTCCTTTCCCTTCCCTCCCTTTCCCTCCCCTTCCCTTCCCCTTCCATTGTACCTCACATTTGCCCCTTTTGGACTTCCACCTGTCCTGTGAATGGTGCTGTGGCTCCTGAATCATGAATTGAGGAGTACAGTGATCTGATGAAATAAATTATTGTTAGAGGAAAAACTCTATTGCACATTTTCTCCCCTTCAAAATCCACAGTCTGAAAGGGAAATATCTGCTCTTCCATTCCCCACATGTTTGGAGAGTCATACAGAAACTAAAAAGAGTGGGCAATTTTTGATTTTCATAATTGCTGCAAGATAGTTAAGGCTGTAAGCTGTAGCACAAACTCTATCCCCAACTCTTATTGCATTCAGTCACACTTGAATGCACTGTAGCAGAATTTCATTTAGATTTTGTAAGATTTGGCCTTTTGAAATCAGCATGAATTATAATGTTCCAGTCAATAGTTTGTCCAACAGACAGCAAGGCACTTGATTTTGCTTTAGCATGTCTCAATCTGTTAAACAATAAGGCTTTTCTTTGCTGAAGTGGGACTGGTGTGCATGCAGTAAGAATAAGCTCATTCTAACAGCTTTTCTTTGCTTTTCTGTTTTAGAGAGAGAGAATTTGTAAATACACTGTATTAAATCATTTTTGGTGAACCGTGCTGATAGAAGAATTGACTCATATTATTCAACCTCAATCTAATGAGATCAAAAGACATCAGGTAATTTTTGCTTCTTTGTTTGGGCTGGGTTTTTGTGGCTTATTTTTTCACAGCTATTTGTTTGGTTTGGTTTTTTTTCCCCAAAAACATCTGAAAACAGGACTGTGAAATGCTGTAGGACAGGGAATTCTTGCACCATTTTTCTAGCTGAGAATGAACCAGAAAGCCCACAAGAAGGATTCTTTTTATCTTTTCTGGACAGTATAATTATGTGCTAACGAGTCTGTGTGGTTAACTGAATAGGATGTTGCTAATTACTAATCACCATCAGGAAGGGGTTTAAATATGAAACCATACATATTCAAGATACTTTCCAGGTGGGGGAATAAGTTTGCTGACTTTAACCTTTTGTATATTGATTTTCTCAGTCTTGTTTCTCTTCATTATATTGCAGAGCAGATGCTGTAAGAGAACATACAATTGCAGGAGAAGCTGCCTTTGGCAGAAAGTTCCTTCTTAAACCAGCATCAAGATATCCCAGCTATTCCAGATTAAAATAAGGCTGATTCCTCTGTTTTTAGGAGTATTGCCCACAGTTTACTGTTTTGGGGTTCAAAAACAATATTATTGTAATCAGAAAAATTAATTTGCTAACATAAGCTAGAGGTGTATGTTCTGCTTCTTACTTCTTGTCAATTCTAATCAGCTAAGTATTTTCTGAGAACTGTTTTGGTTGAATAGCACAAACAAATTAGCCAAACATTCATCAATACTGAGAAAAATTAAACCTAGGTTCTACAAGGATATTTTAAAAGCTCTATGATGGAAATTTTGGATCAGCTAGAGAGAATCAAAGTCCAGGTATTGACCTCACTGGGACCAGATTTTCATTTTAGATATTCTATAGGGCCACTGAATTATTTTTCTTTTTAATTTCTAAATCTAAATCTAAAGATTTTTTAAAAAATTGAAAATGCTTACGCAGTAATGTACACAATAAGTTCAAAAGTAACGACCATCTGCTCTTTCAGGATTTGGCTCCTTCTTGAGCAAGATAATAGGAATTAACCTTTTAGGTACTTGTTCAGGAAAAAAAAAGGCTGAATTTTTTTTTCTTGCTGTCTTTCTGCATGGATACTGTATCTAATTCCTTTGAATCCTGTGGTGTGCATGTAGATGGGGGAGTGTTTCAGTCCTCAGGATACCATTTTCTTTAGTGGATATTGGGATGAGATATTTCATACTCAGCTTCAGTTTTGCTTTAATTTGCCCATTTAATTATGCCCATTTGGCAAAACCTGAATCTCAGTGAACCAGAACCTTGGGTCTGGAGTTTCTGTGGTCTGTATCTGTGGGGTTTTTTTTGTTTTGGTAGGTTTTTTTTTTTTTTTTGTTATTCCTTTTTGGTTTGGTGGTGGTGGTGGTTGTTTATTTGCTTTTGTTTGGTTTTTTATTGTTGTTGTTTTGTTGTTTTGGATTTTTTTTCTTTTTAGAGAAGAAGAATGGGTAAAAGAAACATCCTGGTTTTTTCCTCTCATTACTGAAGGGAAATTAAATAACAGCCATGGCTCTACATTATGGCCTTCCTTTCTGCTTAGCTTAAATTTTAGTCATCTTTTGCTGGTTCCTGTTATACTCAGTTCCTGAACTCTCAATACAATAAATGTTATTGTTCATGGGGAGAATGAGTTGCATAAATGTCAAGTCATCAACAATCAGCTGGCCAGTTGCCTGAAGCCTTTTTTGTTTTCTTCATGGGACATAACTACAAGTACTTATTCATACAAACGAGTCCTACACACCTAAGTAGACTTATTGACAGTAGCGGTGAATTGAAGGTGGAAAAAAACCAAGGTTGTGCAACATCTTTTAAACCTAGGACTGAAGTTCTAGTTGTCACAAATCTTTAGCTGATGGCATAAATTTACTTGCTTTTGGCACATTTATACCCCTATACAATTTTTAATTTTTAGAAAGGCCGATAGAAGAAATCAAATTCAGAAGTAGCAAATTGTTTTGCAAGTAATATCAAAAGCAAGGGATGGTGTGTTTAGGGCAAAGATAGAGGCTCTTGAAATGTTTAGCAAAAATATGAAATTTGATCTGTCTCATGCTATTAGAATCTCATTGAGTATTGATTTCCCTGAAAGAACATACTAGTGCAGAGAAATTGTTGTCTTACTTGATATACCAAACTCTTAAGTTCAAGACTGTGGAAGACAGACATGACAAATTTGACAATGACACCATCTAAAGAGGAGGAAGGAAGCTGAAAAGTAAAAACTAGTTATTACAGAGCAATATAATGAAAGGGAATATTATACTTCTTGCAGCAGCAGGAACAGGAATTAATATTAATTTGTTCAATAATAAAAAAATGAAACCCATAGAAATTTAAAATAAATTTCAAGCAAACATTCAGAGAGTCTCAAAATGAAGCCAAAAAGGGAGAAACTCACTTTGTACTTGCTTAAAGTGGAAGGTTTAGGCAATAATTATTTATTGTAATTCAACAAGATCATATCAGGGGAACTGTCAGCTTGAAATGACTGGTATCTGAGGAAGTCTCATGTGCAGACTTCTGAATTTACTATCATGAAGGTCTTCTGCCATTTCCACAGCTGTCATTACAGGGGATGCTTCCCCATCTTGCTTAATATGCAGCATGTTTCCTTTCTCCTCACCTAATATGAGTTCTTCTCAGCTGCAAGGTCCCTTTCTGGGGCCACCAAGCAATACCTGTGCTCCTTATCTAAGGTGGGATTCAGGTGTCTGGCACTGCTTGGTACCCCTTGGGCTGTCCTGCCCAGCCTTCAGCTGCTGGTTGAGAAACTGCAGGTGTTCTCTAAGGTCTGTGTAAGGTCTGTCACACCAGCATGTCTTGTGCATCTCAGGTATTATTGATACCTGCTTAGGTCTCTGACAGTGTGTTTACCTGTGGGCTTGGTGCCTGGGCTAGCAGTGAAGTTCAAAGAGCTGCTCACCTTGTTCTAGTCACCTCCATGTGGCCCCTGACATGCCTCACAAGCCCTGTTGACATCTTCAGCTTTACTTCTCAGCAGTCTCTAGCCCCTCACTTCAGTGCCACACCCTTGCTCCCAGGTTACCTGCTCCTTAGCTCAGCAGCAAGAACCCACCCATCAGCCTCCCAGTGCCTGCAGGGTCTGTCTGTTCCAGCCCAGAGTGCTGGTGTTGACTAATAGCTTGGCAAGTGTCAATGACAGTCCTCTAGCTCACTGGGGAACCATGAGAATCCTCTGCTGAAAGGAAGCTGATTGTTCTTTCTGTTAGAGTCCACCAAAATCTGTATAGAGGACACCACAGCAGATGGACAGGAAAATAACTCATGCAGGAATTCTGAAATGCCATGAGATTTGTTTTTCTTCTCTAATACCAGTTCAATAATTCTGCCTTTCCGTTGTAAAGTCGGAATCCCTCATCTGCATTTTGTGAGTCAGTTATACTGGTGACAACATGAAGTGTCTGTGCAGTGACTGGAACTATGTGAACTTTGAACAGAGGATTTGTTTCCCTAAACTTAATTTGACATTTTCTCATCTTGTTGTCTGGTTGTATTGCTTTGGTGTCTTATAAAAATGTATTTCTTCTTTTTTTCTTCTCCTAGTAGCTGGAGCTGGTAGCTACTTCTCGTAGAAGGGATTCTTTTCTCCTTTACATCCTCTTTCAAGGTGAATTTTAATATCTCATGTGTTACAAACAATCTTAGTAATTTTAGTATTTTGTAAAATGTCCTTTTTTTTTAACATTAAAAAAAACCCACAACAACCGATCAGGAAATCCATATTCAGTTTTTTTCCACAGTGGAAACTGTAAATTATTTATAACAGTAGTTTGATTATATTAAAAAGCACAATCCCAAGCCTGCAGTACATTACTGGCTCCATTCCTTGCCTAAAACAGGCGTGTTTATATTTTTCCTCAGTAAATATGTGATAATTAAATGCAAATAGACCATATTTTTCAAATGAATTCCCAACCCTGGAAACTTGGATGATGATAATCTTGCCTAATAAATGCACAACTGCAAGTGAAATCAAAGTTTACTGAAGCAGAACATTCTTAGCAGTCAGTAGCAGCCATCACTTAGTGAAAAAAACATACAGGATTAATATAGACAAGTCATTGAAAAATAGATAGCCCAAAGGCATTTTATAATTATGGAATATACCTAAGCATTAATTGAAAACACTGTGCACTCTTTATGGGATGTTCTCAGCTAATCCATTCCTTTAAATTATTAGGCTATATTGAAGTCATGCCTAAGGCTGTCATCAGTTCTCTTGCCTGTTCCCCATTGTGTGTGTTATCCCCTGTTTCTAGGTCAGCTTTTCAGCCTTTTCCTTTCCCCTTGTGAAAGAAAGCAATTTCTCTCCCATACATTTCATTTATGAAGAGACATATGCATGTTTCTTGGCTGGCAACACCTGGTCTTCTCCCTCTCCCTTCCAGTCTCTCAGAGATCCTGAGCCTCCCTTGGAGCTAATGGAAGGACTTTCCTATTGCTCTGATAGTTGCATCCCATGAGCAGCTCAATTACCGCCTTTTTTTGATGGATTGTGTCTCTCTGATGTCTTTCCAAATCTGGGCTAAAGACACAGGAATGTAGAATCCCAGAGAAGAGATCATCAAAGGAAGGACTATTGCCTGTCTAGCCTGCAGTGAGAAACTGTCACCTCGTCTGCAGCCATCCTCATTCCCTCTTCCTTTTCTCATTCTTCCCAGAATTCTCCACTTTTACACAGCTGTTTTCTAACATCTGGAAATATATCATCATACGCCCTTAAGAAGAGCTTTTAAGTGTGGGATCTTGCCTCAGTGGCAGGATGCTGGCAAGAAGCCAAGCATTGTCTTTGTATTACCTGCCTGATTGCTCTCCTTGTCCCAGATAACTCAGTTCCCCTTTCTGGGATTCCTGTAGCTGTACCCCCAAGACCATATTCGTAAGGTATTTGGAGAGATTCCTATGAATATATCCCCTTCTTTCCTTATGACTTCCTCACATTAAAACTACTTTCGCCCTTTAACTGAATGTCCTTAACAGTTAAAGACAAAGGCTGCATTTTGTTCACTCTTTATGACCTTATGAATGGGGAAGGATATTATGCAGCCTATAGGAAACATGAAGTTAAAGTCTGATGGCTATTCCTTCTGTAGCTCTCACTTTCGTGCAGTAGTTTCTTGCCTGAACCTGGAGCAAGAGAGCAGTTGCAGGGGAGGGAAAGGCAGGTTCCTGGAAGAAGGAGTAGCTGACAGGATGTTGCTTTTGTTGGAAAAGATCCGTCCTGTTGACAACAGGGAGGACCCGGTAAGGCTGAGTGTTAGCTACCAACCAAGTAGCACACTGCCAATCAGAGTGCAGAGGCCAAACTTTCCTTCTTCCTGCCAAGAAAAGGCATTTAAGTAAGGACTGAAGTATGATTTCAATTTCACTCCAGTTTAATGCAGACAGCAGAAAAACACAGTGACTCACTCATACGTTCTTGCCTGTTCAATACATAAAATTTCCTCTCAGAAGTCTGCAATTTTGCATTGGTAGGAAGACATAGTGAACTCTTGGTTCTGGGATGTACACAGCACAGCAGCTGAGATTTCATGCTCAGAAAGGCCAAGAAATGAACATGTTGGAAAGTCCTCAAGAATGGCCACAACTTACATTAATTTTCTGTTTCCTTCACAGATATAGAAATAACTGCTTTAAAATATATGAAAGGACAATAGTTGATCCTGTTCTCACAGCTTTAAATCTTAAAACAATCAGCCTGCCTCAAACAGCCACCTCTTTACCCTTGTGTCCTCTAGCTCTCTCCGTGATGTATGGTGAGGGGAGTGAGCCAAAGGGGATGGCTGAAGGATGTATTGCCACAGACAAGGCTGTAAAGTTACTGTGTAAACTACAAATTTACTCCATAGCATTGCTACACTGAACACTGACGGGTAGGGGAGATTTTTTTTTCTCTTTCCAAGTCCTCCCTTGCATGTGGTCCTAATGCCTGACCAGTTTCTCAGTCACATAGCCAAGGCCAGATGACCCCCAAAAGCTGGCAAATGTATTGGCCAGTGGCATTGTTTGTTCTTTATCTGAAGGTGACCAGGAGATATGAATAACAGCTTAATTTTGGAGTTTAGATGCAAGCCTGAGGTTTTCACTTTATGTAATGCTTTCTGAAATGTCCTGAAAAGAACTGAAGAGTTAGGCTGAAGTCCAGGAAAGGAAATGAATGGTAGAAATGATACATAATCTCCCCTGACATCCTGTTAACATAGCCTCGTGCTTAGCCCAAAAACTCTGCCTTGCAGAGCTGGCAGGGTGAACAAGACCCTGCCTACAAACGTGTTTTTGCAGCCCTGTCCTGGTTTGCTGTGTACCACAGCCTTTCCTGCATGCCAAGGTCTCTGTGTTTGCTGCTGTAGCACTGGGCTGAGAAAGCCACACTCTGTGTGCCACATGCCACCACCCCTTGGTGCTCCTCCTCCACTGGCCCAGACTGGCATTGTTCAGCTCATACAGGCTCAAGTCTCTTCTCAAGCATATAGAGCCTGGCTCAAAGTCTGCTAAATGCATAAGAAAGATTTTAACTTACTTCAGGAAGTTGTGTTCAAGTCCTTTGGGAAGAGCTGGAATGAAGGACAGGAAGTGCAATGTAATGTGAGATGGGTTTTTTCCCCAAATAATTATTTATTTATGGATGTATTTATTGACTTCTTTGATGTTTTAATCTTTGTGGAAGCACAGCAACCTGATGGATCCCTATTAACATACATTTAAATACAAAAGGGGCAGTTTACTTTTCAGCAGTTTGAGCACCTGCAATTCACATTAGCTTCAGCTGGAATTCTGTGTGTTCAGCAAATTAAACATTCAGTAAACAATGTTATAACAGTGTTGACTTTAAGATGAAATCATAAATGCATGAAAACAGGACAAAGCCTATAGCTATTTGTAGCTATATTCAATCTGTTATGCCTCTTGGTCCTGGAATAGAAGGCTGGAAAAGATCTCAGTGGCTGTGGATTAGCTCAGCTCCATAATTATAGCACCTGAGATGAGAGCTGCTACTTTGCTTATATTAGATAATCAACCTAAAATTGTCATATAAAAGGAGGATTAATTTTTTATTACAATACTAAAGCCAAATTCATCTTTGAACAGAATTAGTCTGATTTGCTGAGTCCTGCAGGCCACCACATTTCTTGTTTAATATGCTGAGACTACTAATTCTCTATTTCTGGTGGGAAGAATTGAGAGGGAGTAATTTTATGCAACCTTATTTTGCTTCTGCAATACACCCTTCCCCATAGAATCCCATTTGTGCTGTTTGCCATCTAATATCCGTGCATTTCGGGCAAACTCATGGTGCAAAAAATGAGTATCTTAATAAACAGACTGAACCCAAGTATTGTGCATAGTGAATAGCTTGACCTACTAAATTTGCTCCATTAAAAGAGCCTTAAAGGACCACTCAGGCCCTTTTTTCAGGTCAGTCCCAAAGTGTATTAACCTGTTTTGAAATGCCTGGAAGCTGTGGGAAGCGCCCACTGAATATGCTAACAAAGGGAAACGAGAGCACTTAAATGCAGCCAGAAAAGAAACAAAACCAATTTTCTGTCTGCTTTGGTAAGATATAACTGACTCAAGAAATGAGATTTTGAGTCCTGCTCTTGGAAATTACCCCAACAGGAAAAGGCTACATCCTTCCTTGGATTTAAAAAGTATTGTGAGAAAATCCCGTCATTGTGCTTGCCTTCCCCACCTTGTGCAGAGAGTATCAGGGAGTCATCAGAAATTCTTCAGTGTACTGACACAGTCTCTGACCTTTTTGAAGATTATGAAAGTGTATAATAAGAGATAGTGAGCAGTTTGGAGCACTCTTTCTTGGTTTCCTACACAGATAGACCAGCGTTTTTCTCTATTCTGATGTCACTTCACACAGCAGTGGACTTTGAGGAAAAGAGGAGCTTAAGATGCTCAAAAATGATCCATTATCTACTTCAGAGGAGTAAGAAAACGAGAGGATGGACAGCATATGAAGCCCCTCTGTGGAAAAAAAAAATGCACACAGTAAAGAGGAATAAGGTTCCAAACTGCCATCCTGTAAGTCTGCAGAAATTAAGAACATACATGTTACTTAGAAATGGGGACCAGAGCAGGTAAAACATTGACTAGGTTGTCACAGAATGTCCTGGCTAAAGTGGTCAGGTCCAGGTGAATCCCTTCCCTCTCAGCTGGGATCAAGGATGCATTGCGCCTCTCACTGAACAAAGGGCAGCCCCTCCCACCTTTGGGGCAATCAGATTGTTTATCCACTGCTGGGAGCACCTGTTATCACATCTCTTTCAAAGGGATTTTTTCTGATTCATGAAAATCAGGGAAGTGCTCAGATGAAATGCTACTATTTATTATGAAAGCCTCCTTCAGATCCCTGTACTTCAGGGCCTGTGCTAGGAGCCTGGTGTATATTTGCAATCCCATTTCTGGTACTCTCAGTAAACAGCAGCTGACCATTATAAGTGTGTGGGTCTGACTGGCCCCAGGCTCTCTCATCTTTAAAAGAGTGAGCTATGCTGTTGCATGTTCTTTAGCATGGGTGGAGGGCAGGGGGGAGGGTTGGGTTTTTTTGGTAGGGTGAGGGGTGTGGGTGTACAGTTAGTTTGGGATGGAGGGGACCATCATAAGACTTAGGCAGGTCTTTGGCTTCTGCAGCTGGTAGATCTGCTGTAGTTTTCCACAAATAAAGCAGTCTTGTTGGGATTATGGAGAAACTAGGAAAGACAGGGAAGTTGTAGTTTTATGACAGAAAACAGGAGAGAGGAAATCTCTAACTTCTTGTGGTTTTGCCTTTACTATATGAGAGATAGTATTCCTGAGGCCCAAGGCTCTTCAGCCTGATTTTCTGCTCCAGACAAATTGGTGTGATTATTTACTTGGGACGGGGAAAAAGAGATGTGGCAGAGTCTGATTGATCTTCCTCCAGAAAGAGGAAGATGATGACCACACATGCTGCTGCATAAATAAGGTCCCAAGATGCCATTAGATATCTAACTGGCTCCAGGACTACAAAGATGTGTTTATTGTTTGCAAGTTTTGCTATTTGCACAGTGCTTGCCCAAAGCCCTTGTGGCCAGGTTCAAATCCTTTTTTATTCCTCCCACTGAGTAGTGGTTTATTTTGTTATAAATCATTTCCACACCTCATGGGAGAGAGATGGCATTGTTTGCTTCTTTTCCATTTGAGATTTGGATGGTGATCATAAGGGATTCTTGTACAAATCCTACAAAGCAGATCCTATCACACAAATTGGGGACATTCTGTCAGCACCTTGGCAGTTCTTTACTGACTTCCATACAATTTCAAGGAAATTTCCTGGTATGTTGGTCAGGACAGAGGTCTCAGCCAAAAGTAATTTTCTTCAGCATGGTGTTTAAATCTGTAGCAATTCTACCATTGATGCTAGAAATTCAAATGTCATCAGTTTCATGCATGGTAAATGAGAAGATATAAATGAGATATGAGATGAACATGGTCTATATATACATCTCTGCTTCTAATATATAGCTCTAATGTTGTCAATGTATTTTAAATATATTCCTAATTGAACCTTTTTCTTTGTTTTGCAGGCATGAACTAAGCCCCTCTTTCCCTGCTTTTAGCTTGTGATTGTTTTCTGTTCACTGACCTCTCCTATATTATTTGGTGGTAAGGACTAGGGAGAAATGAATAAGTTATCAAAATTAATCAAATTTGTAAAGATGTGGGTGATGCCAGGTCTTCTAAGTCTGTATGGAAAAAACATGCTTGAATATGGAGCGTAATTGTATCTTTAATGTGCCTGGATATCGGAAGACATTTTAAAATAAATGTTTTATCTGTCTCCCTGAGTAAAAAAGGAATTTATGCCAGAATGGAGAGAGTCTGCTCTTGGAGGGATAAAGAATTGTAGCTACACAAACATGCACATGATAGAGGTTAGGCATTTTGGCCTTGACTTTTAGTAGCTACTAAATCTGACCGAGAAGATTCCTTCAATTTAGAGGCCAGCAAGTGTCCTACCAGTGGCCAAGGACTGCCTCTGTCTGAATTAAAATGCAGATCTCTTAATATGTATGCAGAACTTTGTTCTGATTACTGACAATTGAAATTGCTATAACATAAAAACATGTCATCTAGGAGTGATGCTGAATCAATATGACTCAAGAGAGTAAACTGGACCACTTCACAGATAGTCTAGCCAAGACATTTTATCTTAACTTGAAATCAAGATCAGAAACATAGTTAGCTAATTTTTCTGTACAATCCAAATGGAGATCACTAATGTACTCTTCTATAAATCAGAAATGTCTTCATCTGTAATTTTTGTGAAGTAACGATTACTGTCTACTGAAGAAAGTATTTTGAGGAGCTATTCAAAACAAATTGAAAATTCTCATGAAACTTGGAAACAGACCACTCATAGCAGGAGATTGACGTGAAAAAATGTGCAAAGCAACAACTGAGTTAGAGACAGGAGGAAATGCTTTTTCAGTCAACCTGTAATTAGCTTGTGGAAGTCACAGCTACGGAGAGTCAAGGGTAAGAATATAATTAGATTCCAAAAGGGACTGGAAATTTATATTGATGTAATTAATTATAGCTCTGAATATATTTCCTAAAGTGTTTTTTTTCAGCAATATTAAACCTCACTCTTCTCCCCAGAGGGGCTGTGTTTTTGCAGAAGGCCAAAGAACACGTGGGCAGGAAACAGCCCTTAGGTAGTTTGCAGTGCACAAATGACACTCCTGAGGGAGAAACAAAGGTGCTGTTATGGCATGAGCAGAAGGGCCAGTAAGGTGCTGGGTGGTCTGTGTGTGTGAGGCTGACACAATAATGACTTAGACTAATACTCAAACATACAGTCATGGGTGCCAGATGGTCACCAGCTGGGAGACAAGTCTCATTTTTGAAATTGTACATCCCTTGTAAAATATCTCTGCCGCTATCAGCCTCTGTAAACTTTAGCAGTCTGCTCAGTTGGCTGAATGTAACAGTACACTAAGTATGGCAATTACAGATATGAGGTAAATATAAGTTACAACTGGAAAGTTTTTCAAAGGCAACTATTACCATTAGTTTACATAAATTAAGATGCTACTGTCATGTGCAAAGACCACATGGAGCTTTCCAATATTGCACATCCATTTTTCAGTGATTTGACACAAGCCTAGGCAGTGCCCTGGAGATGACAATGTTTTTACTGGGGGCTTCTTTTGCCCTTTCTTATCACAGAGGATAGGAGCTAATATTTTCCTCAGGACTTAGACACATAGCTGAGCAGCTAACACATTAGGAAAAACAAAGTAATCAGGAATGGGGTGGTGCAATCCCAAAAGTGAAATAAAACCTACACTGGAATACTAATAAACCATGTGATAAAAATACTGAAGGTTAGAAGTCCTTTTGCAAATGAGGAATAACAACTCTGTGCAACTTCCGTTCTTGGCAGAAGAGACTTGTGATCGCATTTGCCATGGGAGGTCAGGAACAGTCAGGTGATACCATCTGACCAGGTTATTGATGCTCATAACCAAATGGGCTCAGCTCCCTTGGGATCTGCTCTGCCTGGTTCCAAGGGTAGTTTTGACCCAGAGGACCATATGCAGAGTTATAAAAAGTATTTATGAAAAGAAGGAGATTGTGTAACTGAGGTAATAGACATGGGCACATATGATCACTTGACATGCTTACTGAAATTTAGGGGTGCTTCAGGGCATTTCCATAGTTATTTTGGGTGGGATTTCTTCTTGGCCAAGGTAACAATTTTCTTTTTTTTTTTTGATTGGTTAGTTGGTTTATTTTTTGTGTTTGGAATACATTGGAAAGATATTTATAGGTGATTTCTGACTATTTCTCTTGCTTTCTTTGGATTTTCCATGTATGATGAAGTAATTCAAACTAAAAGAAAAAAAATCAAAATAGAAATCTTTTGCTCTGACTTGATATGGTCATATATGGACTAAATTGTGAATGAACCAGATCTGCCTGTAGCTGTTTATCCAAGTTGCTGAACACTCCTATTTTATAAAAAGACTGCTGGAAGTACAGAAAGGGTATTGTAATCCACTACAGAAATACACAGATAAAACTGTGTGAGGAACCTAGTGTCTGCTTTCAGTAGCACTGTAACCTTGAACCTTAATAGGTAACAGAAAGCTGGAAAGCTTTGTCTGTGTCTCAAAAGTAAACTGTTCCTCCTAACAAAGCACAGACAGATTACTGTTTCAGTCACGTATCTCTTTGGAATAACTGCATTCCATCAATGACCAATAAGTGAATGCTAAGTCTGGGCTACAACCTCCTCCTTCCTTTGTGAAACCACCACAACTGAAGCCACACCTTAACATGGACTTTCACAGATCTGATTCTAAGTGTGAAAAACTGCAGTATTCTCCTAGAAAAGAAGATAACTTATATTATCTGTAAAAAAAAGAATATGTACATTTTCAAAGGGGCTGTTTCCTGAATGTTCCTTTCCAGGTCCTTCCTGTATCCATAGAGAATTTTGTATGCATTTTGCATCTCCTTATTGACAACAAAACATTGTTCTTGACAGAAGCTTCCCTGTTTTTTGGAAAACAAGCTGGCATGTTTTCTTCAGCAATGGCCTGAGCCTTTATGGTACTAACTCCCGATTAATGCCAATTTAAGTTGCTGGTGATAAGTGACCCACTGGCTTGAACCCTCATTTACTCTAAACTCAGTTGGAGAGGGATCTCTCATTCTTCCTCTCATTCTTTCAGGCTCCAACTGGAAATTTAGCACGTTTGAGCTAATAGAAAACAAATTTAGAAATGCTGAATCTACCTTTTGCCCACCCCCTTTTACCCTTCTTAGTCTTGTACCTCTTTAGGGACATGTAGACTTGAAGGAAATAGAAGAGTTGACGGTCACTGACAAAAGTATGAAATTCCATTAACAGGACAAGCATATATTTGGGCAATTGCAGTTCTAGCAAAGTACATCCAGTGCTTAAATACTCACCAAGCAATCAGGTGCCTTCCTCTGTACATGCTGTTTTCAGAAACATATTCATATTTCATGTATTTTACCTAGTGCTTATGCAAGGGATGACAATGAAGTTCATTGCTTCCTGGCTGCCCACTCTCAAAACTATCATGCATTAAATGAAATCTCCTAATTCTGTTGTAAAGTTGTAGGCCAGAGCACCTGGGATACAGGAATTATGGCTGAGAACAGCAACTCACTAAAATGACATCATGGTGAGAACATCACACCCTCAGAGAGCCACGAGCCACTCACAAAACCAGACAGCATCTCTTAAACTTTCTGTCACAACCTTGACTCAGAATGCAAAAGCACAGCCGGAATAGTTTTGCAGCTTTTGCTTCCAAGTTGTTTCTTTACAGACCCAAAAGCATGTGCTAGACAGATGTTGTGCTCAGTCTGATAAGTTTGCATATGGCACTGATGAGCTGTAGATATCAAAAAATGCTTGGATTTATGTAAGTAGATATGTCCAAGTAAAATCTGTGCATATTAAAGGGTTGTTATTCAGAACTGATGTAGCTTGTGACTGGAATATTAGTATTCTGCTTTAGGCTTCAGATATGTAGGATATCAACATGAAATAATTATTTTATCTTCATCTTTTTAGATGTCTCATTAAAATGCAGCAATTAAGACCTAATTTCAGCAATATTTTTACAACAAAGTCAGTAGCTTTAAGAATCTATAATTTCCTCAGATTTTTTTTTTTAATTAATTACAGTACTATAGACATTTTCATTACTTAGGATTGTGCTTTATGGTATTTTGGGCAGGATGAATGGACTCTTCAATGAAAAACTACATTTTCCTTTCAGAAGTATATGAGGTCTAGTGCTAAAAAGGCACCTATTATGAATATTCTTATGATCTTCCAGAGGAAAATAACATTTCCATTTGTAAATATAATGAAGAAGAAATCTGTGGGAAGTATTTTTTTGCATCCCTGTCAGAAACCTTTCATGTCACACTGTCTTGCAGCCTGAACAACATGTGAAAATCCAGTGTGGGAGTAGAGGAATTAGTTCATGTAAGGATTTGATTAACGTTTAGCAGTTTCCATAAGTTCCACTCTAATGCTTCCTCAATTTTTATCTATCGCAAAAAATATACTAGAATTAACAAATTTTGGTTTTTTGAAAAAATTACTTTTGGTTCCTCTAAAGCTGAAAGTCTGTCTTGCTCTTTCCAAATAGGATGTGTTTCCTTCCAAGAGATCAAAGAAGTGGTGAGCAAAGCCTGAAGACAGGCCATGTTTGGAGTATCCTCTTTTAAACAGGACTTGCTGTTTCAATGAGTTGCTTCTGAGATAGGGAACTTCAGGCTTGAAGTTGGCCTTGAATTTAACACAGGGCTAAAATCCCAGCTGCTTCCAGAGAGTGAGGTGCTGTAGCTACAGATCTCCTGTGGAGTTCATCACTCCTCAAGGATATGAAGCAGCTCTGTAATGTACATCAGCTGTTCGTGGTTAGTGGAGGACTGCCCAGCAAGGACTGCAGGAATGTGCTGTGTTCCAGAAGTGGCTGGAGCTCTTTTACCTTTCCTAGTTCCTGACTTACCTGTCCAGGCTTTTTGCCTTATAATTGCTGCCAGTGCACGTAGGCCAGCCACACATGTGTTGGTGAAGCATCCTTCTTCAGTTTAGCAAAGACAAAATACATTGACACTGAAAACATTCAAGTCAGTACTCCTTAAGGCATTTTCCTTCAGTTTGACTCATAGAGAGAAATTCCCCAGGCGACTTTCATTTTGCTATTGTGGTTTCACACCTCTGCCCAACAATTAAATTAAAAATTAAAGTAGAGAGGTTAAGAGAGAGGTGAATAATTCACTGTGAAAGATGGACCTGCCAAAGCTAGTCTGTTTCTCTGTTCATGGACAGTCTGCAGGTTGGTCGTAATTTCCAGATACTTATTTATGACTTTAGTTTGCCTGGTGTTCTCCTGAAAATTTATTTTTATGCTTAGAGGGTATCACACAGAATTTGCCTCAAGTACTTGAACTGAAAATCTGAGCTGTGTTAGTTAATTGTAGTTGCTCATAGGTGGTTACATGAGATGGCAGGAGTACAACAGAAGTGAAAGCAGTTGAGAACAGGAAAAGATTGCCTTGGGATGAAGTCTGTCTGGGATGGGCTGATGAGCTGCATGCATGGAATTATTTTAGTTTCTAAAAAATCTTTGGTGTGTAGGAATAATAAAACCAGAGAATGGTTTGGGGTGGAAGGGGTCTTTACAGATCGTGTAAAATGAAAACAGGACCAGACTATTGGCTACAAGCAGAGGGTAAAAGTGTTTTTTTCTGTAACTGTGTTTCCATAAAATAATTATTTTTGTGTGGGAGGTCCAATTCTCCCTAATGGACACTTTTGTAGGACACCATCTTATCATCTGGGTTTACCTGCCCTTAATCTAGGGTCTTAGGATTTTAAGGACTCTTCCCTGTTCTCTAAGGTGTATGTGCGTCTAACACAAACTCATTTTTAAATTTCTGCAAATCCCTGCTAAGGATGTTTGGGAGTATTTGCTTAGCTTCTGTTTTTCTTACAGGAGCATTTGCCTCATATGTTACTGCCACTGATTCTTATTTGAGGCCAAATTATTTTTAGTGGGGATAAATCTTTTATAGAACTAAATTTTTTATTAGTCTAAATACAAAATATTTATGTTCCATTACATATTTACAATCCTATTCATGAAAAAATAACAGTCATCCTAAAGAAGAATTTCCTTGGGAATTATTAAAAAGAAGAAGAAAATGGAAGGAAAAGAAAATTCCACTGCCAATTTTCCCCTACAATAAATGAAACACTTGCAGGTAAGATTTACATGAGGCAGTTAGCAAGCACTATATATGTGCTTGCCACTTTTAAGTCCTGCTTTGAAATTCCCATTATGTCAGACATGATTATAGTGATGGAATGTAACACTTTGGGTAGAGACCTTTTCATAGCCTTCTTTACTAAAAAAAATTTAAGAGAAATAATTGCTGCTTTCTATTCTCTGTCTACTGTTGCAGTGAAACTGGTGCTAAATTTTGTTCAAACATCTACAAATATCTGCAGTATTTCATTAAGGATTGAGACAAATTAATTTTTGGAGCAATTCTATTGAAATTCTGGTCAATGACCAAAGCAAAGCAGGTAAGCAAGTGTTTAAGCAGTGAGGGTAATCCTGGGAGTTCAATGGGACTAATATGGATCAAGTTAAAGATGTGCTTACTTAGCTACACAGTGGATCTCAATGCACAGCATCTGTATTCCTGAAAGCCAGCTGAAGTTAATAGGAGGGCAGCCTCTGAGAGATTTTGAGCCAGCCCATGAATGATCTAGTGTTCATTCATGGTGTATAGTAGATCAATTGACTTAAATGGATGATGGATCAAATGTTTCTCTGTATTTGCAGATTGCTCACTCTTCTCTTTTTTTTTTTTTTTTTTTTTTTCATCAAAGGATACTGCTCATTGCCTGTGACTACTCCAAGATCACTCCATTCAGCCTGAAGAATTTATCTGGCTCAGAATATGAGATTAGAAAGTTCAGTTTTGTTTTCCATGCAGTACATAACATGATTTTCTTCCTGAGCTGCAGGAAGTTTCTAGTCATGACATTTTTCTCTTCAGGTGAGAGGCAAGAATGTGTAGGGTAAATATTTTCTTTCTCATTGCCCTCTTTTCAATAAGACAGTTACTCAAAGCAGCATTTTCCTGACTGGAATTTGTAATAGTATTCTTCATAATGCAGCAAGAAATCCTTTGTCAAGCAATTGTTTCCTGTTTTAAATTACAAATACAAAGCAAACTTAAAAAAAAAAAAAGGGGAAAAAGAAAAGAGACATTTGCTTATAGGGCTGGAGGGCAGAGTAAAGAGAGGTTGGGCTGAATATGTTCTATGGCAAATTTCCCAAATAATTTTTGCATTAGATTTGCTAAACATTTCTTTTAATGTGATGTCAGGTCAAAAATTCTCTTTTTTCTTTGTATGCCATTAAGACATCTCTCCAAGCACAGTGGCTTTGTATAGCAAGAGGACAAAGTGAATGCACACATCTGTGTGTGTTCAGAGCTTCCTGGCATCATGAGCTCAGGGCATTTGCTGCCTTTTCACTGGCACTTGGAGCTCTCAAATTGCTGAGAATACAGATGATCACATCAGACCTGGAACCATATATATTGCATTTGCCTCAGAGACTTGCAGTGAACATATAATCATTTCTCTCTAACTTCAGAAACATGACTCCAAGATACTTTTGTTCTGACTCTCCTTCAAGTACAGGAAGTTGAGTCATGGCTGTTTGGAACTGCAGGACTGCAGGTCATGTCCTTGTGTTCTCAGTGGATCCATATGATTCTGATTTTTTTGTCATGGTGTCAGAATGAGAGCAAGGAATGGGTCAGTCCCTCTGCAACTGAGCTGTTTTTTCCTGCTGGGATACATACATGTAAGCTTTATATCTAATTTAAGTCATGAAATGTTCATCACCTTTTGGGTTTCCTAAAATACCCTGCTTCCCATCTGTCTGTGCCTTTTCTAGGGATACAACCATGTATTTATATCCTCATGTTAGAGGTGAATTTGCTTTCATAAAGGGATAACACGGGCAAGAGCCCTCTTTGAAGGAGTAATGAACAGAATTAAGGAGGAAGTGCTGTCAGGTGATAAGGGAAGAGTGATAAAACAACTCCCAAGACTTAGTTTCAAGAATATGTAGAAAGTCTGTTTCGACTTTTCTGTTCAGGTACATTTGCTAATTTACAAAACTGAATACATGCAGTTATAGGGAGCAGAAGGCAGTTAGAGAGGTTGGGATTTAGAAAGGTTTTCAACACAACATCTCATCTGGGACAGATAGAAATCTGGTGTGATGGGCTCATGTGATCCCCAGGTCAGAGTGACCTAACCCTCTGGAGTGTTTCAGCTGTTGAAGAGCCCTGCAGAAGATGAGCAGGCAGGTATGCATTCAGGAATCACTTAGAGCTGGGAAATCTGCCTGAGTTCAGCTTCTTTGAGCAATTGGGACATTGCCTCTAACACCATTGTTGCAACAGCTCTGAAAACCCTATAAAGACACTGCCCCTTAGTTCCCACCAGCCAGACCTGTCAACTCTTCAGTCTTCTGCTCCCACTGTTTTCACCCTTCTCATGTTCCCCTCCCACCCACCCAGCAAGCCTTTAGTGGCCAAGACCTCTCTGCTGGTCTCTGATCCTCTGTGGTGGCCCAGCTGCTCTCCCTGATCTGTAATGTGATGCAACCACTTCAGCCTGTCTGCAGTCACAACAGGGTGTGAAACTGTGGCTCAAAATCTTCTCATGGAAAGACACCCATTGCCTTCCCTCCACAAATGGCTCAACTCTGCCATTCTTCTACCATATTACTCACCATGCCCAATGCATCTTCCTCCTGTCTGATCTGAGTCAGCACCTTTCTGCTTACCAGGAAAGAGGCTTCCTGAGACAGGTCTCTGTGTAAGGAGGGTCATACTGCTCTGGGGAAAGCGTGGTTTTGGAAAGAACGTTCCCATGGAGATTCCCTGCTAAATTTTCCTTTAGGTTCTCTCAGTACTGAAATGAACCTCAAATTATTTCTTGCAGAGTTCAGTTTCCTGAGATTTGAGCTTATTAAAATGTTGCCTGAGATACCAGTAACTGTCTCAGTCTTTGCTGCAGGGGCTTTTCCCTCACCCCTGCCAAGGCTTTCAAACACTATAATTTTCTTTCTTTAACTTGAGGATCTCTATCCCTGAGCTATTCTCTTCACCTCCAGCCTCTGCTGCAGCAAATCCCAGGGCTTTCTACCTGAAGTCAGCTAATAGCTGATCTTGGTGTTCTCATCAGCAAGGAGCAGTGTGATTAATTCTCCAGTGTCTCTTCTGTTTCCTTATGGGGAATCTGTAATGCAGCAGGGCGGGAGCCAGCACAGAACTCTCTTTTGCTTAAAATAGGTGCATCACCTGCTCCACCTTCACATTATGGAATAAGCCACAGTGAGAGCAAAATAAGCAATACTGTCTCATCATTGACTTGCAGTCTGTCTTTTGTCATCTTGCAAAAAACAAGGATAGTCTGTAACAAAGAAAATATGACTCAAGAGGGATGTGGGCAAAATACTACAATTAAGAATTAAAGATCAGATACATAAATATGGCTTTTAAGGAGCACTCCCTAACAACATTTTGATTTACAGTGTATCAAAAAGGAAGTGCAAATCAGAAGCATTTCAAGATGAATGCCTCTTAGTGCAGAAAGGAGGAGCATTCAAATGTACACCACATTCAATAGAATTTGTAGAGGTTATTTTACTCACTAATGCCTTATAAACCTGAATATCATACACTTTCAGAAGGGACGAAAGGGCTTAGGGGCTGAGAAGTTTTGATTTGCCTTGGGAAGCTCCCTATTTCTCTGCTGACTGCAGAGGAAAACTGAACCAAGATACCTCCTTGCCTTGATCGAGTGTCTGAAGTAATTGAAACTGGTCCAGGTGAAGAGACACCATCAGAACATGGTCTCTTCCTGCAGCTACTCACAATCCCTGATTTGTGCCAGGAACTCAGTCCTACATCACCCACACTGGCTGTTAACATGATCTGTGGCCTGGAAAAAGCCATTCCAGCAGAAGGTTAGAGACTCTCAGGGCCATTTAGTTCCTTCTTCAGGAAGAGCAAGTTTTTGTTCCTTCAGAGTTTGTCCTTCAGACCCAAAAGTTCATGTCACACAGACAAGCTGATAGTGTTGTAATGGAAGTACATTATGTGCCCCTTAAGGAGAATGGTCTGTGAAAGAAACAATTTTCTCCACTTGGTAACAAAAGTTAAGAGGTTTGGCTTTTGGTTCAGATGGGCAAGCTCTTGGAATGCAAGTTGTATGGCATGAGCTCACTTCATACATGTAGGGCTCTTTGGAAAGCAGGGGTTTGTACATTTTATTGGTTAACTTCACAGAGGAAGCTTTGAGCCATCCTAGCACTTCCTGTGACAACACTTCCATCTGTGTATTCTTTGAGCACTGGGAATCATTCTGCTTGGAAGGCCATGACAATGCAAAGGCAGAAATTTGGGGCTCATCTCTAACTTTAAACTGAAGTAACTGTAGTGAGTGAAGGCATCAGTTAGTTCAGAAAGATCTTAGCAACAATTAACTGTGCTGCCCTATAAAAATTGCCCCAGTTCTCAGTGTGGATTGTGGCAAGCTTAAGCATTGAAAAAAGATGCCTTTTGTTGTGCACTCTTCCTTGCATCTTTTTTTTTTCCCTCAAGATAGCACAAGTGTCTATTGTCTCCAGCAAAGTCAAGCTTTTTTCACTTTTGATCTTATACTGCTGTGAATGCTTATGCACATTGTCACCCTTAACTTCATTACTACAAATGCTGGAGCAATACATCAAATGTGGATTTTTCTGAGTCTGGAATTTCAGACAAACAGTTCTGTGCATTTATTCAGAGACCGAGTGGTTCCAGAAAGATCAGTAGGTCTGTATGATAGACAAAAATACAACCTTTACCAAGCTGGGATAACACCACCAGTCAATATGAATGTCTGGAATGTGATATGTGAAAGTAAAAAAATATTTTTCCTCCAGAATTTTGTCCTTGAAACTTCAGGACTGTATAAAATAGAGAGTTCCAGTTAAAAAAAATTGCAGAGATAATGAAGGCTCTTCATTGTAGTTTAAGTAAAAGGTCAAAGAGAAGTTTCTGGTGGATATCAATAAAAATACTTTTAAATATTCCATACACATGCTCTACTTGTAAATTTACTTTGAATCATATGCATAAGAATGATTTTAAAATTGCTACTGAGTTTTATACAAGAAGCCTGCTATTGAGGAAATGAGTGTATCATTCAGTTTAAAATTGCAGTGAGGAGGAAAGAGGCCTTAAACTACTTCCCAGAGAACAGGACTGTAGCAATCATGCTATAATAGTTTATTGTTTCTTATAATACAGCAAGTGATAAAAAGGCTTAATATATAGCCTAAATGGATGTTTACTTGAATAGTTATATACTCAGCTTCTTGTGCCAGAGATTTAATCTAGTCAGGGCTGCTTTTATGTAAAAGTGACTTGTTTGCGTCCTGTAGGACATTTCTACTCTTTTATGTGAAGTCTCACATGTCTGGAGGATGAAAATTGCTGCAGTGTTTTTAGAAAATAATGACTACTAAAAACTCCAAAGTAGTTGGAGAGAAAAACTAGAGAGAAAAACATGTTATAAAGGGATTTCTGCTACGAAAATGAATAGATATAGATAAGCAGGAAGGATAATGTCATTCTTTTCTGTCTCCTAATAAGGCAACTTTAGCATCCAAACATCTGTGAGCTCTTAATTTTAATTTAAACTATATGCTTTAATATCTTTTGAATATGGTTTTCATTGTTTTTCTATAGTGATTTAAAATAATGCTAATATGCTTACTTCTCTTAACTGAAAACCTTTTATTCTCATCTTAGATGAATGAACTAGCAGTGCAAAAGTTTTTAAATGATAAGTGATAATAAAATACAGCAAGCTGATGACATTAACAGCAAAAGTGAAGTTCTGTCTGGACAGGTGATGGCAGATTCCTCACTGACTTCTAATGGCCAGGATTTCTTTGCTGGAATTTGTTTTGACTCCAGCTTCTGTGCAAAAAATTCCTTTAATATCTTAACTCTGCAGGATTGGCCCCTGTGTTTTCCCTTTTTCCCTATTTTTGAAGGTATGACCCTGATGGTTTGCATGCATACCAGGCTGAACATAGTCCAATAAAGCACATAAACTGATATGTAGGGGTTTTTTTCATTGTAGCATATTCATTTTTCTCAAATTACCAGCTTTCTCAACTTCCTGAATTCAGGTAGTTATGCAAAAACACTCATTTGTTTTTTTCTTTTAGTCAAGAAAACATAAGGAAAAGCTTAATAGTTCTAAAGGGTAGTAGGCTAAGAAGATAACAACTCTACTGTTCAAAAATTTGTGTGTATATATATACGTGTGTGTGTGTGCATATGTCTGTATTTACACCTTTTAAGCCAGATTCATTCTTTAAGGGGAGGAGATTAAGGGGAAAAGGGGCTGATCATGGTCTGAATCCCGTGCTAATAGCTTGAAGGAAGCACATTACCAAGTCAGTGGAAATGGCTATGTTGTTATGTTATCCACAGCCTGTGTGTTGCCTTCCACCCTGGCTTAGCGTTGGGGTGAGGTAACTCATCCTTCAGGCCTAGATTGGGAAAACTTTTGGTGTAAGATCAAACTCAGTCATTAATGGCAACTGGGTGCAATGGGTGCAACTGGGGTTATGAGCTGTTCAAACCCAAGCTCACTGTCAGGCCTTGTAAAGAAGAAAGGAATAGAAAAAGCTGTTCAACCTTACACATGCACTGTTTGGGGAAGGGATCTGAGGGCTGGCCTTATTGGCTCTTCACCTGGGAGTTCCCATGAGCAAGCTCTCTTATCCTGGAAGCAGTAACTAGACCAGGAAAAGAGGGAAATTTGCTCATTTGGGATAGCACTGCAACCAGAGCTAGTTTAGCCAACCAAAGTGTGTTAATCCTTTGCAAAATTACCAAAGATATCGAACAAGAATATAAAAATTAAAAGCAATGTTGCTTAGCTGAAAACACAAGATAATCTAATATTTTTTCAATAAGACAGATGAATCCCAGTAATTCAGCTCTCATATTGGGTACATAATTATTGGCATCAGGCAACAGCACAATTAGATTAGGACTTTGCTTCCTGTCTTTTCCAGAATATTTGGTAATGAGGCTAAAGACAATTTGTCTGTGACTGCCTCCCCTTACAATGAATCCATGCAATTCAACTATTTGGTTTTGTGATTAAGTGGTTAGCTGGAAAACAGATGAAGATAACTGAAATTATACACATTCCCTTGTTTCTTTTCTCTCCCGTGAGCCTGTGATCCCAGCACACCACGGCACTGGCTGGCTCAGAAGAGACAGCTGCTGCCCAGCTAGAGCAAACTCTGAACCCCACAGCATACCAAAGAGCCAGTATTTCCTTCCTTACCCTCTTTATAGCTATATATTAGAACTCTGGGGAATTCAGCACCACTGATAATAAAACCATGGTAGAGATGCCTTTAGGCTTAGGTTTAAATTTGACAGTTTTATCTCTTTGCTGCTACTGCCTTGTCACCATCTGCTGTGTTTGCACTCAGTTGTCTACTGGGACTTGTGCACGTGTACACTGCAATCCTCTTGCCTTCACACAGCAGTTTGCATGTTAAGGTAGGTGGAAGAGCATTGCAATTTATACAGCCCTTGATCCCTGTATGCAGCACCACATTGTTTGAAATTTAACTGACAAAAAAATCATGATGTGGAACAAATAACTGTTCACTCAGATGTGTAGCTATATGCTGCATGCATGCCTAGCTGTAAAGGCAAAATGAGAGTGAAATAGGACCTCAAGACACCTCACCTGTGGTCAGTAAGACCCCAAGAATCTCTCTGTTCCTGTTCACTGGATGACCTTTTTAGAACCCAAATTGTTCCCTCTATAAAACAGAAACAGTGAAACCTGCCTTACTTTTCATCCCTAAGGGAGTAAAAAGTTTTATGGAAGAGCTTGGTGCTGCTTACTATTACAAGCTATGGCTTGGGAACATGGACTTCAAGGTAGGGCTGACTCCTTACCCCAAATGCACTAAGGCCTAGGGAGCCCAGGTCTGAAAGGGGTTGGATGCTGAGGGTTTGAGGAAGTGAGGTGCAATCTCTCAGAAAAGGAGGGAAAGAAGAATCAGCTTCATCCTCTGCTGAAACTAATAGGAAAGCTTTTACTGATTCTGACCTCTTCTCGGGCCACAGGAGCTCTCACCTCTTCTCTTTCCCCTCCTGTCCTTTGTCTCTTCTCAGGCTTGCCCATGGAGGGTGTGGCAGCTCAAGATTAAAAAGGGAAAACAAGCTGTAAGGCATCTGATGTGGTAGCAGCAAGCATCTTGATATTTGAAGGGTGCCAGCAGACAGCCATGCTAGCTGCTGGTGAAGACGGGGACGGAGCAAATGCCTTGTTCCCTTCTGTGCTGAGTGTGACAGTCAGTAGCCTGGAAAAGGGTTGCCATTAGCAAAGGGCCCTGCAAGACTCAGACATTATTACAGGACATTTTATTCCCTATTATACTGCTCTCTTTCTGAACTGGAGGGTATGATTTGGGATCCTCATACTAAGGAACACTGCCTTTAAATTCTACTAAATATTTCTTGATAACAGCAATATTGACCCAAATTCTCATTTAAGGAGCCTGAAAAAATCATAATCCAAACACATTTGGATCCAGAATTTGGGCTCGAACTTCTCTCTATTTATTAATTTATAGAAGTACTCACATTAGGATTTTACTATCAGAAGGATGCAGAAACAAAAATTGTTGAAACAGGCTTTTAGCACTGTGGGGTTCCTGACTTCCTTCTACAGCAATTCAGAGCTTGCTCCATATCTTCAAGACTCGCTTACTGTCAACAGATACTGGTTAATTTAGTGGGCACTTTACTAATGTTAGGACATAAAGCTACTACTGCATTCAAGTTCTTTATGAATATTTCCACTTAGATTCTTATTGAATACTCTGGGTGCAAAGTTTAAAATGCAGTGGCTGCAAAACACCATGGTGTGATAGAGCTATTACTTCAACATCCATATGTTTTGCCATAGATGTTTACCAATAGCTCAAGCAGAGAACTCAAAGAGTAGCAATTAAAATAATCCATCCTTGTAATTTAAAGCTTCCTGCACGAGGAAGTGGAGGAGCATTATTGTCTCCGGATTTAAGCCTGCTGAAGACTTTCAGATTGTGAATTCAGGAACCTGAGGGAGGGCAGAAAATTTGAGTAAGCACATTACCACTTCCTCTGGAGGAGTTGGTTGCTGTTCCAGTGGTATTGTAACCACTAAATGTCACCATGATCTCTCTGGTCCAGATCAGCACTGCTCCACAAACTCATCTTTTTACAGTCACTGACTCAGCTTTATGAGTAGTGTCTGTACCTTTTTTTGAGTTCAGTAGGAAACTCAACTATATATTTAGGGTATCTTATAAATAACTCTGCCCTCTACACAGCTGACACAAAAGAAGGTTTTAATTTCTCACTTTGGAAATGATTTACAGCTGTTGTTCCATTTGGTTTATGAAGCATTTTATATATGCTTCAATGAATGTCTCATATGAATATTTTTATATATAAACACTGAAAACTTACTTCTGAGAGTCACTCACAAAGCCACCATATTTTATGCAGAAAACGCGTCTTGCAGATATACTAAATAGTTCTTGCTGCTATCACAATTAAGCAGAGAAATCCTCATGCTTCCCTTTCTCTTTCTATGTATATATCTCAGTAATGAGGATAGAGCTATGATTCAATATGACAATTTTTGGACAGGAGAGCTATTTTTCAGTTGGTGATTTAGGGTGAATGAAGAGCTGTTTATTCTGGAAAATGCTTTGCTATATTTCCTTTCAGAAAAAAAAAGTAAGACTACACAAGGTTAGTAGTTTTTTTCTAATTTAAATTCAGTTCTAATCGTGGCAAAATTCTTGCCCTGTTCTTAGGGTTTTGGGGATTTTTTTGTGTTGTAATTTGGGTTTTTTGTCTTCTTTATCATCAAATGATCCAGAGTTTTTCTTTGTCTTGGCATTTGAATTGGAAAATGAAAGGTGGATGAAAAGTCAAGAAACAAAGGGAAATTCTCCCCTGCTGGAATCTGGGCTGTGACCTCAGATCTGCTGCATGAGATGAGCAAGTCACTTGGCCTGCGCCTTGGCTTCCCAGTCTGTAAAGAGGGACTATAACTGTTTTTCACTGAGATGCTTCACAATTCACATCTGAAAAGCACTAAGCGTGATTAATATCCAAGCATGTGATGTCTGACATGCAAAAATACCATGCTGTTTAATCACTGGTGCCTTATGGATGTTCTTTGACATAAAGACAGCAGCTGGGTCTCTTCAAAACAATCCAAAAAAATCTAATCACTAATGATTTACTTGCTATTCACAAGAGGTGTTTTACGCAAGTAATTACACAGGGACTAGGAATTGAACAGTGATTTGATCAAGATTCATCTGCATGATTGCAAACATTTTAAAATTATTTTTCAAATATTTATTTTTAAAGAAAATTAAATTAAAATTTCTCAAAGCCTGGTATTTAAGATCGTGATTTTTTCAAGTGTCTAGTGGGAGTTAAAGGAAGCCTAGAAATGTGGAATGCATAATACTGAAAAAGAGAAAAAATTACTTGTCCTTTTATTGCTTGCTTTCACCCTCCCACTTAAGAGGGACAGAGGAGGTCATGGAGGATCCTGAAACCATCAGTCACTTGCTGCATTACAGGCACTCCTGTGTCTTACTGCCCATCACCCACTCCTGGCTCCCACAAGTGCTAATCATAATTAAATGGAACAGCCAGCGCGAGTAATAACTTTGAGGAACAAAGACAAATCAGTTCAGTGGGGGCAGTCTGCTTAGTTATTTTTTCATTAAGAACTTCTCCTCGACTGTGTACACCTCTTTCTATTTAAAGGATTCACTCTCTCTGCCTGACCCCAGTGACATTTTCAGTCTTACCTTTCTTGCTCACCCATTTTCTGGTTTTGTGTCCCCACCTATTTGTGTGTGTCAGGGAAGAAGGAAGGTACTACAGCAAGCTGGGTAAAATTCTAGACTTATTAATACCTTTGTCATATTTTATAGTTCATGAAAAAGCAGATGTACATTGTATCAGACTAGATAGTTGTTTTAGGTCCCTTCCAACTGAACTATTCTTTCTGCTTTGTTCTATTCTGTTCTGTTCTACAGATGACAGGAAAGTTGAGCTTGGTAATGCAATAGCTTTGTTCAGGAAAGGACTCAAGCATAGATGTATGTATTTTAAACCATGTGTACAGCCTTGCTGAAGGCAGTGAGTATCTGAAATTCCTCTTGGCCTTCAATGGAGCTTGCTACTTCCACACATCCTGACGTGTCTTTTAGTGATACTGATACCCCTTGTGATAAGATTGGAGTATGTGTTTGATGGGTTTTTTTCTTTTTAATTGCTGTCTGCTTCAGGTTTTCTTCTAAAACATGAGCATTCCCTACATTTTTTTGTCTTTCACTTCCTATTCTTCCCCAGTGCCTGTGCTGCCTGCCTGAGCAAGGAACACCTCCTTTCAACTTGACTTCCGTTTCAACTCAGCAGGCACTGCAATCTTTTTCTTGGCTCCTGGTATCTCATCTAATCAGACACCATGCTTTTATGCTGGGTCCCTGCATCTGTACTAGGTATTTTGTTAGACTATCAGGCAGAACTGAAAGCTTCCAGCTTGCCTACCTTCTTGTCTGCCAAATTGGAGAGAGGGGAGGAGAGAAGGGAAGGGGGTAGAGAGAGACAGTGAGAGCTCTTTAGTGTGAGTCATCTTAACTTCAGTCCTTTCCCTACTCCTGTGGAAGTGCTACTTGGTATCTCTAGTGTGCATGAAGATTCAGCACTTTGCCCTGAATGGAGAGAATTCCCAGACCCTTTGATAATTTCCTATTCTTTAACAGTGGATATATCTTAATGGTGAATTGCAGGAAGTTTAAATAAAAAGAAAAAGCTCTATCTCACTGAGCCGGTTAAGGTTTTTACATATAACTCTGGCAGTGAACACCAAAACAATAGCAGAAAGACAATTTCATCTTTAATAAAACTTTCACATTTAGTAAGGAAGTCTGGTGATTTAGTAATACAGGGAAAGGATCACAATTTTCAACTGCATTTATGTTCCACTTTTCACTACTGCATATCTACTTTCAGTTACTGCACATTGAAACAACAAAAAAATTCTCACACTACTCTGATGGTTTGAGATCTTCTAAGTTGCATGAAATAAGTAAAAATGGTGATAAAGGTATGCCTGGCCAGGATCACTGATCTGCACATGGCAGCTGTGAATAATGCAGCTTGTGGACACGTAAGTAAAGATGAAATGAGGTGTTAATGTTATGCTCATATTAAATGGCATCTAGAGTAAAGTGTGGGATCAGGTACAAAAAAAAGCACAGAAACTAAATTATGAATGTGAAGAATCATAATTTGGTGCCCAGATAGATTTGGTGGAGAGAACTAGGGGTTCTGCTGTACATCCTGCTTCTCAGTTCTCCTCCTGCCTCCTTCCTCCTCACTGCCCCTTTGCAGGGAAGCTTTTGTCTCCCCTTCTCACCATGGCTGCATCCACTCTCTGTGCCTGCACACCACAGGGAATTAGATGTTTATCAGGAAGAATTACAGTCCAGAGCAGCCATTGCATGACGTATGAAAAAGCCACAGGAGACCACTTTCTGTTGAGTGTTGACATCTCAAATTCTTTACCCCACAGCTGCTGTTACATATAGTTAAAATAAGCCACAGATCAGTTCATAACACACATGAAAAGCTGCTGAAAATAGCTGGCATGCTTTGTGGTGACATACATCACTTGCTGATTTGTTTAGGAGAGGACAGGTCAACAATACTTGTTTGATTATATCTGGAGTTTTACTTTTGGAAAATTGCTTTTAAGAAGATAAAAAGAATTTCTTATAGTTTTAAGTGTGTCTTAGTCTTTCAGGATTCATGGAGAAATGCACGCTCCAATTTACATAATTCCCTGACCCTTTGCTACCTACTTGTTCTGGTTGAAGTGAATAAGTCAAACTTTAATGTGATTATGTGGTTGGATAATAACAGAGAGCTCTTCATCCAATTAAACTGCTCTGCAAGGTGTGTAGTATCTGATAAACCACAGACACTACAGAAAAGAAAGAAACCCTTGTTTTCTCTTTCCCTTTTTTTGTTCTCTGTCAGTTGGCCTTTGTTTCCTTTTTATGTCATGGGATTAGGTTAAGCAGTTTATGCCCCTTGTTTATTTTTCCTAGGAAACCACCGCTTAATCCTTGTCTTTGTGCAAATTTGCAAGTCACTGCAATGGACTTTTTCTCCTCTCTTTTCTCTTCCCCTGTTTCTATTGCAATATTTCAGGTCAGTTCTTTTTCCAGCTTCTTTATGTGGTAGCAAGTGCAGTTATCACGTTCTTTCTTCAGTAACCTAGTAAAGCTGATTCTCCTCTGCTCACCCCAGTATAAACCTGGAGTGTTTCAGGTAGGGGCAGTGAACCTGTGCCAGGGCAGAACAATGCAGACAATGGTGAGGTAAGATGATACAAACTGTAAATCAACATAAAAGTGGCCTTTGCCTGCACAAGCATATAAATACAATATTTTCACATGGTAACTCCAGCCTGGATTGTATTTGTGGCAGATTCAATTTCACCAGGAGCAAACTTTATACTAATACGCAGTCTTTCTTTAATGCAAGATCCATCACTTTGCACAAGCTAATAAGTATGAGACTTTATTTTTATGGACAAAAAAGGTGTGTCTGGCTTAAACACGTGATGTTGGCTTATGTAAAATTCACCTTTTCCTCTCATGTGTTCTCTGCTCATTTCTGTGAGCAGAATATAACATAAACTTTTATGAAGGTATGTAGACCTTTAAGAATTGCCGTATTTCCCAAAATTGTTGGTGTAGTGAAATCATCACCTTCATGTAGGCAGTACTAAAAAAAGATGGTGGGATATTTTACAGCCTTCCTCCCAAGAAAGTGAGAAGTGGTGACTCCTTAAAATCCAGAAAACTGGTTGCTTTAATAATAAGCCATTTAAAAGGCAAATGAAAGAACTGATGTGCTTGAAGTCAATGACAGGACTTTAATAAAACATGTCAGAAGAGAAGTCCATTGTGAGACACTTCTATCTCAGAATAGATTAACTTGTTATAGACATCTCACAAGATCTATAACTGTTATTTAAATCATTAATAGCAAGTCTGAAGAAGACATAACAAGTTGTAGTAAATCATGAGAACAGTCTCATGATACACAGTTGTGTGAGGTACCAGCTTAGAAGCTGGTAGGCTTACAGCCAGGGTAGTACAACTGGTAGATCTGAAGATCATATAATCAGACTGTTTCCACAGGTAGACTGTGGACACTGATGTTCTTTACATAATTTTTCTCTTTTTCTCTTTCTTTTTTTCCCCCCTTTTAGTCAGTAAGGAGGAATAATGCCTTCATGGATAACTGCTTCTCTCAGAACTGTGTTTAAGGCTTATCATGAAAGACTGATGTTGTGTTTGGGTATGTGGACAAGAGAGTATTAAGTAAGAGGAAAATGACTTTTTCTGCAGTGAACTTTGTATGTGTCAAAGGAATACTGAACACAGGGAACTGGTGTTCAATCCAGATGTCAGGTGAGGGTGAATAACTAGAGGATCTGAGGCAGTGTTGGATTCTCTGTTTGACATTGTTAAAATGAGATTTACATAGATTTCTGGCTTTGAATTCAACTTTAGGCAAAATCCTGTCATCCTTTATGTTAAGTATTAAACTGGATAGCCTTTTGTGTATTTAGGTACCTTACATTACTCTGCTCTTTCCTTCTTTTACTTTGAAACCTTTACTTTACTGTTTTTTCCCTTTGTAACGATAGGATTTGCAGCTCTTTCTCACAGTAATATTTCATGCTGGAGTCCTCTCTGCTGCAGCACTCAAGCAGTCCCGTGGAAATCACTAAGCTTCATTTAGGGTACAGAGGGTTAAGCATTGCCTTAGGTATGCCCACAGCACTTGCAGCTCAAAATAAAGATATGGTTTTAATCAAATCTTATGCTTCAGGGCTTTTATGACTGTAAGAATGGAGAAGAATGTTTTCTTTCTTTTTTCTCCCTCTTCTGTTTCCTTAAGAACAATTGACCATTTTTATTTTAGACTTTTTTTTAGCTTGTCTCCTGACTTCTCCAAAACTGATGAGGAGGCCCATTTGTTGAGAATGAAAATGGGAAGAGCAAGCAGAGGTTAGGATAAAAACTGGAAGCCTGTTCTGGAGGTACATACACTGATGAGCTTCTTTGTACACCTAAAGTCTAGTCAGCTTTGGGGAAAATATAAATTTAACATGTGGGAAAACCAGCTAATTTGATAGGTTTTGCTTTTGTTTTTCAGTCAGTGCTGTGGTTTATTATCTTCCTGGCATGGCCTCAGTTATGAGCTGAATTGTCTTCCCTGTCCTCTGCCTGTGGAGTGGAACTGTTTATTCCCTGAAGGACAGAAATAATCCTTCTGTCCCTTAGCCTGACAGTGTAGCTCAATGACAGTTAATCACGGGTACCTGTTTTTATGCACTTAAGCATTGCATTGGTTTAACTGTATCTGGAAAGGTAACCTAAGTATTAAAAGAGGAGAGAAATGTAAAAGCCTGTGTTATTCAGGAAGTAAAAATAGGTGATACAAAGGTCTCTAATGTCCTTAAGTTCTGTGAAATAAAGAACCAGCAAGTCATACTTCAGGTTTTTTCACAGTTTCCAAATACACTTATTGTTTTTTCTTTAACCCTGAACTGTTTAATTTATTGTTTCTTTTCCAATATCACAGCTTGAAGCTATATGACCGGTTTTTTTCCTTTTCAGTCTGCTCCTTTCACTAAGTGCATGTCCAGATTACTCTTTCATGCCTCATTTGCTGTGACTTGCTGTACAAAGATATCAAGTGTTTAGTTAGCTAGTTTACTCATCCTGCTGCACTGCAGGTTTTCTGAGGCTTTTCTCTGCACTGTCTCCCTGCATGCTTCCCTTTGTTTCGCTGCAGCACCATGGATGCTGCCTTGAGTGAACACCATCCCTACAAATCGTTTTGATCTCTCCATTTAGCCCTGGTATGTTGAAAGTGACATGGTTTAAAAATAAATGTATGCATGAATAAAACAATAATTTCTTTCTGATGCAAAGGCAAGGCAGATGAAGGCTGAGCATTAGGATTACATGCCTTTACCCCATGGAGGTATGTGATATTGTGTGTGTGAGGTGCCAGGAAAGGAGCCAGGCTGTGGCCACTGCAGAGCAGCAATCCACACACTTGGGACCCTGGTTCCAGTGAGATAAGGGATCCCTGGGCTATGCTTCACTCTTCACCATTACTAGTTTAATGTAGACACTTAACTTTGAAATGTTTAAAGCTAAAGATGTGCTTCACCTCAGTTGCTTAGATGTGACACAGAGGTAATGCTTTCCTTCTGTGCTGCAGCTGAGCTCAGTGTGAATGCCTCAGGATCATCTCCTTGAAACGTTTTTTGAATTTTGATGCATTTTTTTTAATCTTTGAGCAACCTCAGAGTTGCTCTGTTTAACTTTTAGAATTACTTCAAGTCCCTCTCATTGCTTTACAGCTGAGGAAAGTCCCCAGGGGATGGTCACACTCTGCACTTGCAGAAAGGTATGGATCTGCTGGGGCAAGCACTGTGAAAGCCAGATGGGACACCAGGAACATGCCCTGCACCAATGTCTCTGTCATGGGGCTTTAAGAGAGGCCAGTCTGTTCAGTCTCTCCATGATTTCATGTAGTGCTGTATAACAGAACTATTCCCACCCCCATTTCCAGATTTTTCAGTTTCTGGTATTTGAGCACTTAAAAGGAAAGTCTCCTGTCATTTGGAGATCTTACATCCATGGAAAGTTATATTACATCTCTGCTAGGTTGGTCTTAATCTAGTTTTGGCAACTATTATAGATGTATGAATCCTGCCATTTCACACTGTTTAAGAAACAAAACAAACTAGTGTTTGGTTCAAATGGCAAGAGTGGGCATGTTTCTACATGCAGAATGAATCACCAGAATCTATCAACCAGTCAAGTGTTGTATATTTTTTCCTGAAGTCAAATTACCTTCCAGGATGATGGAAAAACCCTTATACTTTAGAGAAGTCCAGATGCTTAATTTCCAGTAACTTCACTCCCTCTCCAGCATATTTTTTTTACTAAAGTTCTTTTAAAATTAATTGGGAGTTAGCTGCTGTTACATGTGTGGGTGGAGAATCAACCCTTAGTTCAACAGAAGAAAAAAAATAAAACAGATGTAAATCAGAGGAAATTATTATTTTTAGTAAACTTCAGTATGTGTGCAGAGTTGGGGAATATAAGCCACACATTTGCAGTTATCTAACCTGGTTTTAAATTGTACAGATTGAAGTCAGGGGCGTTTATATCTTTGTCTCTGGTATTTTTAGGATACTTATTCCAGCTGACAGCTAAAGGCAAAAAAAAACCCCTTCTAGCAGCCTGTTCCAAAAATGTGAGGTTCAATATTCAATTGTTTAATTAAAACTGGACTTTCATTTTAAAAATGAAAAAAAATACTCAGTAAAACAATAATTTAGTTATGGGAGAAGATGATTATTTAATCTCAGATGTTTTCTTGTTGCCTATCTTTATTACTTGAATACAATAAACTTTGTGTTTGCTTTAATAAAAAATCCTTGCTAAAACAATAAATAACCCATTTTTCCTTTATTTGGCAAGAAATATGCTCCATTTAGTTGATTTCTAAGGTGATAATCCTCTTGAATTATTGGGTTTTAAGTGGCTTCTTATTGAATTTCTTCCTCTGACATCCTGCTGGCCCTCAGGCCTTCCTGTCCCTGAGATCTGGGTACAATGGGGTTTCCACAGGCACAAATGAACCCCTCTGTGCAGTAGATGAGATCCTGATGGTTTTTAGTGTCTTCCCTACCCTGTGCTTTGCAGGAAGGGGAAGCTTGCTGTTAGCTGTCTAAACTGGATAAATTAATGAGAGGAATACAATGTGGTCCAGGGTGAGTTTAGTGTTCCTGTTCAGTGACTATCCTGTACAGAGAAGATCAAGGTGTTTCTCCATCATTGTGGCTTCAACAGATCCACACTTGGCAGAGGAGGGAGATGCAAGACTTCCAGTAAACCCAGTAGGCTCTGGGAAATCCCTGAGCTTCCCTGATGTTACACAAAGCTTTGGGGTATCTGCAATGAATTTGGACTAGTTTTGAAACCATTTCCTCACAGACGTTCCACAACACTTTTCTGCCATCAAGGAAATAAACACTGCCCTTGTAGAACAGGTTATTCCAAGGAATAGGATTAGGAAGCGCTCTTTCTCTCTTTTTGGGGATTCTTTATCGCTCATAATCCTTCCCTGAGGCTGCTGGAAGACAAGGATCAAGATGCTAGCAAGTGTGTAGGAGGTACATAAGCAACTTTCCATTCAGTTCAGCAGTAAACAGGGAGGTAGTCATCGTCACAGGACACAGGGTGACATGAAGCCTTCAGGCTGTGAAACCCTACGCTCTCTTCAGAATAGCTTTTTAAAAACCTGATTCCATCCTAGATGGAAAATACAGTCAAGTTTTACTTGGGTTTGCCACAGTTCCAAATATGTAATTGCTTTCCCACTTGCTTTTTGAGACCTAATATTTCTTATTGTCCCTGTGGTTTTTATGGGAAGGTCTTTGTGATATAACACTACAACACTGTTTTTCCCAGTTCTGAGCATGCTGCATATCTGGCCTGGCAAATTGGAGGAAACTCATAGCTCTCTGCTAGGATGATGCCAGAAAACGTATGCAGGGGGCCACTGAAAATGTGAATTACGTGGCTGTTCTCTGCAGACTGTGCTCCTCCTGCTGTGAACTACATAGGACTACATGAGACTTGTCCCAGGATGGCAAACTGCAGGCGTGCTCTGCCCTAGGATGTTGCAGGGAGAGCCCTGGGTTGTTGTAAGCAGAGCTTGCTCCAGGATCAGGAAAGGGAGATGCGGTAGCTCTGGCTCTCTGCTGTAGCTAAGGACTCCTCTGAGCTATGGGAATGTATGCCTCGTTCAGCTGGCACTGCCTCAGGAACTTCTGTGAGCCTCTCCATTTTTCCACATAATTGTGTTCAGAGAAATGGCTCACAAAGGAAAGATGCCTATCAGAAAGAATGAAGGGCAGACGCATGGCCACGCGGAGAAGGCGAGATGAAATTCTGATCCTTGTTGTTTTAACAATTTTGACAGTTCTCTGATTTATTCTGATGTAAAATCAGTGTAATTGCAGTACCCTTAGGGTTTCTTCTGATGCGGAAAAAGGAATTTATGTTGTGTATGAGTAGACAAAGATGCTACTCTGACTCTTTGACTATTTTAACATCAGAGGAATTGTCATCTCTGCCTTGTATAAGCTTCTAGGACTGCTTCTTCCTTCTATCATCCCTGCTGGACTAGGGGTGAGCCTGTCATCCCACAACCTATGTTTGTTTCTCCTCTTCCACCCTGGGTACCCTCAGGATGGCAGAAGAATTATGTATTAAGGGACTAGACCAGAAAGGAATTTTTGTTGGACATTCTTCACTTGTCAAGGCTATGACAATACTCTAGAGGCATGTATCTATGATGAATATTCCAATATCAGAAGCTTTTGAATATATTGACAGAACTTATTTCAAAAACTTTAAAACAGAATGATTGGTTTGTTTGATACTTTTGAGTGTTTAATCTTGAAATGCCTATCTTCACTAAAAGGTGGAGCAAAAAGCAAATATTGACTGAAATGAAAGAGCTTGTTATTGAAAAAAATTCTGAATTTCCTTGATTCAAGTAATTTTCAGAGAAACAGCTTGCAAAATAATAACAATTTTTCAATTTTTATTTCATTTTTTTTATCAGAAATAACTTCAAAAACTGAAAAATTCTCCCATAACAGGAAGATGCTTTCCCAAAAGTCTACCACACCCACTCTTCTGGAGCCAAGGATTGCAGCAGGCATCCTCGACTTCGGCGAGGACCAGAGCACACAGAGTGTTTTAAGTACTGTTAGTGCAATAGCAGGAGAGCCTGCCTTCTCCAACCTGTCTAGTGTAAATAATGGATTCCTACTTTGACATGAAGCTTGGAATCCAAAACTGAAGAGCTTAAAAAGGTTGTAAGGCTAACACTAGGCTTCGAGAAGGGCGGCTGCTGGTCCTGCACCTAAAAAGAAAATCTTTCTCTTCCCTGCCTCATCACTTTCCCTACCTAAATTATTCATCCATGCCCTAGAGAAACTGAATCCTTTTATGAGCTGTTCTTTACTACATTTGGTGTTTTCTGTTTTGTGTGTTCCTTGGCCTCTCTGAGGCCTCTGTGAGCGGCCTACTATATGTGTTTTTGCAATCATTTTCTGCTCTGCTTATCTGATTGGGTTCGTTTTGAGCTATTTGTAGACAGTACAAAAAGAGACCAGATTAAAATCAATGCAGACATTGTGTTCCCACACATGCCCTGTATTCCTAGGTATTAGAAATGGGAATGAGTCATCCAGCAATACAGTTAAGTACTGACAAATGGTTGTCTAAATCTCTGATAAGTAAAATCTCTTTGACTTATTGCATATTTTCTGTCTCCACATGCTGCTGGTATAAATCTAAGAAAAAAATCTTCTCTTGGCCTCCCCAAGGACAGAACTTGCTGTCTTTGTTCAGGTATATTTTCCAATGAAATGTGTGGGAGTTTTGGGGACTAGAGCACTGAGACTAAATTTATGTTTTGGAACAGAGAAAAATAAATCCTCCCTTATAGACAACATTTGTATGTAACAAGGGATATGCACATGTGTCTCTGCAGTCAGAGAACAATGATATTTTTAAAGCTTTGTTTGGTAACGCTGCTTCTCTCCAGCTCAAGGGATGTCTCACTTTCTAAATCATGCTGGTTTTAGCTGTTAAAAAGCTAACAATGGAATGAATAAAAGTGATGATTGTGATAGAAAGGATAGTAAAATATCACCTGAAGACAACTAAATGTTTTATCTGCAGTGTTTATTTTAAGCATATTCCTTGAGAATTGGGTTGGTTTAGCTGCAGGGCTGTAGTTAAAGTCTTTTTACAACAGTGGAAGGACAATTTTCTTGATATACTATTTACATGAAAGCTCATATAGGAGTTTATTCTTAAAGCTTAAGTGAGAAACAGTCACACAAAATTATTATTTCAGAAAAATAGAAGAACCCAGTGAATAAATTACAGCAATAATTGATTTGCCATTAACACATGTACTCCAGTCAAAGGTAAAATCACTTGTTACTGCTGAGAGGAGGATGGAGCTGGCCCCTCCTGGCTTTTCATAAGAGTCTCTTAGAATCCCCCTTAATGACACATCACTGAGTTGAAAGCCATCTAAGTTTACCTTCTAATTTCATAGTGTTTAATTCTCAATACACAGAACTTTGCACCCCTGTTCTCACTGGCTGCAAGACCCTGGCAATATTTTTTTCCCCTTTCTCTCACTCTCTTTTTAAAATACATGTGTGAGATACATTTGGATTTCTTAGGCTTGTCCTGAGCTGGGCATTAAAAGAGTGTACGCAGTAAATATGCAAATATACCTTCCCAAGTCTTCCACAGGCACCACTGTCACAGCCCTCTTGTTTCAAATCTGGGGTGCTCAGGAGCAGCAGCAGCAAAGTGAGTAATGAATGGCTCTGATGACAGTATGTGGGAATTCAGCTGAAGCTTTTTTCCTGCATTTGCATCTGCAACTTAAAATTTGAATGCAAGCAGTAGAAGATGCAAAAATAAAGTCTCACCCTCTCCTTCCTGAATTCACAGTTTGGATGAGTAACCCCCTGTCACAGCTCCTTTTAAGTATTCTCCACCTTTTCACCCTCAGGACCCACCCACTGCTTCTTCCCACTCCTGGGCATAAATTGCACTTCTTCTCATGGAGGTAGCCCTAGGCTACGACATCCTGTGTACCTACTGTCCTGAGTGCAAGTCATATTTCTTTGACTTCTCTAACAAACAAATAGCACAGTCATTTAGATTTTATTAAAAATAAATTCGAAAAGAAAACACTCTGCTGAACACACATCTTCCCCTGAGGAGAGAAACAGAGAGCACAAACATTTGACAGATGTTGGACATGTTGTTCAGTGTGTTACTAGAAGGCACTGAGACACTGTGGTAACAGCAGCAGCATTAGAGCTGGAGTGAATGGAGCAAAGAATTGGTGTAAAGAATGGAGTAAAGACTTGGTGGGATATTTAGTCTGCTATATTTTGCTATTATCTCACCTTCCAGTCCTTGAAGAACTTTATGGAAAGTTATAATGAGAATAAAGCATAATAATAAAATGGATTTTGTCCTAAACATTCTACAAGGATTATTGCAAACTGAGCTATGTTCCTGTTTTGACCCTTCTTTACTTTGCTTTTAAAGACTTGATTAGGGGTTGTTTCATAAACTCCCTGCCTGAGTAGCATACCATCCCCTGTACGTAATGTCCTTTGCTTCCCAACCATTCATATTCAGTAGAAATGGTCAAGTGGAATTGACCCTTGTGTACTAAAATAGCATAAGGTTTAAGTTCAGCTTCAGGAAATCTGGTCTTTTAGAAAAAATACACAGTAGATGTTGATATGCTTTAAGGCCATTATTTGTCTGCCCAAACAAAACTCTGAAAACAGTCTCACACTCTCATATTGAGGCTGTGGCTTAACTTTTCCTTTTTACATTCTACATTAATTTACTTATTTTTTTTAATACCGTGTCAACTTTGTGAAATTCAAGCACTTTGGCAAGACTTGATACATGTATCTTCTCTTCTTGAATAAGCAGCGTGCAGCCCTGGAAAAGATTTCTTCTGGGTCAAGAGAAAAAAAGAAAATAATTGGACACTGTATTGGGTCAGGAAAAGATAACTAATGGGTCAACTATTTATATACAGTGAAGCAGATCCAGAAATTAGAAACATTGCGAGAAAAAATAATCTGGAACAAGGTCAGAGAAGGTATTTGACACTGGACCTGTTGTACTTCTAGTGTTCAGATGCTTTAACTTGCATAACCTAAATTAGTCACTGCTGCTCTTGGAAACTTTATCCCACCTCAGTTAAATTCAACTGATTCAGCTTTTCAGACAGCCCTTTTTGCAGATGTAGAACAAAATTCTTGCATTTTTTGTGTTCAATGAACACTTCAGTATGCAAGTACTCAGAGCTTTACTCCACAAAGCAATATTACAAAATTGAAACCCTTTCACTGGTTCATATGCTAACATATGATCCATCTTAAACCAGGTCAGAGAGAAATGTCTCTAATATGTAACATAGGTCTTGAAACCTTCATGAAAAGGAACTCTGTAAGGGTGACAGAGAAAGACTGTAAAATTCTGTTCTTTAACTGAGATTATTTTTTATGTGCTCACTCAATCTGATTCTGAAGCAAGTCGTCAAAGAGTACAGGAAAAATACATATGTGTGTGTGTGTGTGTGTATCTCCATCAAAAATGCTAATTATTGAAGAGTGATTCTTTGACTAAAATTCTTGAGAGCTCTTTTTAGATAGTAAAATCAAGGAAAAAATTTATTGTTGCTTCTTTCCCAGAGTTTACATAACCTAAACTAATTCTTCAGCTTGTTTTCCCAATTGAATCTTACTCCACATGCTAGGATTATTCCTGTGATTTGGAAAGACAGTATGTAATATCTCTTGCTGACATCTGTTGCAACTGTAGTTCTGCTAGAATGCTGTAATGAATTCAAGGGGAACTTCTTGTGCTGATTGCAAGGTATCTTGTGATTGCAGAGATACTCCTTCTCTTTGGTTGCTTACCTTGTGATTTAGTAGAGATTTTAAAGCAAGGCTGCTTGTTAAGGCCTGTAATTAGCCCTGCTTCTTGAGAATTTAGGCGCCTCCAAGACTACTTTTGCATTTCTTGTGTTCTAATGAAATACTTTGCAGATCATCACAATAATGAGTGAACACTGTGCATCATGCTCTGTGGTAGAGCCAACCTGAGATTCTCAGTTTATCTGCTGCCTTTACTGCCAGACTGTCTTCACCAGAATACCTTCTTAAGCCTGATCTATCAAATGACTCCTCTGCTTTATGCTGAGATACCCAAAGAAGAGAGCTGTTAAGAAGTGTTTTTGAGGACTGCCAAGAAAATCTCAGCCATTAAGTGCAGCTTTATTAAAAAGGGTGACTGTCTGGCCTTGCTGACCTTTAGCTTCCACTTTGCAACTTGTTAGCATCACTTACCACTCAGATGGGTATGATTATAGTCTCCTTCTCTGAAAGATCTTGTGTACTTTGAAAGGCTCTAAAACCTGTAAATGCCAACCGTTGCTTTTGATTTACAACTTTACCTTCCTTCTCCTCTGTCTGCTGAATCCCTCACTGATGGCATTTAACCATCATTGCTTTTCATGGAAACTTCTAATATACCCCTAAATTGTTTGTAAGATTTCACTTTGGTGTTGTGTTGAAGGTGGAAGTCTCAGCTAGCTAGGTAAATAGTCCATTCAATAGTTCTGATCTGTGTAGCCATTCAGGCAGACAAATGATTTCTTGCCATTTGTTGTTAGACTACATTTTCCACTTTAAATTTTCTGTCAACTTTATGTTTTTTCATCAGATCAATATAGAAATTCAGTAAAGTCGGATCTTTGCAAGGTAAGAATAAATACATATCTACTTTACCCAAATCCTTTTCCATGAAAAAGAGGTTTTCAATGTGGGAGTCATGAAGAAGCATCAAGATTGCAATTATTTCACTCAGATTATTTAATACAGACTTTCCTGCTTTCTAGCCTGAACAAAGAAATTTTTCACATGAACTAAGGTGTCCTGCTTCTGAGAAGCTTGAGCACCTCAGCTGCACAGGCTGAAAGGCTTTTAGCACTTAAAAATCAGACAAAAGAACAAAAGAATTGTTGTCAAACAAAAGAATTACAGCAATAGTGATGAGCAGAGGTTTTATTTTACCTACTCCAGACTTTGGGAATATTCTGAATTGATGGTGAATTTTGACACAAGGTCTCTTCACATACAAGAGCTTTTATTACCTAATAACTTTGTGTAGAAAGATTGGCTGCAACATTTGCATTGCATGGGGGAACATGATGGCTCCTGCTTGCATTTCCATCAATGCACACTTTATGAGTGTTTTTTTTTTTCTAATTATAGAAGCAAAAAGTGTGTTCATTTTTGCAGATACTGGCTCTTTGTTTGATATGACAATGCATCCATTACCAGCAGAGAATTATTGGTTTAAAATCAATTTTTCTGATGCACTCCAGCTTCCTCTTATGAATGTTACCTGTTTTTCCAGAGGAGGCAGGGTGGAATCTCAAGTAACTGCCCATTTTATGTGACAAGGTTTTGTTTCATTAGAAGGAATTTGGTTGCCTGTAGCTGCCACATGTCAGTTCCAACAGCTGTTTGCAGCCCAGCAGTATTATGTTGCATGCAGGAAAGGAATGTGGGGATACCATAGTCCAGATTTTCAGATGGTACAAATCTGCATAGCTGTTTCAACTCAAAACAGATCTCTGCTATTTTGTGCATTCTGAGAACACATCAATGCTGCAAAATGAAGTGTGGTACAGAAACCATTGAAAAAGGGTAAGACTGTGGCAGTAAATCCACGAGATAAATACACTCCATTCATGGAATGCTATTCTGAGCTTCATAATCAGGATAACCTTGGTCTCTGCAAAGTCAGGTAAATCAATAGGCTTTACTCAGCTGCAGGATATGGCAAATGTTGCTGCCATGCTTCAATGCTGAGTATGTTCTCAGGCATGTGTTTCGGTATGACAGTCCCCAACATTTTCTGGTGCAAGGTTATCATGCGCAGAGTTTCAGCCTCAGATCTCTCAGTAGACAGCAGGGTAGGTGTGCACTGTGCTCTTGACTTATGGTTAGAAGTTTGTTTTCATTTTAAACAATGAATTTTATTCCAATGTCCTGGTCTTTGGATTTTGAATCCTTCACTACAGCCCTTGTATGTGAGACTCTTTAGGATGTTCTGTAACATTCATGATTTTCAGACTGCCACATCTGGAGATGTAAGGGATAACCACTACCACCACTGGAAACCACCTTATCTTTGATGGTGTACTCTGGAACAAGTAGGGGCCGTGTTTTCACAACACCATCTTTCCCTTATCTGCTGGACTGTAGTTCTAGTCGTATTTTCTGGTCAGCTTTCACAGTTAGTTTCAGCATCTTGAGAAGACGACACTCTGGTTTTTCAGCTTTTCTCCAGAACATATTTCAAATCAGCTGCCCATCACGTGCTTTTTAACCTTTTCTTTCTAAATGCAGGTATTACCCTTTATTATATCTTTCTATGGAATTGAGGTTTACCTCATTCTCATAGCCCTTGATCGTGCTCAAGTTTTTGTTTTGATTCTCACACTGACCTTTGAGGTAGACATTCAAACATTTTTTTCCAATTTTTACTTCTACTGACACGAGATCTGCATTTATTCCACAACACCTTGAAAACGGAGTGAATGGGGAGACCTGCTGAGGGCACACAATTGATCTAACTTGGGAAGATGTTTCTCCACATGAAGAATCCAGATACATGTAAGACCTGCAAGGAAATTGGTGTTGCTAAGTATCATTACTAATCAATAAGTTCCACCCTTCTATGTTTATTTTTTAACTATTTTTTTTGGATTCTACTGTAAAGAGAAGAGTCTGGATTGCACATTCTGCTTCGAGCAGCTTCCAGCAGTTAGGGCTCTTTGTTGGGTTTGGACACGGAATCCTCCTGAGGCATGGAGGTCCAAAAGAAATTAAGGGCATAATCACAACAGAATATGCTCTTCAGGACAATCTGATTTATTTTTTATGGTCTTTTTGCTGTACAGAACATAATCTACACATACAGCACATTGAGAATAACCACAGCTCCCACATGTTCATCCCCATGTCTATTTTTGGCACCCACCAGCCAGTCATAGGGGCTGTTGGAAGGCTCTCGTGGCTACTCTAGGAATGATGAAGGTGCTTGGTTTCACTCGTGCTTCATTGTTGTGTCAGGGTCTTGAAACAAGTGGGATTTATTTTTGTAGGCAAGTCATCAGCTAAGAGGAAACAGTTGTGCTCTGTGCATATGCATTTGTTGGTGCTTTGTTTGCTCTTGCTTGGAGCTGCTGTACTGACATCATTGCAGAGCTGTGGGTCCCTACAGCAGCTGCCAATTAGAAACAGAATGAACATTCCATCCTCAAATGGAGCAAGTTAACAACTGGCCTTTATTATCATGTAATTAAGTTAAGGATCTGGTCTTGATCTTCAAAGTGCTTGGCTCAAATTGTTTCTTGGGATGTCTTTCCTTCCCTAGTCAGTGACCACTAACATCACTGCTTCCTGAAAGAAGCGCAGAAGAAGCTTGCTTGCTTAACTTGTTTTTCATGGCATAAATTATTCAGCAGACATGCAAGACACAAAAAAATAGGACTCAAATGGACATATAAAAGACACTTATATAGCCAGTAGCCAAAACTAATTTTTTTAGGGAGACGAGAAAAATCAAAATTGAATAAAAATTCAGCTATAATTCACTGTGGGAGGGCTTTCACTGCTATGTTTTAGATCTGCGCAATTTGTGCCTTACCTGGGTCTCTTCATGTCATGCACAGAGAGAGAAGCTGTGCCCTTCCTCACATTTGTACACCCCCACTGGGACTGTGCTGGTTCTCTGTTTACATCTTCCCCTGCTGAACCACTACTCCTCCATGGCACTTGCACAAAAAATCATCTTTTCTATTTTTAGGTTCTCCAGCTCACATCTCTGGGAAGAGCAGCGGTGCACTGGGCATGTTCGGTTTAATTTATTTATTTCTCATCACTTATTAATGGTGCATAACACATGTATATGTCATTTAGATGCCTAGATTTATCCTTCATATTTTGAAAATTATGTAATGAAGACTCAGCAGGCTTGGGATGCTTCTATTTATGCACCTTTTTTTGTGCTGACTTGCTTTTGCTGTCTTTAAAAGTCAGTAGGAATTCTGTCATTGACTCTAGTGGAGAGTGCTTCCCAAGTAAATTCTCAACCTTTATCCTCAGCCCCCCTCCAAATTTTCTGTTCTGAAAAGTATTTAAATCTGACACCAGATCTCATCACTCTCTGAAATACCCATGAGAGAGCATGCATTTTTTAAAATTACATTTTAAATGAAACCACAGGAAAAGTCCTGAAAATTGAGATAGTCTAAAAGACACGAGATAAATTCAGAAAACAGAATTTATCTTTAATATCTTTATCTTTAATATAAATTATCTTTTAATCTATTTATCTTTAATTTATCTTTTAATTTGCTTTCCTACCTCAATCTCAATGACCCAATTGCTGTTTCCTTCTTTTGATATAATGACCTAATTTTCTGTTCCATGATGAAGTTACAAGATCAAACCTCAAGTTAAGATTTTCATCTTTAGGTAGCTGGAGTCTTTCACGTACAGCTAAAAAATTGAGTAAAAGCTTACTGGATTTCCAGTTACTGAGAACTAACATTTTTCACCGACTTTAGTAAAAACTGTGGCAACTTGGCACTTCCAAAAATTAGGCCAGCCTACTGAGCTTCTTTATATATAGTGATGTAGTGACCTGACTTTCAAAAATGTTGAGTGCAAACAAGTTTTAATAAATCCAAGGCATCTTCATGTGCTTCATGAATTTGCATATTGAGACAACACTTGAATAAAATCAGCAAGAATTTGCCAAAGTCTTCAGAAGTTTCCAGGGATGTAACAGAATGTTAATTTGGTCTCTTGGGCTCTTTCTGTAACACTGGACATGATTTACTCATGTAAAGCCCAGACTGACATGGGTAGGGTTTAACCACATCCTGAGCTTTCCTTTTAATTATTTTTCTCAATGAACATTACAACATGCAGCAATGCTCTGGTACAGGGAGCAATGACACATCCTGTACCACAACAGATATGAGCACTGATAATAGAACAGAGAGGTCTTTCTTCATCTGTGTGAAAAACAACCAGCTACATTTTTAATCTCTTTCTTTGAAAACCTAATCTGTGCCTCATCTACAGTGTATAAGGGATTAAATTTGGGGTTGAAGAAAAAAAAATCTATAATTTTCACTTTTATCTAGAACCTTAACAGATAAGAGAAGTCACTTTATCCCTTCCACATTCATGTGGGTCAGCTTCCACATTCATGTGGGACCCTCATATCATCATGGGAAATTATTCTCATAACAGAATGAGGAGGTGAGCTTTGGTTTTTTGGAACATGGTTCTAATAACACCAAGGTTGTGGAGTTAATCCCCATATGGGCCATTTACTTAAGAGTGGGACTAGATGATCCTTGTGGGTGCCTCCCAACCCAGAGTATTCTGTGAATCTCAGTTAGTCAATGTGGTGGTTACCCTCTGTCTTGCCCCCTAAAAGTGAAGGCTACTCATTGCCCACCCCTCAGATTCCGTATCTTGTTAACATGTTGTGAAAAATCCAACATTGGAAATTTTTGCTCCTCTTTTTTGCTGTAAAACCTTTATGTATTTTTCTGTATCCAAAAAGAATGTACATGCAACTGTCCCAGATGCAAAAAAAAAACAAAACTAAAAACAAAAACAAAATTAAAACAAACTCTACTCTTTTCTTCACATGTTTCTTTCATTTTAGTAAAATTTAAAAGCCTCCATTGGGACTGGACCATTGGCCCCAAATCAGGGAAAATGAATACATTTTTCCCATGATATTTATTACTCTGACTTCTAGGCTACAAATCAATATTATCATTTTGCTTGAAATCCACAGAGACGGAAATCACCCTTTTCCTTTCCTTATTATTTTATTTGGTGCAATTTTGTTATTATTATACTGCTCTTTGATCTCCTATAGACTTGTTTTGTAGTAATCACAATGATTTTTACAATAACATATACCTTATTTGTCTTTTGAAATCTTTAAAACCATTAGAAAACATTGGGCAAGTGGATAATGCTTTCACCACTTTCTGTCTATTCAAAACCAGCATTTTTAGACTGATCTTTCAAATTTAATCTAGTAATTAATTTAGTGTAGTGGCTTTAGCTGGTTATATCAGCCATTTCCGGATAGTCTATAAGATTAGGACATTAATTCTCCTGTATTTCCCCTGCCCAGGTAGTACACAAGTCACATTTTGAGTCAGAGATATTCTGAAAGATTTTCTATCTCCTGTAAAATACTGCATTTTGATCTATCTCAGTATTGTTCTGGGCACTTTACTGAGCTGTAAAGTGCATGGCTCTGCCTGTGATATTAGGAAGTTAAAAAAAAAAAAACCTTCTGGTTTACACTAGATTTGTTTCTACACATTAACAGAATAAGATCCTGACAATGTTCCAAAACCTGAAGTCCTGTCATCAGCTACTCTGGGATATCAGTTGGGTCCTTGCCTAGGAGATAAAAAGACAGACAAACGGAAAACACAGAATAGTTGTATCATAAATTTTTATGTGAGATTCATTGTGTCTTTTAAGCTCAGCTTCACTTGCCAATTAGTTGACTGAGGAGCACCTCTTGCTGCCTGGGAGTAGAAGTCAGCACTAGATTGGTCTGACTGAATGGAGTTGCACTATGCTGGGTGGCACTGGGATGTCACCAAGGTCCCAGCAAGCTCGTATGATGTGACAGCAGAAATACCCCAAAGAGGCTGCACTGAGAGATGTCCTCTTCCACAGGGGTAGGATGCTCTGTGCAGGAGAGAGAGGGACTTCTTTGGGATGTTAAGGAGGCATGTGAAATGGGGGGCAAAAATGTGCACAGGGCTTGTATGTCTTTTAGGAGAAGCCAATGAGCAGGAGAGCAGGATTCCAACCTCTTTGCAAAGTTCTGACCAAATGTCGGATATTTGGAAGTGAGCCTGTACTTGTTTTATTGTTTTGCCTGCATTTAAATGTAAACAGATTTTGCCCTTCCAGGTGATTCCTCAGACTCCTAGGCTGTCTCTTTGCTGCTTCTTGCTTTTCCCTTCTGTCCCCATGAATCTGGCATTTTTGCTTGCACAGGCAGGAAAGAAAACCTTAAAAAAAAAGGGAAAAAGACAATTCACATGCACCTGAAACTTTGGAGATACTAGAAGGTTTTCTTCTTGTTGGAAGGCACTGATCCTCAAGTTATAGTGGGAAAGAGTTGCTCCAGGAATCCTGTCTGTTTTCTGACAGAACAGAGTAATTTCTCGATTTTAACAAGGATTATCTTAAAAGGAAATTTTTTGGTGCCTAACCTCAGGATACAGAGTGCCTCACCGCACACTTTTAAGGCAATTCTGCATAGATCTGTTTTTTCTGGTGGGGAAAGACCATCCTTCTCTTGCTCTCCGTTTCCTTGTCTATTTTGTAGCTCAGTGTATGGGATTTCTTGTCACTACAAGTAAAAGGTCAGGGGCTTTCTGTTGACCTGACAGTGCAGGGATTAAAAACGTGCGTGGGCTTGTCTTGGCCTGAGCTGATTTTAGCTCGTGTTTGCTGTGATAGCCATTGCCTAGCAATCAGCTAACCATTCCCTGCACTTCTTTTAGCTTAGCTTTAGTTTTGGGTGATAACAAGAAGTTCCTCTCTGTGGGTTTACTTGCCTGTGACTCAAGATTGAAGCATGGAAGAACATTGGGTCCTGCTCTCATCTTCCCACCACCCATCATGCTCTCATGGGGTTTATCTGATCCCACATTTCACTCTGCCAAGGAACAGGGTGTGACTTTTGGGGATGGTCCTGTGAAGGACCAGGAATTGGACTCAGTGATCCTTGTGGGTCCTTTCCAACTTGGCATAGTCTGTGATTCTGTGAACTAATTGTCTCAAAAATATCAATTTTTGACAGGAATTTTTCCTTTCTAGGTAGAAGTACTTTAATTAGTATTGATTCTCATTTGGTCTGAAGGAAAGGGCAGTGTTCAAACACAGCTGTCTCCTTGCCCCATCCAAGTCATCTAACCCCAGGTTCTAAATTCTCCAGGATACAAGAACCTTACATTTTTTTCAGATTTAGGCCACAGATATTTTTTTCTAAGGTCCTCATTTAAATTCTAGCAAAGCAAAGAGCTTTATAGACAGCAACCCAACCTGCAGGCTATGGTTTCTTTCTCTCTTGTGTAACAATATCCTTTGCAGTCTGTTTTATTCAAACACTGGTTTTAGCATTAGGCTTTTGCACAACTTTGCTTTTAGAGAGAAAGTTTCAAAATATATTTATTCTTACTGTTTCAGAAGAACTTACATTTTTCTTATCCTAGGAACAGTTGCTTAAGAAAAGAAGGAAAAAAGCATTGTCAAGAGGAAAAAAGCAGCTAGTTTTTCTTTGAATATAACCCCCACCCCAAATTATTCACACAGTTCTATTTCTAGACAGAATTTCAAAACCTTAACTACTTCACAAGGAAAATACTGCAAATTTCTGCTAATAGATTATCTCTGTGAAAAGGAAGAGACTGGTAATGAGTAACCTTTCTCTCTTTTGCTTCAGAACATTTTAATTGTGTTCCAATTACTTTAACATATTTAATATACTTCCAGTATGTATTTGTACAGTATGCAGGCAAACGATTTTCCACAGCCTTATACAATATAGTGAGTCATAAATGATTGCTGCTCCCACTCCCCCCGGTCGAGCATGAGTCACAGAGTGGTAAAGTCTGTCTCCCTGCAGCGCCGGGTGAAATCCACCTGAATCCAGGCAGTGGGATAAAGCTGACAGCTGAGTGGCATGTGGAGATCCCTCGGTGTTCCCTTTCACATTCCTTACCTGCTGTGAGCACGGGGCACATCTCAGCCTTTGGGGCGTGCCACATCCCAGACACTCCTGATCCCACATGGCCCACAGCCACTCCGGGAAGGCGCTGTCTGTGTCTGTGATCCAGCTGTGAGCCCTGTCCCTGGTCATGGGGGTGGATTTCCCAACCTCCCTGCATCTGGCACTGAAGTTGCCAAGTTTTTGGGCTGTGTGTGGGGACAGACTCCAGTTTGACTCAGTACCTCAGCACGGCAGTCAACTGCTCCTCTGCGCTGGTGGAGCGGCAGCAGCCACTGAGGGGCTTTTGGGAAGTTTACAGCTGTGCACACACAGAACTCTGCTCCCCACAAACACATGCAATGGGAAGGGAAGTGCCTTGAAATCAGAGGCCTCAAGGTGGGTGGCATTTGCTTCCTTCCGTCCCTGCAAAATTAAAGCAGTTTTTTTCCACAAAGAAAAAAACCAAAGCCAACACACTGTGATTTGGTAGTGTAGAGAAAAATGTACATTTGAACATTTGAATGTTCATTTCAGGATCCATGTTAACCAGGCCTATGAGACCACCATGTCCTTATCATCTGTTGATAAAGTTTACCAATGTATTCTCAAGCAAATTTTTTACCTGTTGATGTACTTGATACAGGTTTCTGTCAACAAACAACTATTTGAATAGTATCCTGGCAGTCAGACAACATCACAGCTACCCCTTCCTGAACTTTCAAGGGAGCAGAGGTATCATCATTCATTTTTGCTGATATATGAAAATAAAAAGTTCTTAAACTCATATTCCCAAACACCTCTAAACTGTCATTTTTGCTATATGACTTTTTTTTTTTTGTGAAGACTGCCTCTCAGAAGGAGATTGACCAGCTCTAGCAATGAGTGAAGGATCAGGTAGGGTAGCAATAGTTACCTTTAAAATACTTTGTAATGTATCATTAAAGAATTTTCTTCCTACATCTGAACTTTCTGATTTGCATCCCTTTCTAATTTTATCAAAAAAATACCAGTCAGGGATCAAAGCTGTATTCCCCTAAACACAAAGCAATAGTCTTTTCCATTAAAAACCTGATAGTGTGGAACCTTTATTATACAAATATTTTAAAATCACTAGAACTATTTTTCAGAGGAAGTGCACGGATTTCAGCATGCCCTTCATGCACTTAATATGATCTAGCTCACTTAGTTTTGATCATTTAAATGTTAGATGTCTAGTATAACCAACCTTCCTAGGTTCCCTCTAGAGTCAATGGAGAGAGATTTTCGCCTCCGGAGAGGTGATTCATACCTCCTGTCTTAGACTTCTGCCTCTGTCAATTGACAACAGAAGTGTAGCCTAGACAACTGTGTAGATTAGATTCCTATCTCTTAGATTAGGTGAGATAAGTCCTATTCTTGGCCATCTTTTTGCATACAAATCTACAGGATTGGAGCTAAGTTGTTAAAACAGCTAAAGTACCTGTGGGGGCTGACAGACTCATTGATTTATTTAGAAGATTTCCTAACTCTGAGTACAAAACAAAGACAAATCATCTAGTTCTTTTATGGAGGAAAAAAAAGGAAAATCAGAAAATATTTTAATATTTACCTCTCAACTATAAGAACATGGTAACAATAAAAATAATAATGAAATATACCTATTATAAATTAGCATAAATTAATTTTAAAAATCTGACAGTTAAGAGGCAAATTTGCAAAGTGTGTTGCAGTGATGCACCAAACATAGCCTTGAGTTTTCAGCAACTGCACATGGCTTCAGCTACATGTTTTAATACAATGGGGCAGAATTCACATCTGAGTAATTCCTGAATTTTTTGTCCCCAGATTTCCCTTTCTGATAAGTCAGCTGCCTGTCAGGCAACAGACAATGTGCAAAACAACAAGGTGACCAACCTTCCACATTCCAAGAGTACAAAAGTAAAATTTACTGCTAAGGGCAACAGACTTGAAAATGTTTTCTGTTTTCATTTTGTGAATGCTGACTGAAAAACCTCCCCAAAATTCTGGTCTCTGTGATGACTGCACTAGGAGTCTACTTGATGATAAGCCAACAAAAGAGAAATGTATAAAGATGAGATAAATCAGACTCTTCAAATTTCAAATATTCTTCCTTCTACTACTTCTTCTTTTCTAGTCTTTGATATTCTTTCTTCCTTCTTTCCTCAGTTATCTCCCCCTGTCCTTTCTGGCCCTCTCCCTCCTTGCCTTTCCTAGTTTCACTTGCAGTTCCTAAGAGCAGAGCTCATGCATTTGGACTGGCTGAGCTAAAGGCCTGCCAGCTCAGAAATTGTCTACATGTACAATTGTCTGGATGGATAACTCAGAAATTGTCTAGATGGGTAATGTTAAATTGTGCTCCCACCTCAATTGTCATTCTTAAAAGGAGTGGCTTTTATAGTTGATGGGCCTATGTGGAGCATTTGGAGTGTGTTTGTGTGCCAGTAGTCTCAGCTAGTTGACTTTGAGTTACGCTGCTCTAACCCAGAAGAGAGGGTGAGTCCCTCCTCTCTCTTGAGCTGTGCTTGGAGCATGGAGAGAACCTCAACTTGAGGTGCCGTGTCTTCTGCCTATATTTCTGCTTTACCTCTCGTGTTTAACTTCCTAAAAGAGCCCCAAACCCAAGGTAAGTAAAGAGGAAGGACTGTGGGTGATTTGGGCATGCAAAAAATATGATTTGGGAGACATGCTCAATTTACCGCAGATCTGATGACAACAGCTCTCAAGAATTTTGTCAGGACATAAGTCTGGGTTGTCTGGAGTGTCCTAAGCTGGTTGTGCATCAGAAACAGAATATCCATATTAACACAAACTAATAAATCTTGCTTCCCTGTTGAGCAAATTGTCTGAGTGGATGGAGCACATCTAAACGTGTGTGTTTTGCTTCTGGTATCCTCATGAGCTCTTTCAAAGGTAATTTAGCAATTTCCACATGGTAGCATGAGAATAAGAAATATACATATGTATCAATATATTATTTCTATAAATATATAAAATGACAACATATAATTGTGTGTGGATTTGTATCTATAATTGGTGATGACTGTGTTGATATATATATAATTGTTGATATGTCCTTGATGGTAGCAAGGCAGTAATAGAACTTGCCTCTCCCACAAGGCTATTTAGGATGTACTAAAATTTGTGAGGGACTATCATGGTGATTGTAACTATGTATATAATTGTGATGTGAAATATATTATTTTCATATGGTTATTTTTTTACTGCATGTACTGAGTAGCCTTTCTTCTAAAATCTCTGAGGTAGGGATACTGTATTTTTTAATTAACACTGTATTTTTCCTCACAATATTTTGTGAGTTGTAAAATAACTGTTACAAAATTACGACGCTACTTTAGCAAAAGGTATTAAAAATGCTGAGAAATAAGAGATTAATAGGAGTTCAAGAAACATAGGAACAATGGAGAGATTAGAGAAGAAATCAGAAAGATCAGAGATGTAGTAAATGTGATCTTTTATATTTGGAGAAAACACTGAAAAAATCAATAGTTTTTAGTCTTGATAATCCTCAAGAATATAATATTTAATTTCAAAAAGGAAGATAATAGACTATTCTCTTCTAGAGAAAACAAACAAAAATAGTTTATATTCAAACAAGGAAAACATTAAAAATAGTTTAGAGAAAAATTATTTCCAGGAATGGTTTCAGGAAGGTAGGGAGGGAGGGAGGAAGGCAGGAAGGAAGGAAGAAAGGAAGGAAGGAAGGAAATTTCTGTGTAGAGACATAAATATTCTAACGTTTTAAACGTAAAAACTTTGAAATCCACTATTTCAGCTGCAGTCATGAACAATCTTCACTGAGGTTGGTGCTGAAGGCCAGACCTTTAGAGCATTTTTTTCTACTTCTTATGGATAAAAAGTGAGCACCTATGTATACATCTGTGCAACCCAAATTTTTTTTTATCAGTGCTTAATTTTTCAGCGATGGCTTTTCTTGATGCAAATTTTAAATTATTTATGAGAACATTTCTTTTTTCATGGCCATTTAATCTTCAGACTTTTCTGTTCAGAACTGACCACCAAAAAGCATTTGTGAGCCTTTACTCCTGCTCTGCGTAGATATTTGCTTACCAATGGATTTTTGTTGTGATTCTACTTTTCAGCTTTCTATTTTCTCTGAAATTTTCACAACTTCCTGTCTCTGTCATTGACACCACAGGGACCTATAGATCTATTTGTGTACAATACAGGCAGCTTGTCTATGCCTATACATGACGGTATAAATAGATTTCCTTGGGCTAATTATCTCTTATCTAATATACCAATAAGGAGGTGACCAGTGATACCCTACATGATTTCCTTTTTTTATCTTTCTCTCTAAATTTCCTTCTTATTATATGAGAGGATCTAAGTGCATGCACTAACGAGAATATTTCAGTGTGTTGAAAGGTTTTATCCACACTTTGGAAGTATATATGCAGATGTCACTTATAATTACCTACCCTTTGTTTATATAAAAAATAGAAAAGTCGGTCCAGAACTAATAAGTAACATAGGCAGTATAATTTAATGGTAAAAGAGCTGAGGCAGTATGACAACTTTTTTTGCACTTATGATTAATCATTTTTCTATTAAGGCTGCTGAGAGCAGCATGAAGGCAGTTCCCATCCTTTGCCACTGGTGATGTCACCAGTTTCAGCAGAGCATTTCAACAGACATCGTTCTGTGTACTTTGATTAAAAATGCAGCCCGAGGGCTGCTCACAAAACTGATGCAAACCTGTTGTTAAGCTCTCTTCTGGAAAGATGTCACAGTTTGTCATATAGACTTTAATAAAATCTCTTGGGTGCTGGGTGAAGTTCCCTCTGAAATACCTGTTGAAAAGTGTCATTGTCAGCATGGTGTCAAAGCTGAACAGGGCTGGGAAAGATTTAAATTCTATTCCTAATATCCAGCACATCCATTTTCTCACAGGAATGAATTTTTTTGCATAGTAATGCTTCCCATGCAAGCCTGTCTCCTTTTCTGGCATGAAAAATCTTCCCTCTGCCATCCCCAGGCTCATGTTGAGCTGTAGAGATCCTCTATCCCAGCTGAGTCCTCTCCCTCTGCTCCCCTCCTGCTCAGCCAACATGCCTCTGACCAGGATTTTGGCTCATCAGCCATCTTCAACACAGCAATGTTCACAGCCTGCTGTTTTTGAAATTGTGTCGTCCCTGGGCTTTCAACATGTCTGAGGGATTGCTGTCCTCATTCTCCCTCCTTCTGGCTTGATAGGTTCCAGATCTGATATTTTACTCCAAATCTGCCTCAACTAAAACCTCATCCTGGCCTGTTTTTTCCCCAGTCACATCATTTTCACTCTGCTGTGAGAAGCTACTGTCTGCTGTCTTTTCTCTGCCCGTAGGACTCAGGTCTCTTGTCTCTTTTCTTTTTTAATTTTCTTGGAGAAACCCTTTTGGACTACAACCCATGCTGCTCCTCATGTTTGCTTTATAAAGCTCTCCAAAGCTAATTGTTCTTTTCTAGTTTTTCATGAAAACTCTTCTGTTTTAAGATTTCTAAGTTTACCAGAGACCAGAAGGGCACACACAGTGAATGGTACTGTTTTATTGCACTATCTTCCTCACCTCCATTCACTTGCTTTTTTTAGTCAATCTAGTCAGTTTTGGGCAGATACCATGTCCAGTGAGGGTTTGGTGTATTGCTGAACACCAGCAGAACAATACTTCTGTTTTCCCAGCATAATTCTTTGTGCACTGGGCAGCAGGTATTTGGGTAGCACTTTCTTCATCCAACTGGATGGGTGAGCTCAAAGTGGGCAGTGTAAAATTCTAGAAAAAGTTTCCACTGGTAGAAGTGATGCCTTGCAGACAGAGAATGTGTTCTCTTAACCTGACTATGACATAGATGTTAATAATCTTTTCCCTTTTTCTGTGTTGCTGAGAGGAGGAAGGAATAGAAGCATGAATGTGCTTTTTGTTGCCTGCCTCAGACAGCCAGAGGCAAATGAAGCTGACTTTCCTAATCACAGAGATACAAAGCGGGTAGTTTCCCACACAAGAAAACCACCTACATGACTCAAAAATTCTTTCTGTTCAAATGTTTCTATTATTGCTTGTTTGGATAGCTAGGAATTTCAGCAACACTGAATATGATTCACCCTGGACAGGGGGAACATTGGGAGGGCAGGAACATTGTGGCCAGCTTTGTACCATGGTAGGGACGGTCGAGTCACACTGTGAGGTATGTGGGTTACAGCAGAGCCAGCTGTGACTCTCAGCTTGCAAGGAGGTTTTATTCTCTATGCAATTTACCTATCACTATGAGTTCAATTAGGAAATGAAGGTCTTAGCACTAGTAAGTGCTGAGATCTCTGGCTCTAGCCCAGGCATTTATTAGGGATGTGTGAGTCAGATAATTTCTTTGGAATTGATGATGTGCTTAAAACTTAGGCTCATGCTTAAGTAATTTACTGAATTGAGACCAGAAAGCTTGGCAACTTTCAGGATTGAACCTTAAACTCATCCAAGCATGTTTTTGGTTTTAGTTAAACAAAAATTTTTCTCCCACTACTCCTAACCCCATCCTCTTTAATAACAATTTCAGGAAGTTTATTTTATTTTATTTTATTTTTTAAATGCAGTTATCTGGAATAAAAGTTTCTCTTTAAAGTGATAAGTCAGATTTAATTTTTTTTCAGTTTAGTTCTTTATATGTTATCAGATATCCTGCACAAATTTTTTTTGGACCAATTTACAAAACCACCTTATTAAGAGTATAACTAATAGCATAGATTGGTAACATAACATGTGTAACTCAATCCTAAAGAAAGCAGAATCAGAATATGAAGGACTCAGATGCGGCTACCAAATTCAAAGAAATCTTCCACTGTGCCCCCTTATTCTGTATCTGTGTTTCTTTCTACCTCTGATTTCCATGCCCCTGTTGGCAAGCTCTGAAACGAAACAAAACTACTTTAAATTATTGCAATTATAGCACAAGTTGTTAGGATTATTGTAGTCTAATGTTCAGTAATTCTGACTAATCAGTGTTTGGTGTCAAGTGTTTCAATGAGAGACATTTTCATTCAAATATAGAGATGATTTAGCTGTAGCACATCAAATCCAGAATATTTAACTGAGAATTAATAAAATACCGCCATATTTAATTCAAGTGACCGTAGATTATGATAAAAAAAACCTCCCTGAAAATAACATTTCCCACTTTGAATAGTGTTTTTTGATGTAGGAAGAGAGAAACAAGTAAAATATCCTCTGCTTACAGTGTTATGCCTGCTAGACAATATCTCTTTCCTGACTCTATTAATTCCCATGGTATCCTGAATTATCTGTGTTGGCAATTCAGTTAGAAATTCAAAGGATAACAGACACTATGGATGTCTGGGAAAATTTTTCAGCCAAAACCTAGGGACCCTGCTATAGAAAAGAACTATGACCTATATATAATATATATCATTTTCTATATTAAATTTTTGTTGAGACAGATGTAGGACATAGTATAACAAAACACTTCTTTTACTAGAAAAATAAAGGCCTCTGTCTTGCTTAGTGTACTTTTTTCAAGAATATGCAGCATTGAGTGGTCTTGTGGTATTACCTGATCTGTTGTGTTGTCACAGTGTAATGACAACAACTCTGAAGACAATGTTCAGGCCTGGGAGTTAGTGCTGTACTGAGGCTTCTTACCTGTAAGAAGATAAAGAAATACGTCTTCATAAGGCAATTCATGAGGAATCTTTTGTCTTTAGGTATCACAACAATGACTACTGTAGTCTGAAGTAGTTGGCCAGGTTTCATTTCATTACAGAGCTATCTGTGTCACTTGAGTACCTATGCAGGCAATCTGCCCTAAAGCCAGGCTCCTTTGGGTCTGTTTATTCATTTTGAGTCAAAATGAAAACAATGGTATTGAGCAAGAGTTTTCCTGTCATGCTTTAGAGATGAACTTTTCTCAAACTGAGCAAGTGAAGTCTCCCATTTAACTGTCCTGGAATGTTTCATAAGGTTATGGGCTCTCTTGTGCTAGCTTGTTATGATTTACAACCCACTGTGCCAATCAAAGGCCTTCACCTGGAGTTATTTCTGGTTCTAAATATTTTCTAATCCTTGCAGACTGAATCCTTGCAGTTTCATATTAATAAAATGGTAGAATGGAGACTTTTTTGTTCAGCTTCTCATTTATGCAGCAGAGTAGGGGCTGGGTGACTCTCCAAGGGGACCTCAATGTGTTTAGAAGAATTTCTGAACTCTACAGCAGAACCTGGAGCTCTCTTTCCCTGGAAGCTCATGAAGACAAGCAGTTTTCCTTCACACATTTATCCATCCTCTGCTGGAAGCTGTCTCATATCTATTTGGCTGGGTGCCACATGTCCCACTGCACCTCATTGGCCACACAAATTAGAAACTAGCACCTTTAGGAAGAGTATTCCTACTTTTAGGGCAAAAGGTTTCTCGCACACATTTAAAACCTGATTTCTGAGAGGTGCGTATAAAATCTACATGTTTATCCACAGGGAAAAAAAGAGCAATTGATTTTGTTTTGAAATATAAATGACAAATGACACTGGTGTTAATGGGCAAGGAGAAGGGGAGGTGAAGATCTGTCACCTTTTCCAAGGATGCTTCCTTTGCTAGGTATGTGGTATTTGTCTTTCATGTGGTTTATGAAGTTCTTGGCCATCATGATCAGTCATGTCTCCTTGATTCTCTGGTCAACATACAAGACATGAAGAAAATAAATAGTCCCCCTTCTTTTTAAATTTTTTTTTTTCCCTGAGGAGTTATGTGAAGTTTGTAGAAGCATCAGTCTCTGAGCTTTTTAGAATTTTGGGACAACAATAGTCTTCATTCTTAAGAAACTTCCTTCCAGGATCACACTTGTTTGTGTTTAATTCTTCTCAAATACAAGTAATCCTGAAAAGATCTTGTGTCCTATCCATTTTTCATATGAATTTTCACATACATAATACCTAAAAGCTGGAAAATCTGGACATTGTTAGTGTTCCACATGCTGAAATTTGCAGTCTGCACAGAGCAACCTTCTTTTAATACAGCAGTTAAGATTTTGTGTGTATAACATCAGATACCCATAGTTTTTTGACATATGTGGAGTTATACCACTTCATACTACCTAATAAGCTGGGCCACTTTCTTTTGCAAATGAATGCTGACAAGTAAAATTCAGAAGAAATTCCTATTCACAAATATGATTGTCCCTAAGGACTGACAAATGAATGCAGAGTTACAGGATGGTAGAAAGAGATGTGTGCTCTGCATGAAGGCTGTGCACACTGATTTAGGACTTGAGACTACAGCGTGTGGCTTCAGAAAGGCTGGTGCACAAAGGACACTTCCCTTCCTGCCCTTTCTTTTGAAGCAGGCTATTGTTGCAAGGGAAAAAAAAATCACATCCTGCAATGCCTACCAAGAGTCTGGCTTTATCATCCACTGCTCACGTCAAGTAGTGTCTTATGTAAGAAGTTCCATTCAGTTCTGTTTAAATACTGATGTAAGGGAAGATTACCCAAAGCAAGCAAGGTTTGCCAGAGCAGACCATAAAAACACACGCACGCAAGGAAGAGTATTACAGAGGCCAAAAGCTTGGAATTCACACCTGGTTCTGTTCTTGAGAGTAGTTTGAAAGGAAGAAAATGTGTTCTCTAAACAACAAATATACACTTAAAATACCCATAAATTACAAAGAGCTCTGGCACTGTATATGAAATGTAAATTCATATTTACAATAGAACCAAGGGATAGGAATATTTTGAACCTATGCCGGAGCAAAAGGAGAGAAGAGAAAGAAAGAAAAGCTTCAGGGTGGAGCTTTAGATTTTTAGGCATTCTTGAAAATATTGGAAATGTCAGTTTGGAGATTTTTTTTAAGCTAAGAGGATCATGGCTTTCCTTGGAACATAGACTTTATAAATTCCTTTTTGACGATCATCTGCAAATCATTTGACTGCTGGTAAACAGAACCCTCTATGTTGTTCTGATAACAGAGGGAAAGCTGGAAATAAGGAATTCCACCCTTAAAGCTGTTAAGGTAGGTCTAAAATTGATGTGTATTGGATCAAAGGGTGGAATATTTTCCAGATGATCCTCTGTTTCTTCTGAGAAAAAGAAAAACCCAAGAACACAAACCCAAAAATAATTTCCAAGATGTTAAATTTCAGTTGCTGAGCATGGGGATTCAATTTACAGTTTTGTGTCCTGCCAGGATGTAACCTAACTTTGACAGTAAAACCCACTTTATCTTCTTTCTAGTTCTTTTACTACAAATTAAAAGTTACAGTCCATCAAAAGCTGTAGAGGTGTTAGAAAAAATCAGATAAGAATAGCTAATGGAAATTATTTTTCTGTAATCTTTATTTTACAACATCCTTACATATGAAAATAATTGGCCAGAGGAAGTTTCCAATTTGAATGAATCCTTAAATTTTATTGTTGGAGAAAGTGGAAGCTTTTAGTATAGTATCTACTGAAGTATTAGCCATTACAGCCTTGGAAAGTAAAGAGGAATGTCAGCACAGATCAGCCTCCACTTAAATTTCAGTATATGCAAGCCACAGAGGGAGTTGCTTCTAGTATTTCATCGTCAGCCCCCTAAGAATTTATTGTAGATGTGGTGAGCTTGTTGGCCTGTGTAAAGTGAAGGCTGTGCTCTCAGATCCATTCCTAGGAGGCAATGACCACTTCAAACAAACAGCAAAAACACCACCATTGCCACTGCTGTTAACTTTTCTTCCATTTTAGTAAAGTAGGACAAGGATGGGATTATGACAGAGAAGGAACTGTGTTCTGTCCTTCTGTGTAGCACCTCCATGTCTGACTTAGACATAAATTTTTACAGGAAGGCTTCTTCTATCGGCATCAGTATTTTCAGTTTAGGATTATTTGGTGATATCAGGGAACAGTAGTCACAGCCTAGGGTGGCTTCTGTGCCCTGGTTGTGTGACTTGGGGAGGGAAGGTGTGCAGTTTAATTTTCCCTCTCATTCTTGATCCACCATGGGACTGCAGAAGCTTCTTCATGGGTGCTTGGCAGGTATTTTTTCATTAAAAAATAAGATTTTGACTTGCAAATTCAACCTCTGTAGGTGGCTAATTGCCATCAATCAACTTCCTGTTGTGGTTCTGTTTAAAAGTCCAGCTCATCTCCCTCCTAGTCCTCTTTCCTAATATCCTTGTCTCCTGTCCATCTCTCTGTCCCTAATGTGCACATATCTTCCCATGCAGCAGTTTCTTCTTTCACGGGATTTGGCTCCAGCACCAGAGAGTGCCAAAACCACAGGAAAGGGAGCTGCTCTTTTTATTGGAGAGAAGCTTGACTTTTCTCAATGGCAACATGGTAGGGCATGTTTCTGATGGATTTTTGCTGGAGCAGCAAACGAGATACATCTCACAAAAGATTTTTTTTCCCATCTATTTTCACTTATGCTTCAAATAACAGGGTACTGGAATTTTTCAAAGAAAAGATCAACAGCAATGTTATGGTGTAGGTCAAATACAATATTCTGTGCACCATTATTTTTGGAAGGGTACTCACTGATTTCTTTTCTGAAATTATACAAAAATCCTCATGTACTACAGTGAAATTGTTAAAATCACACAGAATGCAGTAAAAATGGTTAATCAGAAATAAAAATAAAACCAAAATCTTCAGAGTACAATTGTTGCTGAACTGTTGATGTATCTTCTACCATTCAGAAGAAAGCCTTCTGTTAATGACCTGGCATCTGATTATGTAAACAAAATAGTTAAAGAAACCCTACCTCATCCTAAATATCTAATACACATTTGGCATTGCAGAATATAGTATTTTGTGGATTCAGAGCATAAAAAGACTTTTCAAGTGGGATTTCATCATTTATTCTGGTAAGTTCACTCCTCACTGAAAACATGGGAAGAAACAAATTAAGGACTTTAATAACCAGCCAGCAGGAAATACAGAAATAAATCTAAATTGATGGCAATGCTCTGCGTCTATATGGCTTCCTTTGCTGAGAGTATCTCAGCCTGCAAATTCTCCAAACTCATTAGTATGGAATCCTAAATTCCAGTAAAATTCCCCTGTCCCATTTTGCTTGACCTTCTGCTATTGTTGACCCACAGTGCTGCTCATCTCAGGGCTAAATCTGAACCAGATATAAATGAAACTGATATTCTCCAAGTCTGTTGCAAGCAGTGCCACCTTTTTCAATTTTAAGTTGAAGCTGCCAGTACAGACAGATGCAGATCTGTCGTTTCAAAATAAGTACAGGGCATGCTCTTTCTCCCTAATCTCCTCAAGAGGGTAACAGTTATTTTCATAGTTATTCCCAGGAGTCTGTTAGTAAATCTGAATATCTCTGTGTTGGGGTCATAGGAAAGATTCAAACTGACATTCCTTGCAAATGCGTCACTAGTAAGATCCAGTCTCTTTCCAGAAAAAACCCCTAAAAATTTGACAAGTATTTAAGGCAGTATGTCAGGATATTAGGTGTTGGCTAAACACAGCATATTATCACAGCATTTTTTATCTGATTAAGGAGAAGACCTATGTGCTGTTGATATTTTCTGAAGCTGTATTCTGCGTTCCTACATATTGTATTGCAGGAGGTTTGCTGTGGCTCATCCCATCAGAAATCCATATTAGTACATTACCCACCCCAGTGATAGTGCTGCTTATGGTGGTGATATCATTCCATTTCCACTCTCAGTGTCTTGATACTCTCAGTATATGCTTACAGTCTCTCTAAAGTCTATTAAACCTTTTAATGAACACATCCCGATTTGCTGAGGACATCAAATCATGGATTTCTGCTCAAATCTCAGGCAATATTATTCAAATTTGAACTTGGTCTTTTGAGGCAAATATAGTCCTTTTCTTTCCCTCTTAAATTGGTGATGTTATTTTCAAGCAATGTTGTGTTCTATAGCGCATTTACATTAAAAAGAAATATTCATCCTCTGACAGGAATCTCTTATGAAAGTAAACATTGTACAAATTGTTGCAGCTATTTTGAATGCAGTCCTCTCTGTATAATCAGTAAATACAGTTTCCAAATGTGACTTCTTTATAAACTCCAATATGGCAATGATTATCAAGGCTTTTTCCCACTTTAGAAAATGTTCTGAGTCTCGAACAAGCTAACGGTTTCTTAGTAGTTGATTTACTGTCCTCATTACTGTATGGCATGTGGCAGTCAGTTTCCTGGCTGCTCATCACAAGCATTCAGGAGGACTGAGTACTGAAAAATTACATTTCTAGAATACTTATGGTGATAAAAATCACTGATGTTTTATAAAACAGTTTTTTTCTAACAGGTTTTCACTTTCAGACATTGGGAATAAATCACATAAAATTAACAAATTGCAGTTGAGAGTTTATTTCAATCAATCATGATTTACAAAGGGAGCTCTAAGATAATCCAGAATAATATTTTGCAGCTGTCACTCTATGTCCTTCTGAAAAATGAACCTCTGACTAGAGGCTTCTGCAAGGCCAGCCACAGTGTGGGTGTGGTGGGTTTGTGCTTGTGCACACAAGCACACACTTGGTCTGAGTGCTCCCTTGTATCAGTTTTACCTCCTGCACAGGACTGGCTGCTGACTGACTATAAGGTGTTACAGAGGGAGGTAAATTTTAGTAGTAGATGAAGTTTTTTGAAAGATCATCCAAACATTGTGTTTGATCCTCCTGTGTGAACAAACACATTTGACATATAAAGTACCTTGCCAAGCTGCAGCCACATATTGCATCTGGCTGATCAGGGTTCATGTTGTTTTGTCATATCATTAAGCACCAGCTCTCTCCCTTCAGCTGGTAGAAGATTTAAGGCCAGTAAGCCTCACTTTTCTCTACAGAGACATAATCCCCTTCTCTTTTGAATTGTTCCCTTTTGGCTCCTCATGCTTGTTTCTTTCTCCTGCAGCACTGGAGGGAAGGCTGAATGGGCAAGAGGATGTAATGGGTATAAAGAGAGCCCTGCAGATGTGAGTATTAGGATTTTTGGAAACTGCACATGAGACACTATATTGCAGAGAGGTGATGAGACTCTGGAGCACCTCAGGTCCACAAGGGATGGTGCCAGGCTTGGGCAGGCTCAAGGTCATACAGAGTAGGGGATTCGAGTAGCTACAAACATGGGCACAGAAAGGTAAAAGAAATTTTAATTTCTCTCTGAGGAAAATAATTATGTATACAGTACCAGCCAAGAGGGCTATTTAAGAATAAAATCAGCGAAAAAGAGTTTGAAGATATTAAGTAAGGCAGAGATGGACAGGCCAGTCACCTCTGACACTGTGGTTTCTCTTGGAAGACTAGAAACTTCATTTTTCTGGCAAAAGCCTGAATTTTATCACCAAATTTCCAAGTTGTGGGATTTTGCCTATAGGCAAGAAAGCAAGCGGAAAATAACTACCATGCAGTCACACTGAATTTTGAAGAACAGTGAATGAAACAGTTATTTGTAAGAGTCAGAAGAAATAGAAATGGCCAAGCAGCACTATCCAAATATTTCAGGATTCTCAAAGCACTTTTGTTCCTTATTTAACATCTGCAACATCCTGGGGAGCTAACAATTATTTATTTTCATTATTTGCTAATTATCTCATCCAAGATAATTAGCTGATTTACCTAAGATAAGCTGTCTATTTTAAGCTTTTTTTCTAGACTCCTCCTGTATTCAGTGAGGAAAGACAGGTCAATTGCCCTTACTGCCTCTCTTCACTGATAGGGAGAGTTTAGCTGAACAGTTTTGATCAACTGCCTTACTTTCTGATGCAGAAAAGCCATGGAAAGAAATTTCATCCACAGTAATCAGTGAAGTGTAAAATGCTGAAAACACAGGTCAGAAAACATGCTGAAAATAAGGTTGTAGAACACAGGTGCCATTGTTCAAGTGAAAAAAAACCAACAAACTAATAAATTATTTTCTAATGCAGATTTAAAAAAAACCTAATTAATTCAATTCAATTCATAAGTAAACAAATAATATAAGAGGTAAAAATAATTATAAACAGAAAGAAATTGAGACTCACTGTCTAGCTGTCTAAAATTTAGAGAAATCTTCACCTCTTGGATCAAACCCTGCTCTTAACTGTATTCATATAACACTACTGAAGTTAAGAGCACTACATAAGTGTGAAAACAGAATTTGAATCTCATGTAGGGTGGTGTGAGATCATATACTTTCATTACCTAGAAACTCATATGATGAGNTATATATATATATATTTAGATGTATAACTTTCCCATTTTCAGTCTTCAAAATTTAGCAGTTCTCCTTTAAATGCTGGAATCCTGCTACCCATAGCTGTGGTTACAGTTCCCAAATCTTGGCCCATTTTACTTTTATAGAATTAATAACATTAGCAAATAGCACAGTGCTGGGTAGTATCAAACAGAATACAACATGCTAATATTAACTGGGCTATAGTGGATATCTATACAATACCAGGAACTATTCTTGTTTAATGAATCTACAGTTACTAGGCTTGTCCTGCTTGGGACAATAAATGAAAGAAAAAATTATTTATTCAAACTAAGATATAAAGCTTATTTCAGATAATAAAATCTACAAGTCAGGTTAGCAAAAGATTACCGTAAGACCTTTCTTTGTCATTAAGTTTTATTTCTTCACAAAACAAACTAAAAACTCTTCAAAAGTTTCATTAGTATCAACAAAATCTTTTTTGTAGTTATTATACAGCAGTAACAAAGCAACAAGTTATTTATATGAAAATGGTACCCAACATTCCCAGAGTAGAGATGCACTAGATACTGATCAGGAAAACAAGCAGTTACTATCTTATATTACCATATATTTCACTTTTATAATTACTTTCACCAGGAGATCTGAAGATATGTATNGGTTGTAGAACACAGGTGCCATTGTTCAAGTGAAAAAAAACCAACAAACTAATAAATTATTTTCTAATGCAGATTTAAAAAAAACCTAATTAATTCAATTCAATTCATAAGTAAACAAATAATATAAGAGGTAAAAATAATTATAAACAGAAAGAAATTGAGACTCACTGTCTAGCTGTCTAAAATTTAGAGAAATCTTCACCTCTTGGATCAAACCCTGCTCTTAACTGTATTCATATAACACTACTGAAGTTAAGAGCACTACATAAGTGTGAAAACAGAATTTGAATCTCATGTAGGGTGGTGTGAGATCATATACTTTCATTACCTAGAAACTCATATGATGAGAACAAAATAGATTTTGACTACATGATTCTCAAAATTCTTGCAAAATCTGGAACATGGCTTTTTTTCAAGGGTTGAGCAATGTTTACTTATTGGTCAAAAAAAAAGAAAAAAATGCATGCTGAAATTCTCAAAGTTTCAATCTGCAAACAGCCTTATTGCATTTGGCAAAGGCTGTATTTAACTGTTTGAAATAGAGTGTGCATCCTTCTGTTCTTGCATATGGAAGGGGCAGAACTGGGGAATGGAGCTGCTCATCCTGGCTGCCACTCCTTGGATTGCCAAGTACAGGAGCAAACCCTCCAGCAATTTTAATCCATAAAGAAAGGTGATTCATTGCTAGACTAGGCTCTGTTCTTCTTTCCAATAGGCTCCTGTCGAGGAGTTTGGATAAATTCACTAGGAGCAGGTTTGGGCCTTTAGCATTACTGGCAGGCTGTTGTCATTTATGTTCTACATATATATANGGAAAACAAGCAGTTACTATCTTATATTACCATATATTTCACTTTTATAATTACTTTCACCAGGAGATCTGAAGATATGTATCAAGTAAAATTCACTTAACTGTGCTCCCATTTCCTTTTGCAGCCACAGAAGAAGCAGCAGGGCCATTTGTAGATCAGTGATGTGCAGTGCTCTGACTCAAATGTTATCAGACAAAACCAGCACACTTTCTGCTGTTAAATAGTCACACATTGTGTGTCTCCTGCATCATCCTGCCCATGCCCTCCTCCTCTTTTTTAGTGTGTACTGTCACTGGGCACTATGTGGCCCACATGTGCTGGAAGGGATACAGGTTTGTCTGGGAGTCATCTCCATTCAGCAGCATCCTGTGTCAGAGTGAAGTCTGCTCTGTGGAGGACTGGATGACTTGTTTGATGAAGTAGTGGAAAATGACAAAGAAGTTTTTCATTTAAAAACTCACATTTTATATGATGGTAGCATCCTGTTGTGTTTTCTTCTCTACAGTATTTACATAATAATATAATTAATATAATATATTATAATATAATAATATATTATATATAATTATAGCTTTTTGGGGAAGAAAGTGGTTTAGCAAACACACACAAAATAGCGCACTAGAGACCCTTATGTTTTATCTGCAATGAACACGTAGTCACTTCTAGATTACTGGTGCAATAGGGGATGTGTTTGTGTTATCATAGTGGTGGAAGGGACCATGTTGGGGTTTTTTTATAAAATCTGCCCACGTGGTCCTAAAATATGTTGGGAGTCCAGCATTTCTGTTCCAATAGCTTCAGTGCCCAAGTTTACCACACATTTTCCCAGTTTGCATCACTTTCTCTTTTCAGTAGGTGCACTTTCATTTCAGTGCCACAGTTCTTCCTCACTGTTCACTCGTGTACACCTCAGGAACTTTGCCAAGAGAGCCTGGGAGAATGTGTGCACACATAAGGGATGGATTATATCAGGGGTGCAAAGCTATTAAACCAAACATGCAATATGACTGCTGCCAGCTGCGGGATCTGGAAATGGGTTGATTAGAAGAAGCACAACAGGAAGGTGAGTTTGAAACTGTTTTTGCTATAGCTGTGAGAATAGTGTTGCACATCTGCCCCACAGATGGCCAGAGATGGAAGATCATTTCTGAGTCTCAAGTATTCATTGCTGTTTCAATTTAGGGTATATGGAGGCTTCAGCTTGAAGTGTGATTGTAACACATGCAGCACATACCAAGCCAGTTCTAATCTAAAACTGCATACCATAGGATACAGCTGCCAAGCATTCAGGTTTGTCCACAAGCACACTTGGCTCACAGGAGAAACAACATTCTGGGAGCGGGGTTTTGTGCCATCCTTAGAGAAGCAAAGCAGATGATCAGAAGATAAAACTAGCCCAGGTATGCCTACATATGCGCCAAACCTGTATCCTAGTCGCAGGCTAGAGGTAGCTTTCTCTCAACACGGACTGTTGGTTGTTGCTAACCTGAATCTATGTAGAATATCCTTCAAACTGTAGCAGTAGGATATTTATGTCTACGTTCAATGAACTCCAAAAAAAAACAAAGCAAAATATTACTCTGCAATAGATTATTTAACAGAATGTCTTCAATATATATGTATACAAACTAAAGTAGAAAACACCTTAAAAAAACTTTCAATTGTGATATTTTTCACGTTAGACTTTCAAGAGGAGATGTTAGGAACTATGAAATGATGGACCAGTACACACTATCCATATAAGCAAAATAAGTGGTTGTTTTTACTATGAAAATCACACAGGTATCCTCAGGAAACAAGGGAGCATTTCATGCATTAAAACTTTGGGAAAGGATGGGAGAGATAATACTAGTAATTTTTTACTGCTTTCCTGACATCCATATGTTTCATGGGTTTTTGCTTCGAAGCTACTTGAAAACCACTTAGTATTTGATGGCCATTTATGAAACTAGTCACTGACATCAGAAGTACTTTGATGGTACAGATAAAGTGGGGTTTTTTTCTCTAAAACTATACTGCTGAAACTTAGGGCTTTTGCTCTCTTATCTACATGTGTCATATGTGGATACCTGACCAAAAACCAAAGCAACATTTAATCATAATCAAAATTTCCTCTTACTTCTCCCATCCATGGGACTACTGAAAACAGTCCCTAAATGTAAGGAGAGATAAGTAGTGAGGCAGACTTCAGAAAGTAACCGAAGAATCCCATGCCTGTTCTGTAAGAAGAAATCTATTTTAGGAATGGGTTAGACAGACTTGGCATGGATAGCCTAGGTACATTTAATTTTTCCTCAAAGAAAGCAGATAGACTTCTGTATCTTTGAAGTCCCTTCTTGTCGCTGCTCGTGCTCAACTTGGAATGCCTGCCCCGATGTAAGGCAGTCCAGAGCTGGCACGACCCCAGTGCCCCTGACCGCTTCGAGGGGTGGTGGCACCAGGGGGGTTCAGGTATGACCCCGCCGGTGGATAGCTGGGCATTAGGCTTAGGGTAAAAGGTAGATTGCAGCAAGCAGGGCACCGAAGGAGACACAAACCACCGCAACACCTTCTAATACTACACAACTGTGATACCTTTGTTTTTATTTACGTTAAAGGGATTAAGGCTGATTTGGTGAGTATTATACAGGATCTAGAACAAAGAGAGCTCTTTCTCTGATGAATTAACAGCTTCCTTGCCCTAAGGGTCTTACAGTTCAACAAGTCTACAGAGATGAGGAAAGCATAAAAAGATCATAACAATAACCACAGCACTACATTTGGCTTTTCTCAGCATGATTTTGACTTTCTTTTTTTTTTATCTCTGCTGCGATATAAGAGAATTGTTATAAACACAGCAAGATTAGTGATCATTCTCATCCCCTTTGCAACAGCATTTCATAACTCTGGGTAAATTGGTGAGTAAATGTTGTCCCCTTCATATGAATCTCACTTTTTTTTTATAGTTACCATTGCATCAGTGTCATTGTATAATTGCTAATGCAGATCATAGCAGGGAGAGACCATTTTTTAAACACCACTTTTAATAACTGAAATTCAGAGTTGGCCTTTCATTTTGATCTAGTATTGTAGACATGTCATCAGTCTCTGGCCTACGGGCAACAGCGCTGAGCAGGAAATGAACTACCGTCAACAGCAAACTTTTTTTAATGTTCTCCCTATAAGCTAATGAGACATGAAGAAAGCAAAATGCAGTCTTGCAAGAAAAATTGAAACAATTTGTTATCTGTGTAGTATAAAATACGGATTATTATGGGTCAGGTGTTATTATAGAAAGACATTCACTAGCAGAGTAGCACAGGGGAATTATAGAATCACAGAATATGATGATTTGGAAGAGACCCACAAGGATCATTGAGTCCAACTCCTGCATTCTTATTCTGGAGAGTAGATAAATGCTGGGCCAAGCAAAGACTGTAGAATCCTGTGATTCCAAAGAGAAAAGATGATTGCTGCTGCCCCAGATCCAAGGCACTGGAGGTCAGGAATGTTGGACTGGGGATGTTGACTTCTGCCTCGCAGAAATTGGAGGAAAAATAGGCAGTGCAATACAGGTACAGGGAGTTTCTAGGGGCTCTTCAGACAAATGCAAGATTAACAGCCCAGAAAGCTGTAGATATGCCTTTGGGCTCAGGTTATGGTGTTAGATAGTTACTTGAAGTGTTTGTCCTATGTTGCTCTCATGGGATCCATTTTGCCATTTTTAGGTTATTCACTCCCAATTCTATGGGAGGGTGAGTGTGCCTCCTACGTTGGTATGATTTATGTTTGGATGAGCTGAAGATCTGCTTTCTCCAGAAATTTTTCAAGGCTTTTGTGTAGTGAAGAAAAATAGGCTGAACTTCAAAATGCTTCTGCATCCAACTCTTCCAGAAAGTAGCAATGAGATAATAAGATGAATTTATTTAAATTATTCTCAAATGTTAAGATAACTATGGTTGCGGTATAACACTCTCAACATGAACCTTTGTACTCTTTCCTGTGCTAGTTTAGGCATTGAGTTATTATGATTCAATGAGTTAAGGCATGAGATTTTGAATGAATCCTAAATTAAAAATACATTTCCCTCTGTATATGAATAAACAGTTGTTTTGACAAAATATATTATGAGTTCCACGTGGCATCACTAAAATAGTCCCACCAATCCTTTTTCCTCTCATAGTCTCTTGAAATGCAAGAACACCTTATATTTTAGCTGTCATCTTAATGGTAGATATTATTGTAGGGGAAAAAGAGCTAATATCAGCTGCTTTTAATTTAGGCAGGATTTCTTTTACATCAAGACAGAGAATTTTTCTTCTATAACCATTTTGACTGGAAGTCATAGGGCCTTTGCCAAGAAGTTTCAATTATGCTTTTAAAATATAAATCCTAGGAGTCTTGAAATTACAGGGTGTGGGTAGCGATATGTTAAATGTTTTACAAGTGAGGAGAAATTAGTGCTTTTTGGCTTATCCTGAGTGCTGTTAAGAAACAAAACTGTTCTTTTGTAGAAGGTAAAAGCAGTTCCTTCCAAAGAAGTCTGTAAAAACTTGAAAGCATTTTCATATACTTCTGTGAAAATGACACACAAATAACTGCAGAATGTTGAAAATAACACCAGCCACAGAGCCTCACCCAGGACACGTTCATCAGGAGGATGTGGTGTAAACACAATGCAAGATGTTTTGGCTGCTGGAGCAACCATGGGATTATTTGGGGTGTATTAGCTCTACCCACCTAACAAATTTCCCATGTGGTACTTGGGTGGGGGAAATGAAAAACTACCCCCTTGTCAGGAATGAAACTATTTCCTTTTTCAGTTTGAGGTTAAATGTAAGCCTTGATCGTTTGGGTGGAGGACATTAACAGCTGCAGCCTTGAAGGAGAGGCTATTTCAGTTGGGCCAGGAAAGATTTCTCCACACCTTAGACTTGCTCATATCAATACTAATTGGGACAAAAGGTGCTATATTGAGAGTTAGTATAAAAGGCTATTCATAATGATGCCCTCCTTCAAGTGAGGCAAGTTTCACTCCAATCCTGATGTCACAAATACTGCTTTTGTTAGTGAACAGTAGCAAAATCAATCTTGCTTGAAACAAATGTGATCCAGCTTGGTTGTGATCAGATGGCTCTACTTCTATCATATTAGCCAGACTACACAGGAATAGAGTTTGTTTTGGCATCATGTATTTTTCCAAAGATGGGAGAACAAGTAACATCAGCTCTGGTATCAAGGTGAAATGGTGAAGATGAACAATACCTACTCTAGTGAAAAATATTAGTACAAATTCAACCCTTCAGTTATTTTCATGGGGAAAAAAAAGTGAGCCAGCTGAATGAAATCATATAGAATCAGCCTTTTACATCATATGGCTTTCATGTTTTGAAGCAGTATCAGGAGCCTAAAGCTGACATTCTCGTTCTTATATACACACCTATAACCTCAAGTCATAAAACACACGGAGTTCCCAAAGTCCCCTGTTATGGGTCCATAAATCAGTGCACTGCAGAATAACTGACAAACTTGCAGGTAAACATAACAAGAGTCATCCTCAGGGCTGTTATTGACACTTGCTGAAAATTTTTCAGGTGCCTCAGTCCTTAGGGCAGTCAGTGAGTTTATTACATTTCCTCCTTTCACAGTTGAAGTAAGGCTAAAACCTATATGGGTAAGAATGAGACCTAGGTCTTCATGCTGCTAAGCTTTATCCAAAAAAACAGTGTTGAATTTTTCCTTTTTCTTTAGTTATCATTAGCAATAATAAACCATTAGTACTTTTCTTACCAAAGCTTTGGCCTTTGCAGTACTGTAAGAAATCAAGGGCAGTTCACTCTTCCCAAGTGAATTATTCTAGCCTGTAATCTATGGGAAGCAGGGAATAAATTCCTGTTGCTCTTCTGAATGATGAAAGTAAGATGGTCTACAACTGAGGTTCTTAATCACAACCAGAAAATGACAAATTGGCAACAACTTTTATTTCGGTCATGGCTTGATTAGAGTTAGTACACAGTAGGCTGCTATGCTGACACTGGAAAAGCTGATGACTGGCAACATAGGATAAAATCACCTTTTTCCATCAAATGTGAACTACTGAGCTCAGTTCAGGGGTAACATGGAGAAATGTTAGGCATCTGTGATAAACAGAGATGAAGATTAGGTAGTTTAAGGGTCTTTCCTCTAAGTCTGTGATTCTAGAAGAACTCATGAGTAAAGAAGATGTGAAATGGATTCCCCTAAGCTTCATGCTGTGTTTGTCTTTAAGGTTTGTGGTTTTCTCAAGATGATATGTGGTCATTGTTTATAGAACTAAGGAGAATTTACCTGGATATGACATTTCCAGACATTTCTAAAACTTCCATGAAGCAAAAGAGAGCTGGAGGTGCACCACCCATGAACTGAATGTAAGCTGTGTCCAAGAGCAAAGCTCATGATCAGAAGTTACTGTTATAAATTTGACCTTACCTTCTTTCCACTCCCTCTCCCCAAGGTCATTCAGAATTATGTTCCCATGATCCAGGTTTCCTAAATTTCTGTTCAGTAGGGCATGTTTTGCTACCTTGCTCTTGATATTTCACAATAAATCAGCAGGATATAACAGCTATTACAAAACCTGACAAATGAAATTTTTAAGGTAATCTGAGAGATTCCTTTAAGCAGGAAAGATTCTGATCTTGCGATTTGTTTCACATAGATAGGGCTCAGTACAGGATAACACAAGCAATAAATATTCAGGGATGCATTAATGCAGAAGAAAGCTGTAGGATATTATAATCCATGTGGGTTTTCAGCATGTGACCCCCTACCTTTTGTCCCATTATATCTGCCTCTGGTATCTGGTGAGAAAGCCACGGTCCTGACCTAACAGAGCCATCCGTGTGTTCTGTTCATAAGCCATTAACAGATTCCTAGAACTGAACACATCAAAACAATTTTGTAATTGTTTTTTTTTCCAGACCATCCCAACTAAGCAAAGAACATCTGTTTGTGCTGAAAGCTGAGCTCATATTTAAGTATATAGCTAAGCAGCAGCATTAATTTTTAACTTCCTTTATGAAACAGTTCAGAGTAAGCAAAGCTCAGTAATCCAGAAATAACTGGGAGATAGAACTTGAAAACTTGGCTCAATTTGTTTCTAGGATATGAGATAAATGTCTGAATCTAAAGTTACTTCCCACCCTTCAGAGATAAAAAGGTCAGGAAACATCCTTTCATTCTGCAAACATGCTGACCCAAAGACAGAGAAATGCTTTAAAAATCAAATCTGAATCCCTACTCTTCTTAGGTCATGAACTCTTCTTTTAGCAATATTTACTGTCAGAATATTCAGATTATCTGACAAAAAAGAAAAATGTGTCACTCTTGCTAATGTTAACTGTGTTCTGTCTAATGCCCAGTGCCTTGTCTTCCCTTTTTTTCTATTGACCTGTGATACATACTTGTAAAGAATCAAAAGAAGTCATTTATACACCAAGGGGATACTCCGTAGAAAATTTCAGAAATAAAAAGCTTTGGGGATTTATGTGTCAGTTTAGGGCATCAGCTTCATGTTCAACTGAGGCTTCTTATCTTTATCCCACACTACCTAGAAGAATATAAATCTATAACAGGAGAAGTACCACAGATGCTGTAGTTTACAATATCTAGAAGAAATAACAGAGGCAGAGGAGGCATAAAAGGATAATTTTGCTTATACAAAATAGCAGCCTGAAAAATAAAACCAGGAAAACAAACAAGCAGATGGAGAAGGCAAAGTCTGCAAGACACAGCTGTGCAAAGTATTTAAATATCCAGATGCAAAGCAGCTTAAGGGTCAGGGACAAGGAAAGGACACAGAATGCTCTTAGCAGCTCTGTAGCATGACTGAGTAGTCTGCTTTAAAATTTCAATCACATTAATGATTGTTGATTGTCCAGCTTTCTGTCAGATTTAGCTGGAATCTTAGATTTTCTTAGAAACCCAGAGTCCTGAAACACCTGAGCGGCTTTTAATCTTTGTTGCTATTTACATGGTAGTAAAATAATTATTGTATAGGGGAAAAAAGCTTTTTTAGTTGGTCTTTACTCAATTCTTTCTTAGCAAAAGGAATAATAAACCATTTTTTTAGAATAGTCACAATTGTTTTCTGAAGCAGTTAGTATCCATAATGATAATAATTTATGCTTTTACTGTATACTGCCTTCATCTAAGGGATTCAAGTGCTTCATGAATGTTAATTAGGCATCTGCAGGCATCTGTTAGGCACCACCAGTTGCTAGAGGATGATTTTGGTCTATCATTAGCTGAAAAGACTCCACCTGCCTGCTTTGCTTAGTATGCTGTAATGGGGGTTAGGGGAGGGTATCTGCAAACTGAAATGTGCAAAAGACAGATTTTGCTTTAAAATGTAGCTGCAGTGGAAAGTGTTAACTTAAAATGAGTTCCTGAATAAGATTTTATTACTGCTTTGATTATCTTCCTGGGCTTTGGACTCCCTCCTGAGCTGGCAGATGTCCCCTCACATCATGTCAGTGGCTGAAAGAGAGAATTTCATTCCTACTCTCAGTCATGTCTCAGGTTCCTCAGTAGTTTTGGGATCCTGTTCAAGGCTACAGATTCATTTCAGATCCCTCTAAAGGCAGGTTCAAACACTTCAGATGCTTTCCTGCTCACCACGCTTCTTTCCCATCCTCCATTGCCTTCCTATTCTTCTGCCTTTGTTCTGTTCTGGGTGTAAGATGGTCTGTGTGCCTGTTGTGGCCCCTTACAGACTTGGCCACAATCAGGAGGAGGCATTAAAGTCAGTTTTGTGACTCAGTCAACTGGTAAAGGCATCCCACCAGCCCTGGGTTTCACAAACAGAGCAGGACTTGTGATTGATGTGACGATTGGAGGTCATCTTGGGCACAGTGATCATGACGTGATAAAAGTGCTTAATTCCCAGAGAAGTAAGGACAAGTGCCAGAAAAACTGCTACCAGTTTGGATTCCCAGAGGGCAACTTTAGTCTGTTTAGGAGACTGATTGAGAGAGTCCCTGGGGAACAGTCCTGAAGAGCAAAGGGTCCAGGAGGGCTGTACATTCTTTAAAAGGGACATCTTAATGGTGCAGGAGCAGGCTGTCCCCATGTGCCAAAAGGTGAGCCACTGGGGAAGAAGACTGACCTGCTTGAACAGAGAATTTGATTAGACCTCAGTTAAAAAACACAGTCTATGGCCTTTGGAAGGCAGGGCAGGGAACTCAAGAGGACTATAAGGATCTTGTGAGGTTTTTCAGGAGTTAAACTTGAAGAGCCAAAACTCAACTAGAACTTTTTCTGGCTACGGATGTAAAACACAAGAAAAACATCTTTCTATAAACACTTTCACATCAAAAGGAGGGCCAAGGAAAAACTCCATCTTTTATTGATTGTTGGGGCAAATAGAGTGACAAAGGATGAGGAAAAGACTGAGGTACTTAATGCTTTATTTGCCTCAGCCTTTAATAACAAGAGTAGCTGTTGGAGTACCAGGCCCCCAGAGCTGGAAAACAGGGATGGGTAACAAAAGGAAATCCCCATAATCCAAGGGGAAATGGTCAGTGGTCTGCTACACCACTTAGACACACTAAAGTCCATGGGGACAGATGGGACCCACTCAGGGGTACAGAGGCAACTGGTGGAAGTGCTCAAGGGTTGGACTTGATGATCTTAGAGGTCTCTTCCAACCTAAATGGTTCTATAACTCAGTCACCAAATTATTCACCTTTCTTTTCAGGGTGAAAACTTCATTCTACTGTGTTTTTCGGTAATGGCTTCTTTTTTCATCACAAGGAGCTTCAGAAACAAGGTAAATAATAAGGGAGAGCCAGGGGCAATGAAAACTGAGCTAGCAAGTCATGTGGGAGCTACAGTTGTAAGCATGGCACTTAAACATACTGCGGTAATCTGCATTCCTCATAGGGGAAACCTGCAAATCACAAAGAATATTGTTTCCCTAACTTGTGATTTCATAATTAAGGCAAGAAAGTGGATTGAGATGTTGAAAACACACACACAGCTATTTCCTATGACTGGAGAAACAAAAGCAGAAAGGCAATATAAAAGGATTTTGATAAGGGAAGGCTTCTGATTGTTCATTATACCTTTTTTGAAAATGTATTAAAATTGCATTTCAGTTTGGTTTTAACTTACAAGCTCTTTCTGTAGGACTTGAAGATATCAGTTCCCATTCACATGCTAACATGTTTGCATTAGACAAGGTACTACATCTTCTACTCAAGAATTTTTTTGTATGCTGCTGTTACAGACGAGCTATATATTTGAGGTTTATTCTGTCTTTTCAGGGTCTGCCACTTAATAGAGGCAGGAGAAAACCCAGAGACTCTGGTCATATCCTTATGTCCTAATTCTCATGAAATACCACTAGCATACAAAAAATGCCCTAAGAAAGCTGGTTTATCCCTAGGCAAGTTTGGTGTACATGGATCCAACAGAATTGGTATAATTGTACTGTGGATGGCTGGGTGGGCCAACTCAAAAATTACTCATGTGAGTTATATGGACAGAGTAAGCCTATGTCTTATAATTTTAAGGATTGATTTTAAAGCTTCCAAAATTTGATATACCAGTGTTGTATCAATGTATGTCACAAGCTTTGTTTTAGATGTGCCAGAATGACACTGGGCTGTTCTGAGTTCCTTGAAAAGGACAGAGGCTCCTGTGTCTGACCTGGTCTGTAGTGATTATTTTAAGGCTGTATACCACCTAATGCTATTCCAGAGGCCTGGAAGCCTGGTTTAACACAGCCCATACAGCCATGTCTGCGGGGGAGGCCTGGTGGATCATACTGGATATTGGGTGGAAGCACTGATGGCACCACGCAGCCCACTGAGACCCCCTCATATCTAAGAGGGTCAGTCTGGTCCCAGGCTGTATCTTGCAGCATTGCTCACTTGTTTTTATACCACACATTTCAGTTCTCTCCAAAGTCTAATTTGCCCAGGGATCTGAGGTCAAAGAGTGTTGCAATCCAGCTCCCTGCCCCAGCCTGGTTCATGTCCCAGCATCTCTGCTCCCCCAGCACGGCACAGACACCCAAGTACTCCTGGTGTAGGTATACTCCTCCTAAACAGTTCATTGTGGAAGCAAACAAGTGCAGTTCAAGAACTCCTGCTCTCTGCATGTAGCTGCAACATCATTTCCTAATTATGAAATGAATCATGCTTTCATTTTACAGACTGTTATCGAAAAGAAAAAAAAAGGAAAAGCGTGACTGTCAACTACATTCCTTTTTCCTTTAATTCAAATGAAGCTAAAGCCAAAACATTGCTGAACATGGAAGCAATTAGTACTTTATCAGCTACCTAAGAAAAACATATCCACTGAAGAACAAAACCCCACAAATATGTCAGGCAAAGCTAACTCAAAATCTGTAGATATTTTTTGTTTTTTAATTCTTAAAATCCCTTGGATCTCAACTATTTTCCTCGTGTTTCCTGTCATCGAACTCCTTTTGGTGAGCTAAGATTTCTTTTGTTGCACAGACTTTGCACATGATTCTTTTTTTTTTCTCCTTAGAAAAAACTTCAAAACTAACATTGTTTTCAGAGCCTTTTCTTCCTATGTCCTTCGCAAATCCTTTTTCCTGAGGGACATCCTTGTTCATGGTAGCTTACTGTAAACAATAGATGATATCAAAGTAATTGCTTCAGATATAATTGAAGACAGACTTCTTCATGTACAACACTTAGCAACGCCTTTGCATGCACATAATACTTCTGCACACTTTGTTAATGCTTAGGAAATAATCGTCCTTTGGAAGAAACAAAAGGGACTAAATGAAAACCACACAAGTATATTACTTAAAAGAGCTTGGAAGCTTGTAAGGTACATCCGGCGCATTTCCAAACATGGTCTGTGGCTGCATCTCACCAGTATCTGCCAGCAGATTTTGGTATCTCACCCCTTGCAGATTTTGTGTTTGAAAGGTTTTATCATCCACTCCTCCATATGCTATCACATATTTCCTGATTTTTTTTTTCTTCACAGCACACCCAGAAGGCTGCTTGGGGGGCCTCCTGTTTTTTGGTCAATCTGTAACATGTTCTGCTTTCATCCCTTCCTGTTTGAAAGTCTGTTCTCTTGTTCATTTGTTATTATTTCCATTCATGGTTTTTAAAATTGCAATAGGTACTATAAGAACAGACTGCAAGGAGCATTTCGTCACCACTGGGCCACTCCACCTCTCCCCCTCCATACCCAGTAGACAGGAGAGAGGACAAATACACAGGTACAATTCAAGATATTTTGCAGTTACAGGAATACTGACTTTAGCTGACTTTAAACTGCAAACTTTGATTACTCTTACTGGTCTATGTGTAAACAACAAAGGCTGTTTTACCACAATACATTGTGGCAAAAAGAGGTACAATTCCAAATATTTTTATTATTATTATTTGACACCAGAAAAGCAAGCCAGGAAGGAAAGAAAAAATATATAAAGGAAAGATTTTTAATCAATTTTACACCATATATTTTGATTCTTTGCAAAATGTTTCTTGTACTCTTCTTCATTAATATTCTCACCTCTTTTCTTGTGTAAAGTTTGTATGTTCTTCCCCCAAAAGCTATTTGAAATAATTTTTCTATCATTTCAGAAGTACATCTCGTCCAGATAAGACCCAGTGGAGACTGTGAGTATCTTTGAATTTATGAATTTATGATTTTTGATGATTCATGGTATAGAAAATAAATAGTGACTTTCAATTAATACCAAATCTTAATTAATGTCTGTAGGCACATCATGTTGCTGTTGTATTTTTTCCCTTTCCCCCTTCCATACTCATTCATATTCAGAGTTAAGCTGAAAGTCTCGTGCTTTGAGACAGTGGTTGTATGAGACAAAGTATAATGAGATGTCAACCTTGATGCAAATCGTCTTGTTTTAGCTCACTGCAAATAGATAATAGCAACAGTAGTTTAAAGACAGTGGGTGGGATCCTGTTCATGTAACTTGGGAATATAGTTGTACTTTAATTATAGACCCTTTGGGCAAGATTTCATTTCATGTAAATTTAATTGTTTGCTACTCAGATGTCTGCATTTCAGCTATTTACTGTGGTTCTCTTCATACTTATTGGAGAAAAAGACACAGAGGCAAAATTCTGATCAGTTTTAGAATGAGGTGCATCACTCCCTTCAAGAAAGCAAGAGCTTTGATGTGATGGGACACAGATTGGTTCAGAGGTTTCTGCCTCAATGAGCTCATACAGTTTACACGTGGAAGGCAGGTCTCTTGCAGAAATGAGATACCATTTCTGGTGCCTCAGATAGAAATTTAAACAATGTTTTGAGTATCAAAAAAGCAATTGTGATCTTGCTACTGATGGAAAGCCTTTGAGAAATCTTTTTGTGATTAGATTAGGACTACCACAAACTTACTCACTATACAATGAGAAAACAAGCTTTTAAAGAAACTAGGTTTTCTGGCATTCCTGGGAACAGATAAACCTCTCCTTTCAGTAGGGCTGAATACACAAGGAATAATTTCATGATTAAAATAATTTTCCTTTAGCAACATATGTCTTTCTTGCAGACACCTTTTTTTCTACCAGGTAGAGCAGAAAATATAATCAGTCTTTGTAAGTCTAGTAGTATATTGTGAAATTCAGAAAACATATTTTGCTGAATTTTCTTTTCTTGCTTTGGAGTTCTGGCTGAGATAAAAGTTTATAGTTGGATCTGTGGACATCTGCAAAAGTTGTGGAAATCAAAACTGGTGGGAACAATGTGCAAATATTAATACAAGAATTGCCTTTTGCCCTTCAATATTTTTCAGGGATCTTGTATTTGTGGTGAAATATATATCAGCAGATCTGTTCTGAGAATCAACAATTACCCTTTGTTCAGGCTGCTCCTGGAATATTGTCTTTGACTCTCTTGGTCAATAGCCACAAAACATGTAGAAGATCATTTCAGAATTAGGGAATCAAGTGTACAATTTGGCTTTGGACTTAGAAGAATCAGTTAAGCGAATCTTTGCAAATTTGATAAAATCAGACTATCAAGAAAAACACTAGAGGAACAAAAATAATAACTTTAATGTAAAATTAGAACTACCAAAATTTTCACATTTGTGTGTGTATAAATTAAGCTATTTTTAACATAGCCCCCCTAAATTAAGATGCTGCTGGCCACTGAAACCTGATGCTAAATTATGAACTTTCTGATTGTATCTGTCCTTTTCCTAGAACAGCAGCAGTGATCACAGTTGTACTCTAGATCATGAAGATCAGCAATTTCTTGAGGACTTCTTTTCTCTTATCTACAACTGACAGCAGTGCCTTTCACTTACTAATATATTTTTCTTTTAGCACATATAAATTATTTGACAGGAATATGGAAATGTTGGTTGGTAAGATGCAATTTAATTTTATTTCATACAGTTAGAAGGGCATGATAGCCGTCTAAAGACAAGGAGTAAAAATCCACAAGAGAAGAAAGATATATGGCTTTGATTTCACCCTCTAATTAGTTGCATTGCCCAAGCCCAGAGCTGTATACCATGAAAGAAGGCTTAAAAGTGATTGTGTGATGACAGTTATGTAGCCATTACTCATTTATCCCAAAGCAGCAAACTTATGTTCTGCAACAGCTTTTTCTAATATATTTTTTTATTATTTTTCTCTTTATTGTAAAATGAAATAAATACAAAGGCAGTAAGTTCCAAAATATAAAAACTTTACAGACATATTTTCTTCTGCCTTAAGAAAGGATGCAGATGTTCTTTCTGCAATAGTTCACTAATGCAGCTCTGCTCACAACTTGTCAACAAAAAATAACAAAGCCTAAATTTGTACTCATTGTTTAACAAATTATGTGAAGTAATTTATAAAAAAATAAAAAATGAAATGGGGATGAATCGTTCTGAAAATAATTGTTAGTTTGAAACAAAAAAATGTTAGTTTGAATTTATCTTTTTCTAGATTGAGCTTTTTGAGAGTTTTTTTACTATGAGAACTAGATCCAAAGCAGCTCAGTCTTCTGCAGACATACACATTCTGTGGGTTAAAGGAAATATTTCAGCCTGCTAATAAGCTCCTCAGAATCAATGAAATGGAATATTAAAAAGGGGTAAAGCATCACTTATGATGAATCCATGAAGTGGAGGCCATTTTCCATTGAGTTGTCAGGATGAGAGTGGGACATGTGTGTAAACTCCAGCCCAGACATAGTTCTTACTTCTGGAAATAAGTAATAAATCATGCACACCACTTGCTCTAGGACTTCCCTTTTAAAACCATTATACCCCTTTTTTTCAGCTTTGTTCAGACATGGCTGCCCCATCCCTAGAAGAATTTAAGTCCAGACTGGACTGGGCTCTGAGCAACCTTTTCTAGTGGAAAGTGTCCCTGCCCATAGCAGGGGGATTGGAATTAGATGATCTTTAATGTCACTTCCAACCCAGGCCATTCTATGATTCTATGATATCTAGAAAAGTTGCCTGAAAAACTCATTTAAAGATAATTAGGTCAACCTTCAAAGATTAGGCTATAGCAAAGAGGAATGGGAGTAACAAAATGTCATTTTTATGTACATTGGCCCATTAAGGTGCTTGGCTCTCTGGACACTTCTACACTTGGGAGCAGTTCATGATGCAGAGGTGATTTCTGACAAAAGTAAACCACAAAGGCTGTTTAGCTGAACTAGTCTTTGCTTTAATATATTTCTATCTTAGTTTTATAATACTTCACTACATGAGCAATATGCAGTAGGCACCCCAAGAGGGAATTAAAAATAACAAAAAAGTAAAAAGCAACAGAAAAGGGTAAAACAGAAAGCAAATAAAAGGTTTCTTCCAGATTCACTGAACACTGAATGACATTTCACAAAAAGTTTCTATTTTGTCCTATTTTTTACAAGTGTTTGATCAAAATGTTTGGACATATCAACTTTTTTTTTTCCTCTTTTCATCTTTTCTTTTTTTCCCTTCATGTTTCACGCTGCACTTTCCTAATATGTGCTGTAAAAATACAATCATGTTTTTGAGAGCAAAATCAATTCTACGAGATAGAAAGGAGAATCACAGCACATCAGGAAAGAATAAAGCATTTATATGAAGTGCCAAACAGACAAGGGAGGTTGTTTTGAGGCCTTCTCAAAGCAGGCACAGCAGGGAGATGGAGCTCTCTCTCCATGGTTGCAGCTTCCTAAGGGCAGGGCAGGTTAGGGCTGGGGGAGCCATGGGCTGCAGCTCCAGGTGCTCTTGACCTCAAAGGAAGGTTGGAACAGCCACTCTCCTAATGGAAACACCTTAGCTGTGCATTTGTGGTTCACCAGAATGAATCTGAGCCTAGCAGCAGGACATTGCATAAGGGTTAAAGAACATTTTCATTCCTTTTATTTATAGACCCTCTGGTGAATAAATGTGACAAAAAAAGTGCTTATGTGAAGGTCTAAAACACATACAGTATCTGATATAATGTTGGGTAAATCCCTTTAATCCTCCCTCATAACAAGCACATTATACAGTCATGGTCAGCATTAATTTAGGAATGAATTCTGAATGAGAAATCATATTCCTCTAAAATCTGTAAAGCTGCAAAAGTTCCAAGGATTAGGTTTACAATTTAATCTATTTACAGCTCAGTTAAAATGTACACCCATTTGAATCTGATGGAAATACTGAGCATGACTCACTAGTTCCATAATTTGTATTTTATTAAACCCTGTCAAAATACGATTTATGGCTAACCCAAGACAGCCTTGAGACATGAAAGCAGAAATCTTTTGTAGGTGGTATATGACAGATGTTAGTCTGAGTTTGCTTCTCATGTTCACAATCCATAATTTGCATGAGAATAAGCACTCTGACTTCAGCTAATTGATATGTGCCTCTAAGTGTCACATCAGACCTCTCTGCTGCAGGGCAGACACCTTCAATATTGCAGGTGTCATCCTAAACTAACATTCCATATGCACAGCCATGCTCTAACCTATCACCAGTTTCAGCCCACTGCTGAGGGAGCTTTAATTTAATTTAATCGAGGCATCCCTTTTATTCCTCTCAGCCTTTAGAAGAACTATACTGATCTAAACATGAACTAAATACTTCACACTTTTCCTGAGCACCTGAGCAAGGTTTTCTAATATAGAGAAGATAAGAATAGTAGAACCGAGTCTGAAAATAGAGAGGGTAGGTTATCCCAGGCTCAGGTATTGTTTGGTAAGGATGAAAAGGGTTTTCTCAGTGTTCAGGGAATCAGTCGTCTCTAAATTATACAATGAATGGCAGTCCAATTTTAATTACTGGTACTCTATCTATACGGCATTTGAAACTTCCTACATGCTGCCTTCTAAAAGTGGGTTTCTGAAAAAATTCTCTCTGTAAATGCTGTAAGGATTCAATTAGAGGCAATTGCTTGATTTCTGACTCCTTTTGATCAGTCTTTGGTAGTGGCCCGTTTTGGAATCCCTCAGGGGCTTTCAACTTCACTGACAGTCCAGGAATAATGCCTCGGCAGGATGTCACTCAGTGCTCAGAGCTCTGATACACCCTCTATTCAGGCACCTGTACTAGACATTATCAGGCCACAGCAAGAGTCTTTTGGTAACAGCAATAAAGGCAACCAAAAAAATAGCAGTATTGGAATTGTTAAGCACTTTCCAAAGCTTCAGTTTCTCAAAGAAAAAACAGCTGACTCTTGTCCTCGGAGAATTATGGTGTCTTGCTGAAATCAATAGAAAGCTCCAGTTTTTAACTTTTTGTATACTTAGGAGATTCCAAGAAGAAATATTCATGATATAGCATAGATAAAATTCTCCTCTAAAAGGAACTTACAGAATAAGCACCACACAGCTTTGTAGAAGAGTGGGATTTGCATCATTATGTTAGAGAGGAGGGAGGAGAATTCTTGTTTTCTTTTAGCCATTAGGCAAACAGTGGAAATGACCCAAGTACTTTTATATTCAGGTGGAACATATCAATACCATATGCAGTAAAATGTCCTACTCTGTCCACAGAATTGTATTTCCTATGTTTTCACTGTGTAGTTCTTTCTGTCTTCTGAAAGACTCTTGTGACAAAAAGGTTGGGAGAACTTAGAGATTTCAGCAGTCATGTGGGTTTCAAATGAATATTGGGCTAACTATAGCAGTTCACAAAACAGAAGAATTCCAGAACTTCTGCCTATAGACTGATGTTTTCTTCTTCCTTCAGCTGATAAGAAGACACCACTTGCATGATATTAAACACCCTCCAACTTGGATATAACACCTTGGCTGCAGCCTCAATGTTGCACGCATCTGAATTTAATTAGTTTTTAAAGAGAGGGACAGAAAGTTTGAAAAGTCCCTACTTCTGAAAAAAACCCAAAAAACCAAAGACCAAAATCATTTGCATGTGGCAAACATCACCTCAGAATATGCCTTTGAAGATTAGGACTAGCTAAGAAATGATCCTTTCAGAAACGAATGTGTTTTTGGAGTTTCATCTTGTGGAAATGCAGATTTTAAATCATAGCATAATTTTATTTTCACTTGTCCTTTTTTCCAATTACAAACCAAACCAAAAATCTTGTTATTTGAAAAGTTTGGCATGACTCTGTACTGCCATAGTACTTCAACAAAAAATGCATTTTTCAACAATGTTTTCCTTCAGCTTTCTCAAAGTGTGAGTGCTATACTATGCAAATTTATCAGGTGTTTGTAAAATGTTTGTATTTAGCTGCTTCCTTTTATTAAATGCATATATTATCTTTACAGCTGATAGTAACTTCACTTTAAGGGTGTTTTAGTCCCAATGGGAATGAAAGAACATGCTGGTCAGATGAGTTAGTGTTGTCAATATCGTTAAAGCAACTGGCTTTACTGAAGAGACCTCCTTTAGGAATAATTATAGTAATAAAATAAAAGAGCCAATGCTTCTGTGAGTTTTTGCATCTTCAATGCCTGTGGTATGTACTCTACATATGAGGTAATGATCATTCCTGTAAGTATAAGGAGATATAGCAATTTACATCACCTGAGTATCTCATAGTTAACGTTTTAAAGCAGCACTTCTACAGTGAAACTTACTTGTTGGGAAAAAAATCAAAATAGAATCCCACAATGTAAGTGGAAGATGTTTTTAGGAAAGAAAAAACACCAGATGATTTAGAATACATTATTGAGTCAAACCCTTTCGAAATAAGTCTATGCTAATTTATCCAGCATAGCCAAAAATTGCTCTTTAACATCTCAGATTTTCTTTGTGACCTAGTGGCAATCTAGTGTTCAATACCAGCCTCTGTTAAAAACAAGTTTAATTTGATAAGTCACATACTCATTAAATGTTGGTTTTAAATGCATCTACCAAGATAATATGAATGGTCTCTTCAGCTACTTGCATAGAATTCTGAAATAGCTTGTCCCAATTCTTCCTTGATTTATGTTGGTATAAATCAAGAATAATGTGTTATAGAGGTGTGAAAATTGCTTAAATGAGGTTGTCTTCAAGGTAATACTGTGGAGTTTTTGGGAGTACTTTTGGCGAGTACATACACTCTTGATTGAAATGTTATCTTTTCCTAATCATAGAATAAAAGAACCATGGAATCACAGAATGGCTTAGGTTGGAAAGGACATTAGAGATTATTTAGTTCCACCCTCCTGCTATCGGCATGGACACCTTCCACTAGATCAGGTTGCTGGGAGCCCCATTCAAGCTGACCTTGAACACTTCCAGGGCTGGAGCATCCCCAGCTTCTCTGGGCAACCTGTTCCAGCACGTCACCACCCTCACAGTAATGAATATCCTACTACCATCTGATCCAAATCTACTTTTTTAGGTTCAATCCTTTCCTCCCTGTCCTGTCACTACATGTTCATGTAAATAGTTGCTCTTCACCTTTCTTTTAGGTTCCCCCCAGGTACTGGAAGGAGGTTCTATATTACATTCTAATATAGAATTTTAACAAATTTCTTCGTTGCTTGCATTTTTCTCAAAGGAGTGGGGATTTAATATTGATACATTAAAGAAATAAATCTGTATAAGACTCTGGTAAACTCGATTTTTACTTTCTCTTGTCTGTTGGATCATCTCACTCTGAGCTTTTTAAAAAACCAGATAGTAAAATTGTAGTGTGACATTTGTACCAGCAACATACTGAACTACATGAGCAATTACACTGATTTGAAGATGGTTTCCTGAGTGCCAGTACATTTCCAGTGCAGCAACTTGTATGTTGAGAAACATCCACAACTATAAGTGGCTTTCAAATCTGAGGTTTGAAATGCGTATTCTGTACTCTGTACTCTGCATCCACAATTATATTAGTTCATGCAATTTCCTGGATTCGTTTGAAAAAGTGTTGTTTTTGCCAGATTTTCTACAAGAGAAACCTGAGCCTGGTTTCCCGGAGACAGAGAAAATGTTAAAAGTGTCAATTAAAGGCTAACTTCCCTAAAGCAATACTATATTTGGTCAAGCTCCATGACTCATCTTTGCTAGAAATACTACAGTGATATCACAAAGTCCATTTCCTTCTTGTTCCAAGTAGGTTTAGTCTTCTAACTATACAGGGAATTCAGTTTTCTGAAAGCTCTTTGATTTCTAAGGCAGCAATATTTCCTAGTGCATTGGACATGGAGCAAAGCAAGCATCAGGCAGCTCTTCTCTCACTGCAGCAATTTTAAGCCTCTGTTTTCTCCACTGGTTGAGCCAAAATTTGTAACATCAACTCCAAAAATAGCCCATTTAACCTTTATAAAAAGGTCTAATGTGAAATTTTGTGGAAAAAATTCCCCAAAAAACAAAAACTTTTTTTTAACATCCTTTAAGGATATTTATGTAAATCTTTAGCTGTGTTTCTTTAAAGACATCCCTTTTCTTGATGAAAAATATTAACCTGGAGGCTGAATTTTAATTTTTCCTTCTTTCATTTAATTTTTCAGTCCAGCTTAAGCTCATGTATAGGGACATTCTGGGATATAAGACCAACCTTCATGGGTTGCCTAGCACGGGGTACACGTGGCTGTTAGCAGGAACAGGTTGCAAAACGAGCTATTTTCCAGGAATAGAAGGAATAGTCTGGAGAAATTTTATATTATCCCTCAAAGCAGTTAAGAAGTGCTTTATCAATCCTCCTCTGTTACTGTATAAGCTATTGGAGCCTGGCTGGAGCAGTGGGGCACTAAGCAGCTAAACTTTGTGTAACGATAAAGACAATTATCCGTCTGTAATCTGTCTAGTTTCCCCTCATGCTCACTTGCTGAGAGAGGAAAGACACAACGTTCAATGACAATGGGAAGCACATAAACCAGGAATGCAGTGTCCTTGGAGACCTCCTGGAAGTGAAAATACAACTGCAGCCTGAAGCAATAGGATGTAATGTGTCCTTAGCAGGGGGAAATAAAGAGCAGGGCCTGCCAGTTTGGCAGAACATTTGTGTACAAAATCTGCCCTGTTGCTTTGAGAAAGACTAGCCAACCTTCACTGATAATTATGAGGCTAAAAATGTATGGCAGAATGACCCCCATTAATCAGCAGACGTGGAACTTCCTGTGATTTTTAAAAGAATATGGAATAACTGCTTTTCCATGCTACCAGTGAGTGAAGATTTTTTTCTGTATCCACTGCTTTACTCAAACTGAAAGCAAATGTATTTAGTAAGAGAAAGATACTGAACATGTTAGTGCTGCAATTACGGTGTGAAGTCTGTGTGGGAGCCACTGGGCGTCTAACAAAAAGCACAGCTTGGAGCTCTGTCAAAGGTTAAATGCTTATGTTTTTTGAAATAATCTCATGATTTTAACTGTTGTCAATTCTGTGATAAATATTGTGGAATCTGCAAGAATTCAGGGCTCCTAGAAGATGTGCAGGTCACAAAAAGCTCAGTCACTGTGATATAATGATAGTGCCAGCAGATTTCAGTGTCACCAGTTTACAGATGAGAATTGGAGCTCATGGGCAATATAGAAGCTGTTGTATAGCTGACAATAAATTGTTAACATGGATTCCTTTATGAGGGAAAAAAAATCAAAGTAAAACATGGAATACGCCTGCTAGAAAGTTGAAGAGAGACTTTTTACATGGTCTGTAGTGATAGAATAAGGGAGAATGTCTTTAAACTAAAAGGGGGTAGATTTAGATTAGATATATAGACAAATTTGCACACTAGGACAGTAGAGAGGTGCTGGAATAGGTTACCCAAAGTTGTGGGTGCCCCGTCACTGGAGTTGTTGAAGACCAGGTTGGATGAGGCTCTGAACAGCCTGGTTTAGTGGAAGGTGTCCCTGCCCATGGCAATGGGGTTGGAACTGGATGACCTTTAATATCCCTTCCAACCCACACCACTCTATGATTCTATGATTTTGATCTTTCATGTTTCAGTTATTAATGTGCAGTGGACAAGGATATGTCCAGAAAGCAACTGAGATTTTGGTGCGTGCAAAAGGGAAATAATTTTGGTGTATTATGGGGCTTCTAATTTCACACATTTCACTAGAAAGCAGTAATATAAGAATAAAGAGTTGATTTCTAATTGTGAGCAATTGCAGATTAATAAGAAAATTCTTTCTTGATGTTTCCTTTCCTTTTTATTCTGCAAATAATTAGTGTGCACTGGATGCCCTCTATCATTATAAAACCAAGTCTCACTGCTTTCGTAACACCTATAGTATTTAATTCAGTCTTAAATAATTTTGTTCAACCATGGTTAACCCTTGCTAGGTTAGCATCTTTATTTCTCACCTTCCTCTGAAACCTCCATGTGCTACAGCAAAAGCGTCTGGTCTCAACCTGTTCCTACACTGAGTTTTTCATTTCATGCTAAGAGTGTTGCTCCACTTTTATATTATCATCCTAGGCTCTAAGAGGCTCCCAATAGACAGAAAAAATCCCAGCAATGCAATGGAAGGAAGTTGCTCCTTAACAGCAATCTAAATGCCTTCAGAAGACACTTTTTGTCTGCAGCCCAGCATGAGGTTTTAGAGATTTCTGGCAATTAAAACAATGCTATTAAGGGCCATGTCAGATAAAGTCTGCCATGTCTTTGCTATCTGAGGCCTCATTACTTGTGATGTTCCAAGTTGATCACACTGTCTGCTTCGAAGAGAGGGAAGCCCCAGCTTGCAATTACTTATCTACATTACTTATCAGGTTGAATCCTGATAAGGCTTCTTTAATACCGCAGTCACTAGAAAACAAAGCTTTCTAAGATTTATAGTTTTCAGATTTGCTTTTTTTTCAATCGTGTTGATGACAATATAAAATTTTTCAGATTGCTTTCCCCTGCCCCCCAAAAACTATGGATAACATATGTTCAATTAATGTTCTGCCACATGATGAAGGCATCCCCCCACCTCAAGCTCCCCAGTGAGTAGTTAAGTCCTGGTAACTCTCTTTTCTTGCTCACTGGGACTAGAACAGCCCTAAGGTTTGACTTCAGCTCCTTTACATGGGGTCTGTAAGGCTGAGGAATCAGCAACATGTGTTCCTAGGACTGGAGCAGGGGTTTGCTGATGGAGCAGTAAAAATGATCAGGTAGTAAATACATTTGTTTATTCCATTTCTGGTATACGTGCCATGAAGAGATACACTGTCAGAAAGTGGCAAATTTGATTGTTGGTGAAAAGGAAAATAAAAATATTACTAATGTAGTCTTGAAAAGAAAAATAATGTGAGCTAGTGATTGCTATTTCATCAATTTTTAAACAAATACTGTAGTTTTCAGTTCGGAAGGACTCTTGTTAAATCTCTGTAGTGACAGATGACATTAATAGAGTACATCAGCCACTCAGTTCATGCAAAGCAGCTGCCTAATTTTTTTTTAAGGGCTCATCCTTTTTTACCATTAACAATAGAATTTAAAAACACCTTTTTGAAGGGGGTTGGGGGAGGGTTTGTTTGTTTGTTTGTTTGTTTGTTTGTTTTTACGTAAGTGGACAAAGCAGCTAATGACCTGAAATAAATTTTTTGCATTACTGAGAAAGATACTGGTTTTGCCTACCTTAAAGATTAAAGGACCACAATCTACAACTCTTTTTCATTTGTATAGTGCTATTGCCTTTGGCAATTTAAGAAAAACAGCTGTTTTAACTTCTGAGCCAGTCATCAGACTGATTTTAAACCTCTGCTTTGTCATAGAGGCTTCTGGTGTGTTGCTTCTTGGCTGAAAATTGAGGATAGTACTTTGTTTTTTTTTTTTTTCCTATTTTCAACAATTTATTTCTCTAGTTAGGCAAAAATTTTTAATTTTTTTTAAGAGTAGCTTTTATCAATACAGGAATATTTTTAAGTTTCTTAGACACTGCTACAATATCACTGATGTGAATAATTAAAATAAATAGCAAATTTTCTCTGGTAGTTTTGCATTTCAAATGTATTATTTTGATTTTTGCTGTCATAGGACAGAGTAACTGAGAACTGAAATTCTCTACCAAATTTACAATATTGCAAATGCTACACAGGCCAGCTGAACACAAACATCTGAAATTCATCAGAAAACTATTCAGCCGTGGTTTTTGTTGTCTAGGAAGAAGGATACATTCGAACAGTTCTGTAATTTCATCCTCTTCTTAAATATAACCTAATTTAAAATTTATTGTGCTGAGAAATATTTATTTAAAGATTCAGGAAAAGAATATAGAATGTAAACTATTAAAACCACCCTCAGGTTATCTCTTTATATTCTATTAACTTTGTACAATGACTCCAGGTTTTATCTGTTTTACTTTAATTCAAATAAAGGAATGAAATGCAGTTACTGAGTTTTATAAGTTTTGAGAGAATAGAAGCAATAAAGTGTATAAACTATCAGAGTTGTTTCTCTTCATTTTATGTGGTTTTTATTTATATTCAGTTTGCCTTAACAGCTTCAACTATTTTTCCATGTTTTCTAATAATGATTTAGCTCTTAGTTCTTCAAAAGCCTTGACTAAGGCATCTTTGAAGGAAAGTAAACTTGTGTATGAGTCTCTGTAGCTTATCCCTTTCATTAGCACCTCCTCTCACCTTGAATTTTGTGCCCATCACTGTCTGCAGTGTCCTCTGGGCAGTGCTGAACTGCTGCAGCCCAGCCTTCACCAAGCAAACTCCTGTCTGTGTTTTGGAGATGATTATGGCCACAGCAGCTGATGTTGCTTGCTTAGCTTTCTCTTTGTTATTTCTTTTGATGCCTGTCTCAGTAGCTCCTTCCTGCCTTTTTCCAACCGTTCCAGACTCCCCCATGGAAACTTCCCTCTGACCCTGCAGCACTGCTTGCCAGCAGCTCCGGTCCAGTTTTCCTCAGAGTCTGTCCCAGCTTCCCCATTTCTAATTTACAAGTCAAACCAATGTCTTCTTCAGCAATCACTCTCCTTTGGCTTCTCTCCCCCTTTTCTGTCTCATCTGGTTCCCTCCCTTTGTCTGGTGTAGGTGTCCCTTGTTGTGCAAACAGCCCTTCTTCTCCAGCCTTACACAGCTCACTGCTCCTCTCAGGTGTTGGCCATGGGGAAAAGGCAATGTGACAGGTCATGGCTCTGATAATGGCTTTTGCTGTCAGAAGCTTTGTTCCACTATCAATGTTTGGCACAAAATGAACAGTTTGGACAAGAGTGTTGTGGGCCTGATCCAATTTCCACTGAAGTCAGTGGAAGTTTTTGCTCTGACTTTAGTGGGTGCTGGATCAGTCTCTCATGTCTGGTGACTAATGCTCTTTCTGTCATATATTTCATAATGCAAATATCCATGGAGGGACATGACCCAGAGAAATATAAAGTACTTACTTTTCAATATACATTTCCAAATCTCAAAAACAGCAGTCTAACAAAAAATATTGTGTTTAAATGCTGTCCAAGGAGCTTGTTTATCTCTATTCACCTAGCAGCCTAGAAAAACAAACTCACAGTTTATAAATCTGTTTGGCTAAGGCAACATTTATATTAAAACAGACTTATTGAATCTTTGTTAAAATAGAACATGTATTGTCTTTTACTGCCAGGTTCAAACTCTTTGTTACCTGGGCTCCCTTCCTGCTTCCAGTAAAGCTGTCACTTGCAGTACCTGGGCCCATCACTTTGCTGCTGATAAAATATTTACTGTGCACTGCATCTTAACCTCAGCTGTGCAAGTTTGCGTATTTATCACCTTAATCCTGATGCTTTGAATCTGAAATTAGGGTATTATCTTGGCCAAAATAAGTAGCAGTTAGAAACCTATTGACATTCTTTTCTTTCTTCTGCAGGCATATTCCTCATCTAATTTGGTACTTGCATACTAAAAATGATTAACTGTTCAAGTTAATGCCATCTACTCCCATGTATAATATAGATGTTTTTCTCCCTTACAACCTACTCTATAGAGAGAAACACTTGTCTGCAGTGCAGTAGGACAAAACAGGTGAATATGAATGTAAAATCTACAGCCACTTCAGTAAAATTCTTAATGAAGATAGAAAAAAACTTCAGGCTCTCTATACACTTAGATTTATCCTCAAGTAATTGGCTCTTATTATCTTCAAAGAGTTCACCTCTACAAAAGATGTTTCTAGTCCTCACAGAAAAGAAACTATTATGTCTCAATCTTTGCCTACTCAGTTGTCTTTTTGCAAAATTGTAAATCTGAAATTGGTACATTAAAAATAAGTGAATAAAGTGCCCACACTTAAAGGCAAGGTGGTATGCAGGATATAGTTAATATATTTCTCTGCATTGCAGACTTTGGATTAGCTGTGTTCACATCCCTAACAAAAACACAACTAAGCAAAGAGTAAGTACCAAGAAATAGCGGATGTCTCATCAATCAGAATTTTGGGTGAAACAGGATTTTTCAGTGTGATAGTAGGATGATACATTTCATCATGAAGATTAATGCTCATTGCAAAGCTGGATCCAGATTTGATATTTTGTGGATGCTTGCTCCGTATTGTGAAAGTCCTCTTGATTTTGGGTGGGATTGCTCACTTGGTAGATCTGAGAGTGGGGTTCAGGAGTGTTCCTCAGCACACCTGTCCTGCAGGTTTTGAGGGAAATGGGAGCTGGCTCTCCCCTGGATGTGCCAGCTTGGCAGTGGACACCCTGGGTTCCCAGGGGTTCTGTAGGTGCCCATGCTAGATAATGGGTCTTTTCCCATGCGTGTCTCAGTGTCTTTCTTGCATCAGGGCATAAACTTTGCAGAAACTTTGGGCATTACAGATTGAAAATTATGCCAAAATTTACCGAATTTTGGTTTTTCTGACTACATCATAGTCCATTTTCCTAAAAGATAATATAGAATTTTAAATTCATATATTAACATTGAAATGAAATAAGGAAATTTATGAAATTGCTTAAACAAAAGATGGAAAGTATGCATATACCCGAAGTATTACAGTGCTCTTAATGCTGAATTTCAGTTCAATGCCAGAGTATAAAAAATCAGCATATAAAATACTGAAACTGTAAGAAGATGGGTCTTCTTTCTCCATATGAGCTACCTCATCATTATAAATAATTGTTAGCATGTTTTGTTAGCCTTTTTCATGGGAATAAGATTTGTATTGTCTAATTTATTATATTGATTACACAATGATGAACTGCTTTGGCCTTTTCAATGTGCTGTTATGGGATTGGTTATCCATTCCAGTTCATTACCTCAAGCTACTTTGGTTTAAACATGAAAGAAGTGGAAAAACCAGCCAATAAAATGACATAGCTGTGGAAAGGTTAAAGAACTACACAGTATCCGACTAAAGCTGACAAGCATTGAAGTTTGGGTTTCTCATTCTTATGACAAAGATGGTAATGGGAAGAGAAAACAGCAGTATCTAATCCATTTTTATGACAGTGAGTGTAATTAAATTGGAAAGGATATAAAAGCAACCTGTTCTTATTATAATTTATATATCCTTATCTTATGCCCCTTCCTTGATTTTTCTAATGTAGTCACTATACTGGTGGTAACCTTTGGACAGTGATTCTTTGGGAAACATGCAAGGCGACATGTACAGAGTTATAAAGTGGCTTATATATTTCCAAAGAGAGTCATATCTACTGATATTAATATTCTAGATGAGAAAAAGAATGGTTTAAAGTCTAGATAGCAATTTTACTGCTTGATGTTTCCCAAAGTGAGCATATATGTCATATGAATCTTTTGTGAATCATTATTCACAACACTTAATAGGATTGATCTTTACATTGGAGTGACCAGCGATTGTAGATTCAGGAGTTTCTGTCTTCAATTATCTCAGACATTAACTTTTCTTAAGAAAATGGATGATATAAATGATATGAAATAAGGATCAATCATTTTAATCAGTATTTTAATATATAAAGAAATCCACCTACTATAGAACTAAAATAAAATGTAGGACTGACTAAATATTTCACTATGAAAAAATAAATTTTGATTAAATTGAGGCTGGAGTATTTTTCCAGGTATTTTTTTGTTTGGTTGGTTGGGTTTTTTTTGAGGTGTTATTATTGTTGCTTTGTTTTGTTTTAAAAAGGCTGTCCTACATAGAAACTGTAAGGTTTTTATTAAATTTATCATTGGGATCTATCTACTGGCATAAACATTCTTCTTTTCATAGACTAAATAAAGGTCATGTTTTACAAAGTAATTTCCTGCATCCCTTACACAGTTAGCTCTAAACAATTTTTGAGAGATAATGACTGACTGGCTGCCATTTAAAGCCTCAGTCATGTAAAAATTTCTATAAGCATAGATACAAAAGATTATCCTCAATGGGTTAGCTCAGCATCTCCCAGCTACCAGAAATGGAAGCTTCTGTCAGAGCACACAGAATAAGATTTCTGTACAAGTGTAGGGAATATCTGTGGCATGAAATGGCAAACACGAGTTTGAGACATTTGAGAATGGCCTTAAATACTGATATAAATGAATTCATAGAGGTCCTGCTGTTCCTGGAAACGTAATAAAGAACTTAGTTTTTCCCCTCTCATGTGTGGATCACAGTGTTTATGTCAGCACTGTCCTCAGCCTACTCTTGCTGCTCTTGCCCTTGCCCTCACAGTTTATAACAGCTTGGTACATTGCTGTATGAGGACCCACCAAGTTAACTGAAAACATTGTAGGAGCAAAACAATTTCATTTTTATCTAATATTTAATGTACCTATCTTGTATTTAGTCTTGCAGATCAGTGTTTGGGTTGCAAGCAATGATATACTAACATTTCTCTGATTTTTTTTTCATTTAAAAAGGGACAGTTTCCTTTAGAAGTTTCCTACTGGTAAATATTTGTCATGATAAAAAACATACATGCCTGTGTATATTATTAAGAAAAATAAACAGATTTTTGATCAATTTTCAAGTTCTGGTCAAAATTTTTTTCATCCTTGCTGGTATCATCGCTTTCTTTTTCATGCTGTATGAATTTGTAAAGTTAGCACAAACAGTTTTAGTTCGCAGGGTGTGATGGACAATAGCCATTTTATCAACAATTTGTCTATTTTTTCCCTTCATAAAGGTGATGGGCCTTTGAGAAGGTGACTGATGATTCCTTCATCTGGAACAGACAGAGCTTTTTGAGGGAAGATGTGCTCCTTGAGAGCTTTTGCAGACAAAAAGGAAGCTGAACAGAAAGAAGGGGATATATGAAAACACAGTGAGCAAGAAGGTGGAGCACACCAGAGTTTGGGAGACTTAGGAGAAAATCATGATGTATATCTGCAGACAGCTGGGCTGCTGACAGGATGGAAAGAGGTTTTCTAGAGCCTTTAGAGAGGCTGGATGGAGTTTGTTGCAGCACAAGAAACTCTCAAGGTCCTGGTCTTAAGTCAAGCCTAGTGGAAGAGCTCACCTGCAAGAAAAAAGTGACGTTCCATTCAAACTCCTTTTGGTTGTTTTAGCATAACAGAGTAGAGAAAATTCCCCCTTAAAACTCCAGCCTGCCCTATGGTCATATCATTTTGCAGGTGAATTAGTGTAAGTTTGTGCTTACAAATAAAATAAATATTACCTACTTAGTTATTTGTTATTTATTTGTTCTTACAAAATAATATCAACAGGTGTCATCCCATTACATGAATTAGAGATGCAAGTGTGATTCCCAGAGTATTGGCTAAAAGAGCACTGTTAACATGGCACAGGCTTTTGCAGGGGGAAAGAGGAGGTTTCAATCCATGTGTATGCTTTTTGGTGCTGTGGGAGCTAAGACAGTTTTGGATCTGAGATCTGATTTTCAGCTGTAGTAACAGAAGGCCATAGTTTAACTTGAATTTCCAGGTTCTGTTTCTCCAGGTGACTACTTACTCAACTAATACCAAGCCTGGAGAAACTGTGCTGTTGGGATGTACTTACCAAATGTACCATTACTATAATGATTTGTAATTAGACACTAATCACTGCATAAAATGCTAATAGAATAAAGGTACTTGACATTTTTTCATGCTCCTGGCAAAAGTCCTCTAGATATGCCATTTTCTCAAGGGTGTGATTAGAAAAATCTGACTGAATTAAAGAGTTGGGCAGGGCACACAATAGCACACAGGGCTATTGTGTCTCTGTTGAAAGAGAATTATTGGTGGTTTGAGGAACATTTTAAACTGCTGAAAGCATAGGTGCTATCCTATCCCCAGTCTCTGCTCATGTGTCCTGCTGTGTACCCTGTGTCTGCAGTAACAATTAGCTTTGTGTCTCTGGCTTTGCTTGTCAAGGAAATGATTCAGGTGGAAATTAATACTATTTTGTATTACAAATACAAAATTAGTCAGATTACATTTTAGTCTCTTTGGTCTTCCCTTGTGGCAGGAATGAGCATTTAGCATGAGGATTTGGGGAAAGAGAATGGAAAAGGGCATGATACTTCTTTTGGCAATGGCCTTTGTCAGCTTATGTTGGTCATATGGTCTTCTGTCAAGTTAATTGTCAATACTAACTTGATTTAGAAGGCAATAGCAGAGCAACTGAAAACCTTCTGCTTCTTCTGATGTGCACACACCAGCCTCAGTTACAATCTTTTGTGTAGGATACAGGGCTCCCTCCACACATTCCTCTGTACTCTGGGACAGAAAGTGGATGTGGATGTCCTTAGAGCCTCTCTCCACCTAGACTACATGCACCCATATCCTGCCAAGTGCATACTCTCTCCCCCTGCCTCACATGGAATGCGTGCAGACAAGTATACTCAGGGCTAGGTCCCCACACAAATTCTCTCTAAATAAACCATATTTCTTTTTAGTTTCTTATCCCACGTTTTGATTTATTCCTTTTATAAATACACAGGGCAGCAATCTCCAGGTTCAGAGAAGGTTTTGACAGCTTTGGCTGGTTTCCATGTCAGTTTGCAGCACAGTGTCGTGTGTCTGCCTGTGAGAAGAAGGAGGACTCTGTACCTGATCTAGCCACCCTTTGCCATCTGTGGTGGGTGCCATGACAAACTGCCTCATTCAGTATTTACTCTGACACAGGAGAAGATAAAAAGAACAGTATTTATAGGTAAAAGGAATGTCCTTTATTTAATCAGTTGTTATTTAGGTTAATTTTTCTTCATGTATACTCTCTATTTTAAATAAAAAATTAAGTTACTTCTAGTTAGAATAAAACCAGTGTCATAACTAGAACATTTTTTATACGTATGAGAAGAAAGGTAGGGAAAAAAATAAACCAAATGCATGCATTTTCCCTTTTAAATCCATGCCTAAACTACCACAGCAGCTATTACACCTGGGATATATGGAGGAGTAAAAGAACAGTGTCAAATCTGCTAATCTTGTGATAGCAGATATTTTTAATCTTTCTGAATTCTTATCCTTAAATTATTATTTCATTCTTTCATGGCTCTGGAAATACACACGGAGGAAAAGTTTGCCATATGTCCTCTGTATGGTGTGCTGAATCTCAACATATCTAAATCTCTATAAATTTTTCAAAAGTGGTAGAGTTGAAAACTGATCTGAATATTATAAAGCATTTGGTTCTATTCAGTGTAAGATTGAATATCTTCTAGTACTCCCAGATCTGCATCAACTCAGCAAAATATTTTCTCAGGTGAACTGGCAAAAACATGTTAATGTCATGACTTGTTATGTAGTGACATCAATTTTTTGCTTAAATGAAAGATAAGGTTACCATAAATCCTCTATACAAAAAAGTGAAACTTAGATTAAGTAATAGGGACAAGGGAAGATCAGTGTTTGTTAACCTTCTTTGCTTTTCTCTGTATTACTAATAACTGGTGATTTGCATGATGAGTATGTCACTAATGTCTATAATCAGCTTGTGGGGGTTCTGCTTATTGGTTTTAGTGGCAACAACAGATGCTGTGGCACAGTGCAGGTGGAATGAGGTTTTATATAGATAACATTCACTGGCATATGAAAACTTCTTAACTCTAATTGTTTTCCCTTATTTTTCAACTTGGTGTCGGTAAAGGCTCATATAAAGGGCTGGGAACTGCAACTCCTAACATAGCATTTTGTCCTCATTTGAAACTCAGATTTTTCCACTGTGCCCCTGCACAAGAAATTTAGAAGACTGAGTTCCTAAAAACGAGTGCCCAAATACCAGAAAGTTGCATAAGACTTAAACTGGACAGATAAAGATTTTCAGTCTAAAACTCCCTGGGGCCTACGTGCCTCAGGAAGACATCTGGGATCCATGACTTGCCTCCTGATTTTTGCATAAGTTCTCAAGTTGTTGGTGGACTACTCTATTAAAGGGGATTCCAGCAGTTGCCAATACCAACATTATTTCAAATTAAGAATTGGCTAATGTGTTTTGCATGCAACCTGATCCAACTAGATCAAGGTGAGACATTGCAATGACATCAGTGCAGGGACTGTGTGAAAAATTTAGAAATAACTCTTTTCCTTCCTCAGTTATATGGGTATTTACAGTATCTTCAGGGTTAGGCAAAAGAGATACTGAGGCTCAGTTTTAGATGAGTTTACCTCTATTCTTTCTCTATTTTCTTTCAATTTTGTCTCAAATCTCAGTTTTCATTTGGAGTGATAGAAGTGATAATATTAACTGTTTGAAAAATGTGTTGTTCTGTGAGCACATTTTCTTGAAAACAGCAAACTACAAAAATAAGGCTGTTACCCCTGCCTGGGTTAAAAAAAAAAAAATTAATCATTTTTACAAACTGACATAATAATGGTGTTTCTCACAGAGTTATTCTGATGCTTAACTATTGTATTTGAAATAACAACAATTGTTATGAAGTTTTCAGATACATGATGAGCAACATGCAAATGGCTATGGTTTCAAAATACAGTAAACATGCAAGAGTTAAATATTTTTTACTAGATTCAATCAGATGAAGAGATTTATGACCTGACTTATGAGGGTAAAAATCCAGTTAGGCACAAATTATAGCTGATCTTGCCCTCTAATGTGGAGTTAACAAATGGACAGTTAAATAAAAATAATTTAAATGCTATATATTCTTTTTGCTACCTTTTACCTTTGGCATGCATTTGGGGAGAGTTTTTTGAGTTATATTTAACGTCCACGGAAGACAAAGTCAGACTTTCCATTCACTTTAAAGGCAGGAGGACTTGTTTATTAGTCATTTTAGTAAAACCCAGTGATTTTCCCGTCAGCTGTGGAGTGCCAGTGATCCTAGATTGTTCTAAGAGACATTTCAAAAGGTATAAAATGTTGGAAGATGTTTGAAAGATGCAAAATGTATGTTGCAAAATCTTAAAAAGCTATTTAGGAAATCATAACTTTTTATAAATAGGCAAGAAACTATAGGGTTACTTATACAGAGAATATGGTGTAATTTCCAAACCACTGCTTTCACTGCCAATGAAGCAGACTAGTAAGATAATAGATTTTGAAGCAGAAATAATATCTAGCAGTAAAACAGGCTTCAGAAATCTGTAGCTTTGAGATGATTCACATGTGCTGGAAAATTGCTTGGAGGTGAGACCACTTCTCTCCTGTGATTCTGGAGTGCCTCAGCAAAATGCACTCATTGGTGCCTGAAACATTATACCATTGTATATGGTATAAATACAAATTTATACTAGCAGTGTAATTAGTAGTGGTAATACCTCCTAATTGTTCTTCTAAAAGAAAAAAACTATGGGTAGAATTCTCCAATCCATCTGAAATGGATTGAGGCAGCATAAAGACATCTGTATCAACATGGTTATATACCCAGTAAAAACAAAAGAGGGAAACTGCTACCAAAGTTTTATAGGAATTTTATAGCTTTTACTTGTTTTGACATCAGATGATCTGTCAGCCTTTAAATATATTTTCTTACATATTTAAATATGTGATGGGTTGTGCCTGCTGAGGTTAAACTCTTCTTGAAACTTTGGAATGAATCAAATGTGGTTTGCAAAGTTGTAACTTTACAGACTGAAATAAGACATTCAGCTGTCTATAAGGTTTCATTTTGTGCTGCCAATAAGTCAGGAAACATGGATTAACACAACGTAAAAAAAAAAAAAAGAAAAAAAATCAGGATGATTTAAATGTACTGATGTAATGTTTTTTTTCTAATGTGTGGTTAAAGGAGGGGTTATGTCATGATGTACAAGCCACTGACATTATCACATGGAAAATTGCCTTCTGATCACTTGCTTCCAGATCAGATATTAGAGGATTACACTAACTTGTGGATTGTCTCTGTGGCGTCTCTCTCAGATGTAGATCTTCAGATGCTTTAATTTCAGTCACTGTTTTTACTGGGTATAGCAGTTCAACTGAGTTACACTGAGGATTAATTTGCTGGGTGGCTTTAAGATGGATTTCTTGTTCCATCAGAAAGTATCTGATCATTCTAGTTCTTTTTATTATTGGTAAACCAATATGGCATGGCCGTGTTTGCTAAAATTAGAATTAAGGAGGGCAAATTAATTACCTTGAGTGGTGAGCATGGTTATATCATTAATGATACTCTGCATGAGTAACAAGCATTACAAAATATCTTGAGAGAAGTTTATCAACCAAAACTTTGATTTGGTACAGTGATCCTATTTATGATACACCATTGTCCAGATTCTTAATTTTATCATCTATCAGCTGTATTGCATTAGCCAGGAAGATGTGACAATAAAGGCTGAGTAAGTCTGTGCTTAGCAAGTAATAGCTTTTATTACACAGAAGAAGGAAGGGAAAATATTATCAATGTAATAAGAATAGCAGCCATGGTTTCACTTTCTGAGTCCTGATTATAGAACAGTCAACGTAAAAAGGAACAAGAACCAGTTTTCTGAAGTCTTGCTTTTACTGAGATTTTGACACATAGATTCCACTCAATTCTCAGTCAGCAGCCAGAACATCTGATTGCTGTCCCTGTCTTGTTTTGTACATGCAACACTGGTTGGACTGGATGCCTAAACTAGGTGCCCACATCATGGTTCAGACTACCTTGCTCTGAGGAAGGATGTGGGGAAACTTTATCTTTTTGCATAATAGCATAAAGGGTGAACTCTTACTCATTAAAGGGAAGGGATTCTCTTGCCCCACTCTCTCCCCCAGCAGTCTGAGCACATGTTTGATGAGCAGTGCTCTCAGGTTTAGGTTCATATTCCCAGGACTGTACAAAACTGGGACCAGTTATGGTCTAATACTCAGTGTCCATATGTATTGCAAGAAGTAAGATCTGAAACACAACTTGTAGCAGACTTTTCCCTGGTCTGCCTTAGAATTCATCATTAGATGTTCTTCCCTCTTCAACAGCCACAGAGTAGATCTGGGGCTCAGGCTCTCTTGTGTAACTCTTCTCAGGCTGAGTGGCGGAGATCAATGAGCCCAAAGCTTCTGTTTCTCAGTCAAATCAGCAAAACAAAGGCAATTAGAGAAGATAGTGACCAATAGGAAGGAACAAAAATTCCCAGCACCCACACTTTTCCCTTTGTAAAGGGTCACAGTTACCTCTGTGGTGGTCTAGGTTCTGGCAGGATGGAGGTGCTCAGCGTTGTTTATTGATTCCTTAGACTTTCATCAGAGAAAGACAGAGCCTCCTTTAGGTGTCCTTACAGTGCCCTCCGGAGGTGCTCAGGGCCACCTACAAGTGGCATTTTTAGGGAACTTGTGACCACAGAGTTGTCCTCAAACTAACAGAGCTCAGTGTCAACTCTGATGCTCACCCACTATAAACCATAGTAATTAGGGACTTTTGTTAAAGCCGTATGGAGTCAGGAATATTCAAAGGAAAAAGAAGAATAGCTGCAAAAAGACAAAGGGAAAGATCTTCTCCCAAGTCTGAGCACTAGAAGTAGAAGAGGGGTAAAGTGGTGAGGAGTGTGGAGATAAATGAAAATTGGAGTAGAAGGACAGAAGAGGAATGAATGATATAGTGGTGGATGCTGGTGAAGAATGAGCAGTGGAAACAGGGATTGGAAGAGTCTTCCTCATTATTTACATTCAACCAGGTCATTAACATTCTACCATCCTACAGCTGTAAGGACACTTGCTGATGAATGTTTTCAGTATAGATCAGTAGCTTGATTTGCTCTACAGATGTCTTGTATTTTTCAATTTGCTAGTGTTTAGCTATATTAAATAGTTCACTGTCTTCTCTTGTAAGGTAAAACTAACTCTTAATGAAAGCAACAGGTCTAATTAAATGGTCTGTCCTAGGTTTTGCCACTGTTATGATTCATTTCTCCACAGTGATCAATCTTGGTAGCCAAATCAAACAAACAAGAAAAAATAGTAAGTCTTAGGTTGAAATTACTTTGAATTTAATCATTGCATAATGTTTCCCAGATGAGATTGTGCACTTTCTCATAAATGTCTGCAGTTTGTTAACCATGGCACGGTGTGTCCATCTTTCTTAAAGTGAAAGGATAGTATTTTACAAAAACAACTGAAAAGCCACTCAGCTTATCCAGACCAGGATAGGGATCTGGTTGTTTCTTCACTCTAATCAAGCTCATATCAGATTTGCCGCTGGGACACTGAAGAACTTAGACATAATTTAGTGTGAAAAGAAAATCTAAGTGTGATGATGATTCCCAATAAAATAAATGGAAGCTAAGGACACCATCTGCACTGAAGATGATGAGATTTAGGTGCCTACCTCCCTTTTCAGTTTTTGAAACCTTTGTCTCAACCTGTCCTTTGCTGTCTTTCCAAAGAAAGTTTATCAAACAATCTGACAAATTAGTTTCATTGAAAAGCAGTCAAGTTGGTGCCACTCTGCAGATTACAAAAGGTCAATGGTGATTTTTGCCTCTATAATGATCTTGAGTTTTCCTAGATGTACTTTTGCTAAGAGTGGTGGGATGTATGTGTGGGTGTAAGTGGTTTTTTTTGTTTGGTTGTTGGGGTATTTTTTTTGCATTAGGAAGCCTGTTTTAATGCTTCATATATCTAACAGCTGCCTTAAAAACAATGGACAGATTTTCTTCTTAACTCCACTAGTAAATCTAGAGTAATAGCCAAAATGATTGATTCACTTAAATTGTAAATTCAGAACATTTGGTAATCTACTTAGCTGAGTGAAGCACTAACTCTGCCATTTTCCTGCTGCATGTAAAGCTTCTACAAGCTCTTCCACCTAAGCATGCAGTTGCCTGTGATTTCTTTTTTCTCATTTTGGCATTGCTTCATAATTCTTCTGTAAATTGAGTTTTTGCTTACACCAGAAGGAAGCAAAAGGAAGGCCCCTTCCAGTATCCTTAGGGAAGGCAAAGTGTATTTGCAGAGAAAATACATGAAGTAACAGCAGCAATAGTGTGTTTACTTCACTGTCTTCTCACAAACACTTTCATAAATGCATTTGAGGAGGAAGGGATTGCTATGGGCAAATAAACTTCTATCAAGTTCAAGTGTCTGGAAAAGTTTATGCTTTTTCCTTGAGCTATCTGTTTTGTGAGCTTTCACAGTACAGAGCAGAGCAAACATGAACTTCAAGGTGCTAAAAAGAGAGAGCATGAAAGAGCATAGGCTTCGACAGAGAAATTCATTGGAAATGCCTGTCCCTAACTTTCATTCAGAGAGAAGGGAAGTGTGTCTTGGATTCACACCCCTAGGGGAAAGAAGTCATTGCTGGAAAGCAAAGTTCAACAACAGATGAACTCACACAAATGAAGGAAATTGCTGTCTTCTGCCTCCCTGACTGTTCCTGCTAAGGGAAAACATACATTTCCCATAATAGTGCTCTCAAGATTTTTCTATATCTTGATAAAGATGTTTGTCCATCTTCTTCCTATTAGTAGTTTCTTAGGCCACTGCTTTTCTTTTCTGTCAGTCCATTCTGAGACTGAGAAAACTATCTCTGTGGCAGCTGCTGGAATTGTTTGGATTACAAAGTAATATCCTGAATAATAATCACATATTTTAGCTGCCTTTTAATAGGATTTAGAAGGTGGAACCAGGAAAGCTACCATCATGTGAACCAACACATACTGTGCAGGCTAGGGACACCCGATAGATTGCAGGATGTGCCCTCTTTACCTAAAGGGCTTTTTTTGGGAGGGAATGGGGATCAAAGGGTTGTGGGGCCATTTTGGCAGAGCCTTTGGAATAGCTGGTGGACAGGCATGCACCTCGAGAAGGAACACAGAAGCTTTCTTTGTGAACTGCTAGGAACGCTGTAGCTACGTCTTCTAAAAGCAGTAGATGTAGCCCAGCTGCTGATGTAGAACAGAGGGTGGAGAAGGCTGAATCACAGCCACCTCTCTTTCCTGCTCTCACATGGGGGCAGAGCTGTGATTTAGCCAGACCCCTAATGGGCTCCCCTGAAAGAGGGAGAAAGTATTTTCCACCTTTGTCACCATTTCTATAGAGCAGCCACTGAAAAAGACACAAATACAAAACAGAGAGAAAAGACCATTATGTATTTTCTAACATATTGAATTAAGTGAGGATCCTTTGGAAAAAAATAAACAACTCCACACGTGAAATAGTAAACATCACAGCGCTAGGGAAAGAGCATGATATTTCCTTTTTCTCATCACAGTGTTGAAGCTTATTATTATTTCAGTTTCAAACAAAGTAAAAAATATTATTCTTGAAATAGATGTCTAATAAATTTGTTGCAGATGTGCATGGCATTTAAATTCTGTAAGACTGAGATATCCCTACTTTAAATTCAAGGGAAAAAAACCTTGTATATTGAAATAAAAATTTATTTTTAAATTGAATAATCAGATGCTTTGACATTGGTGAGCTTTTTTTTTTTTTCTACATCGGAAAGTGCAGACAAAAGTGATTGAAATTGAAAGTATTTTGGTTTAGACAGGATTGTATTTTCTATTAGAGAACTGCTTACCTGAAGTTATTCTGGCAACCTGGAATGGTGTCATTTGCATAAATAGAGTTCACTAACTACCCACCCGAGTAAACAGACTGTTGGAGTTAGTAGGTAGTTCTTCCCTCTAGAGGAGAAAATCTTTCATTACGTTTTCAATGGTCCAGATATTTTACAGCAGTGGAAGGACAAGAATGTTCAGAGTACCAAGATCCACAGAAAAATATGTCTTGTAGTGACTTATAGACAGTTTTGTGTAGGCAGTTTTGTTCTGATTCATCTAGTTTCCTGCTTTTCTGCTCTGCCTCAATCTAGTCATGCTTGCCATCCTTATTTGTGTCTATCCATCCCTGTTCCTTCGTGCAGCTTTCCTGCTAATCATAATGTCACCTATACTCACTCTTTGCAGCTCTGAATTTCTGATTAAGCAGTGATGTACTGGCAGACAGTGGTATCCATAGCAAACAGTCCATTTGGCCCCCAAAGTGCAGCGTGTTCTTTGCAGAGAAAACAATCATTCCAATTTGCTGCTAAATGAACATATTCATGTTTTTTTGATGTTCACAAGTTGAAACTTTCAAGGTATCCTGATCTCACCATGTTTGGGTTGCTCTTCCCAAAGGATGGCAAAAAAATATGTGGTTGCCCACTTTTCTCTCTTGGCTGGAAAGCTTGGGCTGTTGACAAAATGGGACTCACTTATTTTTTGAAAATTCCTTAGTTTGTTCTATGTTTCTCCTAAGGAGCAGAGAAAATGCTCAGTATGGGACAAATATCTGTTTTGGAAAGGTCTGAATGAAAGGACAAAAACTAAAAAACACAAGTGGAAACCGGGGTGTTAAACAAAAAGAGTGAAGATCTACTGACTCCATCATTACTCAGTAACTCAAAGTTTTTATGGTCTTGCTTTGCAAAGGCCACATATAGAAAATCTACAGCCTCCCCCAAGCTCAGTGTTGCTGTTGGGGCATTTACTCACTCAGATGACATCATTCAGGTCACAATTAGCCAGTAACAAAACAAGGCTGGGCAAATTATCCTTTACATTCAACGAAGTGCAGATGGGGGAAATAATTAGTCATGTATTTCCCCTTTTGTGAACAGCTTCCTTGTGCTCTGGGAAGGGATATCACACTGTAAATTAGTCACTTGCAATCTGTCATTTCTGACCCACAATGGTAAAATAACTGTCCTGCTAAACAATTTGTGCAACACTTCGAAACTTTTGTGCTACTATTGACTGTACATGAGTCAGATTTGCAACTGATTGCTTAATCAATCTGCACTTTGGATCCTGGGTGCTGTTCTTATTCAGCTTGAACAAAGAAGCTGGGTAGCTTAGCTATATCTGACGTGCATGGCCTTCTGCAGAAAACAATTTCTTGAGGTTTCTGATCTCTAACCATCCTCTTCAATACAGGAAAGCCAAAAGACCTATCTGCCTATTCTGTGATTTACTTCTACATTTGTATTGGACTCTTCCACTTAAATGCCACTAGGTCCTTTCCTGAACAATGTATCTCATCAAAAGAGGGCTTAGTGTGCCAAAAGATATTTCTGAAAGGATAACTGTGGAAGTTCAAGTTATGAAATCACTTGGACTCATATTAAATAAAGCTAAATTATTGAGCCTTCTTGAGTAGCTGTGCCTGTCCTTTATACAAAACCTAAACTTGATTCTTCTCTAGAAGTAATTTAGAAAGAATTTCATTCTCTAAATGATCTATAAATAAAAATAAATATCTTTTGCACTAAAAAGAGGTCACTGAGTGTGCATTGATGATAGTCCACTATAGGTCAGAGGAAAGAAATCAACAGTTTTGAAATAATGAACTTCTGTGTGAAAATTTGCAGGAAATCCCATTTTGGGCAATGCTGCAAATGAAGGAATTCTGTCATTCAGCAAGGACTTCCAGCAACTCTTTCCTGAGGGAAAAAGTTGGGAGCTGACCACAGATGGCCTTAGGCAATTTACCTGTTCCCATTATAAGGTTATTTCATCACCCTGGACATATGTTGCTGGAGTGTTTGTGAGCAAAGATTATGCATCAATGAGGTTATCACATTGGAACAAAGCACACAGGTACTTTAAAACCATGAGTAAACAGGTGTGCCCGCTCTGTGGGAGGGAAGCAGGCAGGTGTAAAGTATTAGTTGATGTTTTAAATAGATTCAGCCTAGCCCAGCAGAGATGGACTCTGTTGGAAGAAATTGAAGACGTGTAGGAAGTAGGATTGTTTTTCTGGGAAGCAGCACCTTCTAACCTTTAAAAAGAACTTGTGAAATATCAGTAAAAAACCAAACATTGTTCTGCTAGTCCTGTAACTACCTTGTTTATCCCAGATTCACCTTAAAATCTTGTATTAAATCTTACTAATAAATTGGGAAAAAAAATGAACACTCATTAATCCGTTGGTGAAAGAGAAAGAAGTGAGAGACGATCTGCTGAAGAGCAGGTGCGTGCTTAAGGGCTGGGGCTGCCTGGTTCTCCGTGTGCCGCCGATGGAGCTGCGGGGAGGCAGCGGAGCGGGGCCGGGCAGTGCGGGGCCGGCGCTGCCGCAGCCGCGGGTGCGCGCTGACACCTCGCGGTGCTGCGGGGAATCGGAGCTGCCGCAGCCGGGCTCAGACACACCTGCGCGGCTGCATCCCCCCGGCTAAACACGGGCTCGCCCTCACGGGTTAGGGCACGCTGTTTTTCCTCCTGACAAGGCTATTGCTTCAGGGCAGTCACGGATTGTAGAGAGACGCCAGGTAGGAGAGATCTCTAGTCCAGCCTGCTTGAGTGCACTTATTCTGCACAGGAAAGCAGAGATTGAAGTAGTTGAGTGATCATTTGATAAGAAAGGGAAGTGCAAAGGAAGATGGAGATAAACTAAACTCCATATATAAATCTAATGGGCCTTGTTCAGGAAGGACTGGATGCTTCAGCCCTGCATATGCTGGATTGCTGACAGAGGCCAGTGGCAGACCTGGGGCACAATAAGGAGAAAGATAAAGGTTGTAATTTTCATAAGTCCTTTGCTTTACTTCATACAAGTTCATTGGCTGATGTTTGCTGCCACTTTGCAACCTGCGATATAAAAATTCCTTCCATCTGGCTTACGGCACTAAATTTAAAAAACAGAATAAATGAGATAAACTGCATCAAACAATAAAAGTCTATTATCAGGTGAAGAAATTGCTCCTTTGTCACAGTGGTATTGGCTTTTTTCTTCTGTGTTTATTGGGTTGAATTTAACTGGAAAGAGGGTAGGAATGCCCATTAGAAATACCTTGGCAGGTTTTAATCCTTGCCACATTAGTGGGACAATGGATACCACAACATTTAGAAACGTATTGCAACAGATAAATGAATGAATGTACATTGTAAGAGGAGGTAACTGTGCAAATTTATAAGGATATAATATTGCTTGCTTATTATCTTCAGGTCACACCCATTCAATTCTAATTGTTTTATGATGTTTTGAAGTTATGGTTGCTGTTCTACATAATCTCTGTACAAACTGGGTAGGTTTTCACATAGAACAGAAATTGATGCATAAAGTCGCTTGACAGAGTTGACAGAACTTCTAGGTCAAGTTATAGAATGTAGAGAAGATAAACTTCTTTGCTTCCACCTTCATTTTCTGAATGTGGTATGTGGAAAGGGAAAGTAGTGATGTTGACTTCACCGCCCCTAAAAATGGAAAAAGAGGTGAGAACAAGGGAGTTTTCTGGGAGGATCTAGAACAAAGAAGGGAACAATGAGAGAGGAAAGCCTTGTCTTTTATCCTTACTGCAATGCTCTCTCTTGCCTTGAATCTGGCATTAGGGAATTATCTGGGCTGGCAAATTTGAAATAACTAATTTTTTTTTAAATGTGGGATGAACTATTGATATTTCATTGGGGGAAAAAATAGTCCTTCATTTTACTGCCAATTAACAGACTGTGATCCAGTTTTGTCACTTGTACCTGCCAGAACTAAACCAGGACATTGGCTGAGACTTTCCAGAGGTGTAAGAAACTTAGAAGCAATGTTTTTGGACTCCGTACATAATGGTGGCCAGCAGTAGTTGCACTACCATGTGCTGTTGTAAGAATTACAAAATTGAGGACACTTCATTTCGGTTTGCATTATGAAATTGGAACACATTTTCAGTGATGTTGGTGTACATCCTGGAAGACAGGTTAAGAAGTAATATATCAATCACATAGACAAAATCAACACCTGAGTCCTAGCACTTTTGCAGGTTCATGTTTTCTCCTTATTAATGTCCTAAATAATGGGGGCACTAGAGAAGATATGACTGTAGAAGGAATGGACTTCCTTTCAAATATATCTCCAGTGGTGCTCAGTTTGCTCTCTTCTGAAAGTTGTTTGTGTCTTGGTCTCCTCTCTCCTTGTGGGGCAGATATGTTTTGATCATGCTTGCCCTTGTTACTGATTTTCTTTAAAATAAACTTTATTTTTTTCTCTCCTTCTCCCTTTTCCTGAGAAACCTTCATGAGAAATTTGTTGTCCACATAAAGACAAACAAAGCAGAGCTTGAAGTGGTCATAAAGACAAAAAATAATTAGTACTGCAAGAGGCAGAAAATGGTTGTGGAATATGAAAAAAAGAGAGATCTAGCTTGCTCAAACTTTGTGGAAAGGTCAAAAGGAATAGTAATATAGAAATTCTCAGGCTTCAAACATAATTTGAAAATTGTATAAGAAAGGATAGGAGATGTAGGAATCAAAGGAATGTTAGAGAAAGGGACTAAGAGCATTTGTGGAAGACAAATTGTAGGTAAGATGAGTATTTTATGGAGATGTAAAGAAGTCTGTTGATAGTTAAAGTAGGGAAAGCTGCCTTTAGCTGATAAAAAACAAATGCATACAATTCTTTCTAGGATTCCTTCTGTTAATCACTACTCTGAGCTTACATCACTAACTCCAAAAACCAAGATTTGACATAAAGAAGTCTGTTCATACAATCACAGCTCTGACCTTTGTGATGTGATTTATTGTAATGTTTTGAAAAGAAATATATTCTATCTCTTAACATACATTCCAATGTGAACATTAATCTTTTAGAGACAAGAGAAATCTTAGTTTGGCTTCCAATGCTCTGGAAATTATTATGATCCAACTTGTACAGAGCAGAGAAAAGAAAATGACCATAACACTGATGGAACAACACTCCTAATGTTAGCCTCCAAGATCTTGTATTCTGTCTCATTTTATTCATAAGCACTAACATGACTGCAAGACACTGTTGTGATTCAGGAACAAGTCTCATGACTCCATACCATATAGGCTTATAAATGTTCTATTCATTATCAAAGTATCCAGAACTTAAGTGAATACATAGTAAACATCTATTGCCACAGTATGTACTTTTATTCCATTGGAATGTTACAGTCACAAAAGCCTAATGATGGCTCTTGTGTCTTCTTTACTGCAAAGGATTTTAAGGGAATATCTTAAATAAACCTGTGGTCTGTCTTTCCACAAAATGCAGAGTATATTTCTCTAGTGCTAAAAGGCGTACAAACACCTTTTTCCTTGAGTTCAATAGTTTTTTTTCTTTGACTCCAGTTGGAAAAATTAGTTTAATATGAAAAAGCACTTTATTTTAATAATGGAATTAATAATCTGCAATAATATTAATTATAAGTGTACCAAAAACAGTAACAAATTTATCTTGAGGTACTGGTTTGGGCCTGTAAAATAAGGGGAACATGTAAAGATGTCTACAACAAGGGAACATCTGGAGGAATTGTTTTGTTAAACTACCAGTGAATCACAGAGGAATTAATTCTGATAAGGGATTTTAGTCTTAATTCCAAGGAGTTAACATTTATCTACACTTCAAGGTCACATTTGACTTTTGGCGACCTTCTGGGTTAGAAAAAATAATGACAGAGGTTCTTGGAACGATGTGCAGATTGTTCTGCCAACTCTTGATTCCCAGAGCAATCCATGCTCAGGTGAAGAGGGTCACTGCATCAATAATTAGCTTGAACTTTCCAGGAAGAATATGGAACACACAAATTGTCAGGTCTAAATATGAAACGAGAACAAAATTCTGCAGTTATGCCAAGACTAACAAGTGATGGAAATGGAGATCTATTTTTAAGACAAATTAGATTGTATGGTACCTTTATTCAGCACATGAACTTACTTATCTTTCCATAAGATTTTTTTTCATTGAACTCACACATGATTTTGATTTTCTCCCATATAAATCATAACTCTTATTTCTGTCTTTTTTGACTCTTTTTCCAATATGTGATATCTACTTTCTTAATTCATTCTTCTGCCCTTGCTTTCTCATTGTTAAACTGGATGCAGCTCTATTGTATTTCATACAGATAGATTTCAGATACAATAATATGAAGAAGACAGAAGAAAGTGAGGTTTAGTATTCCTCTGTCTTTACATTTTGTTTCGATGAGGTAGCAGCACTTAAAATGAAAATTACACCTGAATTTCTTTTGTTACTCCCGGTTGGTTTATTCTGGGTACACACTGAATTTACTACAGCAAAATCTCTACTGAAGATGGTTGAAAATGTTGAAAAGTGAAGGCTCCTGACTGCAGAGTAATTCTCTTTTTTTATCCCTATTCACCTTTGCAAACTTTAATTCAATTCCTCAGTCAACCATTCTGTGTAATGAGACCTGGGCTGGAACTTTCCATATTGATTTCAGTAAAGTCTCTTTCTCTTGGGACTTATTTATTCTACTTCCTCCTACTTTGCTCTCTCTTTCTATTGTTTCCCTGATCTTTATGTCTCCCTGGTTTTTGGACTGTAATATTTTTTTCCTGCTGCTCATTGTGATAAGAACCAAGGCCTTATTTCTTTTTCCCTGAACTGTCTATGTGAAATCTCTCTCTTCTATTCAAATGTTAACTTCATGCTTAAATAACTTTACATTAGGGTAAATTTAAAAGGAAAAAGTAGATGACATTTCAGTATTATGAGGGAGCCAATGAATATTTCAAATATTTTTATGAAGAGAATCCTATAACAAATGTTGAAATATACCTGCTTTTGCTGTGCCTGTCCCTACCAGTATGAGATTATTCAGTTCCTACATGCCTACTTCATGTGAAATCTGAACTATTTTCAGGCACTTTTTCATTCCTATGGAATATATAGGCTTTTTTCTAAAATTTATCTAATATCTTAGGTTTATGAGAGCCCATTTAAAACAAAATTGACTTTTTCATGTCAGAGCTTATTATTTTGAGAGTGAAATACCAAAATAAACACTTTTTTTTTTTGACATTACAACGTGGTTATGACATTTGTAAATATTTCAAACCTGTCACCCTCACAAAGAACCAGAATCATCAAGTAAATCTAGTTTCTATTCAACCTTATCTTCTGTTTCGTTGTTTTTCCCAACTCTGTGACGTATACCAAAACTTTAGACACTTTATATAAGGGCATATTAATAAACAAATTATTCTCAAATCTCTGCTTTTCAGAAATAGGTCTTTTCCACTGAATTCTTTAAAAAGTTGCTGTTACTAGTTGTTGCTATGGTGGTACAAAAGCTTTGGTTGTGTAATAAAAAGTAATAGTGGTAGAAATACTTCAAATATACCACAAAAACATATTTTTTGTTCTAAAATTTTATAGTCTGACCATCAACCTGACTAAAGTGCAGCACTAGACACTCTTATTTCATATCCTATTTCTGGTGTATTATAACATGGGTGTCTCATAAATATTAGCTCTTTGACTGACAGCAGTACAGAGATGATGTTCCTACTTTTGTGTTGGGTACTGATTCACCAGGAGCCAGCAAGGAATGAGAGCAGGGCAATGCCTTAAATTGTGAAGGAAGGGGAGCAGGAGAACAAGTTATTAAGGAGCAGTCAAGAGGAATTACATTTTCTGAGGTTTAAAAAACAGACCTGTGAACAGATCTAGGAGTTAATCATGGATTAACACTGCTGGGATTGAGGGAGTCAGCTAAGACTCAGTGAAGCTTGTGCTGGGTAGTGTTTAAAGGCATTATCTCACAAAAGATGGGCATTGCCATGGAAAATGTAAGCAAGAACCGCAATTATTTGCATTAAAGCAGCATGACTAATCTGCTGGTTTTGCTTTATCTGAACAGGCAATTCTCTGATGGATTTAAGAGTCTCCCAACTTCTGCATTTTTTATACATGTATAGAATGGTGGCTTCTGGGGTACCTGGTTAACAGAAGAATATTTATCGGCTCTGAGGAGCTGATATTAAATGTAAAGTACTATTATGGGAAACAGTAGAGATAAAAGAGAGGAAATGCTTCTGTCTTAGCAAAGACATCTACTAGTTGTCTCACTTGGGGCTAGCTGGGCTTCATTCCCTTCAGAAGCACTTCCTGAGAGTGATTCATCTCAATATATGATAGATAAATTAAACAGTTCCAAAGTTAGCCAAGTCCCACGCTGAATAAATGTTTGTTGCTTGTTATTCAGATCCCAAGATTTACTGTACCAGGAATGGCTAAAATAACTTGCTTCCCCTTCCTTTCCACCCCCTCTGTTCTCAGTATGTATTTACTGAGAAAAGGCACAAGGACTCCATTTGAACATCAGCCTTGTTCCACTTTTGGTCTTGACAATTGTCAGTGTCTAAATGGCTGTAGACCATTTTGAATCCTTCTGGTTGGGATGTTTGGTGTTTTGTGGTCTGCATGGCAGAATTTGGCCTACACAGGATGTTAAGAGTTGCTTGTTTGGAAATCTTTCTTTCTGTGCAGCACAGAGTGAAAAGGCTATTTTGTCAAACAGAAGCAGTCATATTATATATTCTTGTTCAGGATCCGTAATTCCACTGTACTCTCCCTGTAAGGGTTTTTAGCTCTTGCATAAAGCAACCACTTCTGGATCTACCACCTCTGAGGTATTAAATGGTAGATATGAATGCATTTCCTAAAATAAATATATATGCAGTGACTAATAGGACATATTTCAAGATACATGTTCTACTTTCTGGTTTGCCATGAAGATAGGGAAAGAAAAGCTTTAAGGTTCATGGTCCTAGTGACAATACGGTCATAGTTTGAAGATGCCATCTTTCCTAGAAGGGAGATGCAGGAGATCAGGTTTTCTCCTGCAAAGCAGGTTTTCCTGGTTGCCAATGGGAGCCAGGACACACTGGTACCTCTGTCAGAAGAAGGTGCTGGTCATCTCTGGAAGAGCTTCCCACTGTTGTCTGCAGCTGTAGTTCTCACATAAAGCTAAATTTGGAGGAAGCAGTGTCACTTCCAACCTTGAGGCATGCAGCACACCAAGGGAAATTGTTGGAGTGCTGCCCCTGTCACCTCTGCTACAGGGTCACACCTGTGGTGATGATTATTTGGTGGAGTTCTGCTATCTAATATACATTGGAACTGTTTGCCAAACTGTCTAATTGATTTGCTATTGTAATTTTTAAATTAGTAAGAAAAGTTCTGATTCAGTAGTATATTTTATTTTGTTCACAATGTATGGATTTTTACAGCTCTGCCTGATTATCTAAGAATTGAGGAACAGAAGAACCGGTGTAAAAATCAATGAAAATAGAACAGAAAAAAAGAATCAAGATTTCTATCAGATATAATACTGAAAACACGTTTATTGCATGGCCCTCATCACCACAGGTGTATGAACTCCCACATAGCAAGCTGAAGTTTATGACCTTCAGAATAAATTAGAGAAAACAAGAGGGAGGAATGTAAAATAAAGCATATGAATTCTTCAGTGTTGCCCCAGTAGAAATTGCTCTGAATGTGGTTTGTTCTTGATATCTTCTCATCCCTGTCTGCTTCTGTTCCCCAGGGGAGGGATCCTTTCTCTTACAGCAGCTGCTGTGTTTGGGTGAGGAGGATTCCTCACCTCCCAACAAAGGGGAACACGCAGAGCTGTTCCTCCCATCGGCATTGCAGGAGCCTCCAGCTGTCAGTCGTTCTCGTTTGTTCAGCCACTGAGCTCAGCTGAATTATTGGGTGCTTAAAGTTAAATAAAAACGCAAATGTTTGCAAGGTAAAGGCCCAAGAGGCTTTTAAAAGCAAAGGCTGTTACATGCTATTGCCAGGACAGAATAATTTGGGGCACTTATTACTCAGCAAGAGAAGTACAGCTTTTGTTGTCCCCAGTAGTATAAGTACTAGTAATAATCAGAAGAATCTGTTAGTTCAGGGAAACTACAAAACCACAACCTGAAAGTCCCAGACTTTGTTATTCAGTTTGTAGTTTAGTACTTTATCAAGATGTTAAATTCACATTTGTTTGCATTATTCCATCTAGAGGGTCATCAAATAGAGTCTGGGCTCCAGAGGTGTGAACTGTTGATCTTCAGCCACTTAATGGTGTTTCAAGTCTTGGAGGGATCTATTCCCTCTTGATTCCTGTCCTTGTTGGACTTATTCTATTTCTTTTTATGATGAATATGAAGCTGTTATTTGTGCTGTTTAATGTTGATCTTATTTTTTTTTTAAATTACACAGCTGAATTAATTTGTAGTGAATAATTTTCTTACAGACTTTGTAACTAGATGCTAATAAATTCATTCTGTCCTCTCTTTATCAACCTTTCTCTTTCCTAAACTAAATTGGAAATGCTAGAATACACAAAAAATAACTAAAGAACTGTTAATAAAAGAGTATTTATCTGCATACAATTTTAATTACTTTTTGAACACCTTCACCTCAGAATAAAGTATTGATGTAGTATTTATGAGGTGAAACTAAAGGGGAAAGTTGAATTCAATGCTTTGTGTTTTGAAATCATGAAACTTTCCTCAGTTACAGCAGATTTTTGAAATAAAAAGTCCAGAAGGATTTTTAAATCTTTACAGCATGTTGTATGTCACTTTCACAGAAACAAGAGTTTAAAGTAAAGAAATATATGAAGAATCCTGGAAAATCGGTAATTCTTCACTGCAAGTATACATGGAATCTTTAGCCAGCGGCTATTCTTTTTATCCAGTTAGTTCAGTAGATGTAGAAATTCTAAAAGTTTGTTGATTTGGATCCTTTCCACACTTATTCTTTGGATATTCCTGGGGTATCTGTTCAGGCTCACTGAACTCCAGCAGCCATGGGTAGAAGTGGATCAGGTCAGTCAGTCACAAAGTCCTGAACCCATATATTTCAGCATGAGTGCAGTGATCCATGTACTGTTATTATCACACCATACAATACAATCTCTAAAACACCTTGGGGTCCATCTCTGTTAGACGATAGACATTTTAAAATGAAAAGTATGTTTATAACAGTTTGTAGTAGAATATTACATTAGCCTCATTTTAGAGCAGTCTTTATAGTGATATCATAAGAATTTTTTTCTTTCGAAACCCACAGATCCAAGTTAGGCTCTCACTGCCCACTGAAAAGGCCTTCCATAGTTTTTAGAAAGTCTGGATACGGTCAGTTTAAGACATTGGCCTCTGTATTAAATAAAAATAGTGGTTTCTCCATTCTTATAAGGCTTAAAGGAGTGACTGTTTCTCAGTTATGACAGAAATACAGTGAGGAGAGTCTTGTCTGACTGTTTTGTACGTCTAAGGAAGTAAAGGTGAGCTCTTTAGGATGCAGCACAGGAAGGTTTTGAAAACACACTCTTACTAACTAGTGGCTGAGCTCACATTTTTGCTCAGCAACAGTATTCATTTTACCTGCAAATTAATGCTAAATTCTACAAAAGAATCTTACTTTCAGTATTAAAGTGTCCTGAGATAGGGTATGATAACTGCAAAATGACATTTTTAACCTGCAGCCTTTAGTTTAAGAAGTCAGTAAAACTGAAAAATTAAGTGCATATACTGAATCTATTTTTCTCCTCTGTTTTTCACCTGATTTTGACTCATATATGGCAAATAGGGTTTGGGAGGTAGAAACTCAAATTGGATCAGTGCTAGTACACACTGTACACGTAAAGATGCTACCTACCTGAGGTTTGTACATCTGAAATGTAGAAAAATAATCTAGCAATGCAAGGAGTATAGGTAAGCACATGAAATAAAGGGCCCAGTGGTCTCCAGTACCACCAAAGTAATGGAAATTATCAGCCTCTCTTCATAAGGAAGAGCTGGTGCTGTGCCCTAATGCTGTCCCTTCCAGGACTCCCTGGTATGACCAGAGCAGAACCACATTGGTATTTCTAACAGTAGGAGGTTCCCCTGACAGGGAGCAGGTGATCCTCAGGCTGTCCTGAACTCTGTCGAGGTTGAGATTGAGGCAGAGCTGGCCTTGGATTTGTACAGTTTAAACTCTCTTTCAACTCTAGCAGAAGGAAACAACATGTTCTCAGAAGTGATTAAAATTCAGCCTGTATTTCTGACACTGTTGGTTCTCATTTCCTGGCTAAATTATATCACAAGGAAATATAGACCAGCCTACCTGTATTCACCTGTGGGCACAAGAGGATGAAATAGCCTTCATTTCTGCCTTAATCTACTGCATAGTGCTCCTGGCAGTGGGAGATGTCTGCTGCTTTCCCACCTGGAGGAGTTTATATTTCAGCATGAGTGCAGTGATCCATGTACTGTTATTATCACACCATACAACGCAATCTCTAAAACACCTTGGGGTCCATCTCTGTTGGATGAAAGACATTATAAAATGAAAAGTATGTTTATAACAGTTTGCAGTAGAATATTGCATTAGCCTCACTGGGCTACAGTGATGGATTAAGTAGAACCGTTGCCCTCGAGAAGAAAAGGCCTGAATTATGTACTCCCTTTCCAATGCATTCAGAGTGCACATATATTAAAAGGAGTTTTGGCATATCCTGGCAGAAAGCTGAAAAAGTCCCAGGGAGGTGACCAGCTTTTGATAATAGCTCATTAACACTATTTGTCATACTTAGAACTCTAAAATACACACAGAAAAGGCAATTCACTGCTGGGAAGAGGGGAAAACAGAGCAGCAATGTAAGAAAGGAAGCACATTTTTAAATGTAGTTGATTGAATGAAAGCTTGAAGAAAATTAGCCTTTTGAATTATTCATATGCTTTAGAGACATCTTTCAGTGACTTAACAGGAGGTCACAGTTTGAGCAGGGGGACAGAACTAAGAATACAAAACTATCCTTAGCTTTACAGCCTATAACTTTATTCCCAGCTGACAACAGTGAAATTTTTTTATGAAATAAAGCTTCCTGTGGGACTACAGTAGCTGCAGTAAAACTTTCAGGGGAGAGTTTCCCTAAGAGAAATACATGGAGGGAGGTCTGTCGGTGGGCAGATTGTAGACTTGGGAGGTGGGAGAGTTTGGTCTGGTAGTTTTGTTCCAATTCAGAAAAGGTCAGAATATCCCAGATGAGTTTCAGAAATACTTTACTCTCTTTTTCTCATTAAAAGAAGTCAAAATTCTTGGGTTTGCTCCAGCCTGGAGCAGAGGATGTTTTTGTGACCTCAGCATGTTCTCCAGAGCAGGAAAACCTGTTTCCTGTTCTACATTACTCTTCCCAGGGCTGATCACTCTGGAGTGGGGACACAGCCTTATCACAACTATATATATATTAAAAATATCAAATAGTTCATAATAGGGCTTGGGTTTAATTAGTATTAAACTTTTTTTAATTTGAAGCTGCCTATCAACTTTATTTTTTGGGAATAAGAACAACTGAAATGTGACTTTGCTGAGGACAGGAAAGTGCTTCAGGAGGCATTGAGCTAGCAGCTGGATTGAACAGGAGTTGATCTGCATCCCAGATTCTATTATCTGGGGAGGAAGTGTCCTTCAGAAAGCTCCACACACATCCCTGGCATAGCTGCCTGCTAAGGTTGTAAGTGGAAGAAAGTTGGGATGTGACCTTTTCCTGTTCTTTACCATTCCTGTGGAAGAAAGAAAAGATCCTTCCCCCACTGGCCATTCCCTGGCACTGGCAGGCAACAAAGTGGGAGTGACAAATATTTTAAATGTTCTAACATCCCCATCTGGCCATGGAGATCAAATCAGAAGTTGGCCTGCCCAGGGAAAAAAAAATGCTTAGTGAATTAAATATTGAACAGTGTAATTTGTTCCCCTGATGCATGTCTTTGCACGTTTAGGTTCAATAATTATCTGTCTGTTGGTTTTCTTTCATTTTCAATATGTTCTAGAACTTTCATTTTTTAATCTTAACCCTCAGCCTATCCATCATCCTCCAGACCCATTTGGTATATCAGTTGTTTAATTTTCACTTGTTTCTTCTCTTCCTCTACCTTTGACTCGTATTGATTTTTGTAACATTCAGTTAATATTTCAGTATATTATTAGTTTGTGTGACATTTTACAGTCCATGCAGTTAAATTACTGTGGGCCTCTTGAAATTACTGAGCAAGTAAGTCAAATAATTAAATTAACTTCCAATGGGGAAACTGGCAGAAAAACAACACAGAAGCTTTTGACTCTGTTGAAATAATTATTTTGAGCCTTCAAAATACCAGAAAGAAAAGGGCTGGTTTAGGTTTTAATTTTATTTAAGTAACTTAAGTTCATACATATTCTCAAAGATATATGCTACATGTACACTGCTTATTTAGCTGTCATCATGACTGTAAATTCATCCTTAATGTATTCCTGTCCTGGTAAGAAAGCCATATATTGTGTTAGTTCACTGATATGGGTTCCCCTCATGCTGGATCAAAACATTTCCCTCTGGACTTTCACCAGCTGACCCTCTGCTGGAAAAGCAATGGATTATTTGTACATCCACGGGGAGGAAGGAACAAGTAGCAGCTAGTGGAGATTTTAATTACAAATTTGGCATAGCAGAGATAATCATACTGAGCAGCAAAGTTCATCTCTTTTGGGTTTTGTGCTGTGAGTTAGCAGTTATTAATTTAAGGTTTAAGACCAGTGGTAGAGAAACATGCTACCTGTAACACACTCACCCTTCAATGGATATGAGTATGGGGCATAAACACTTAATATGGAATACTGAGAAAGTATTTGTTTTAAGGTAAATACTTCTAAGCATTTTATTGAATATTACGTTTCTCACTTTTGAAGAAATGGACTCAGTTTTAATGACACACCTTGCACAAACAACACATAAAACTTTATTATATATCAGTTCTGTACATATACAAGAAATAGTTATGCATGAATGCTTGATGGAGAAGGATTTTTACTTCCAATGCAAACGTTCAGACCTAAAAGCTGGCATTTTCTCCCTTTTGCCAATAGATGGCAATATGTTACAAACATGTGGAATCACATAGCCCAAATTTAAAAACACTCTTTAACCAAGAAGTTTTTTTAAGCATTGATCGATCTGCATAGATACCAAATGCAGTAAAATCATGCCAAAATAACTTTCTTTTTTTGTCTTCTAATTATATGTCTCTGTCGTGGTTAAAGCCCAACCGACAACTCAGCCCCACGCAGCTGCTCACTCACTCACTCTCCCCTGCTGGGATGAGGGACAGAATTGGAAGGGTAAAAGTGAAAAAACTCAAGGGTTGAGATAAAGACAGACAGTTTGATAGGTAAAGCAAAAAGCTGCCTGCACAAGCAAAGCAAAGCAAGGAATTCAATCACAACTTCCTATGTTCAGCCATGCCGGGAGAGCAGGGCTCCATGGCAGATAACGGTGCCTTGGGAAGGCAAACTCCATCACTCTGAGTGTCCCCACTATTCCTCCTGCCCCCAGCTCCTCATGCTGAGCATGAAGCCACATGGTCTGCGATATCCCTTGGGTCAGCTGGGGTCACTGTCCCAGCTGTGTCCCCCCCGCCTTGTGCACCCCCACCCTCCTCACTGGTGGGAAGGGTGAGGTGAGGAGCAGAAAAGGCCTTGGCTCTGAGTGAGCCCTGCTCAGCAATAACAATGACAGCTCTGCACTATCAACATTGTGCTCAGCACAAACCCAAAACACAGCCCCATACCAGCTACTGTGAAGAAAATTAACAGTACCCCAGCCAAACCCTGCACATACTCTAATTCAATGGGAATGTATTGCAGAGAAAGGTGAACCAAAGTCTCTCAAGGTGCAACATTACAAATAAATTTCAAAGAAAACAGATTAATCACCATATAGTTCTTCCTTATGTGAGGTTATAAATACCTGCCCTTAATGTAATCACTGAAAATATTACGGAATTTGTAAGGACATTACAATAAAGTTGGTATGAAAATTGATAGGGAAGAGTGGTGTGGGAAAAGATGTAAAATTATGGTTGGGGGATGGATAAGATTAATATAGGTAAAGGGGGTTTTAGCTTTTAGCAAGATCTACCCTGATAAAAAGAGCGAGATTGTTGAAATCTGAGGATGGGTATTAAATTAGCATTTACTGAATGGTTGAATGTGCTGAATATTATGAAGGCAGCTGTGTTTCCCTTTTCTTCAGGTGTGACCTTTGCCAGTCCTTCAGCTTTGCTCCAGCATCACTACTTGATTGTATTTTTTAATGGGCTTCAGGGGAAAACGAGACAAAAGCTTTACACACACTATGACTTTTCCATGGCACTGGAAATCTGCTAGAAAATCCACAGCTGCAATTCTGCACCCATGGAGAAATAGCAGTTGCACAAGTTTATTGGAACAGACACTGAGCTGCACCAGGGAACTCAACCTTTGGGTAGTAAAATAGTGACTTTGGTTATACTTTGTGCTGTTAAACAAGATATAAATAGCAGCTTTGTAAATTAAAGGACCAAAATATTCAAACAAAACTAATATGTCCAGTAGAATATGCAAGTTATTTAGAAACCCTCTGCATTACACCAGCACTCATATTTTTTAAAAGAAAAGAAAAACAAACAAAAATATACAATAGGGTGGAATGAATGTGGTATTTGGCTAAATAATCAGGCAATATCTTATTTTTTGGAGGAAACAAATCATGAGATGAAAGTAACATATACTTCCCCTTACTTTAGGAATTAACCCCTAAACACATGGTAACTTGTATTTTTTCAGTAAGATTGCTTGTTTTAGTTGCAATCCTGGATTTCAAAGGATCTGTATCTGCTTGGTTTTGAGAGGTATTTGTAGTTGGAAGAGTTAAAAAAAAAATCAATATTTGTATGCTTATTTGGAAGTATGTTATCTGAAAAGTACAAATTTAAAAGCCCATAGTCAGTTGAAAGAATTGATCTTCAACACCTGTTAATTGTTTCTTCTGAATCAAATTTTCGCAGTTTAAAGGTCTAAAAAAGATTTCTTTCTAAAGTGTATGCACCGAAAAGAAGATAAAATCTATTGTGTGAAGAGCAAGACTCTGCTCTTTTTACTTTGCAAGCTGTCACTAGAACCAGAGAGTACAGATTTGGGATTCAGCTGACAGGCTTGCTAATGGTGCATAACATGATATAAAGGAAAAGGAGGCTCTCTGTAGTTGTAACACACCAACTTTACAGAGCAGTCAGCTAGAGGTATTCTGGCAATTTTTGACAGGTCCAGAGTTTTGGAGCAGATTCATTAAAATTAGTCTTAGTAATCAAAGTTGCTTTAAAATTATTGCAAATATTTGGACATGAAAAACTGAAATGGATTCTAGAGTTTGGTGACATATTAGCACATATAATTATCATAATTTCTGATTCAAAAATTTATTTCAGAAAATACAAACTATTAAATATTATTAGGAAGAACACATTTTCCCTTTTTTTAACTTCAAAAATGTCCAAAGTTTTCATTTTTACATGTTCAGTTCAAAATATATTTTAATTTGAAAGACTCTTCAGTATATATCATTGTAATCTTTAAATCATAGGTGGGACCAAGAAAAATTACTTTGAACTCTCCAATTGAAAACAAAACCGCTTTTTAAAATTTATTATAATTTTTGAGAAAACAGTAATTCAACTGTAAATACATCCATCAGTAATCCCTTCTTCATCTTGCTGTTGAACAAAAAGAAATCCTGTTGAGCTAATTGCCTGTTATTTAGTTTAGGGATATTATATATGATTCCTAGTTTGCCCTAAATCCACTCATCTGTGATTTTTCTCCCTGAAACTATACAGCTTTGCACATCACCATAACCTCTAGGGATAGAGAGAGATTAGTTTGTTATATGCAGAGAGAGATTAGTTTGTTATATGCAGAACACCTGCATTTGTGCCTGTGTCTTTATGAAATTTTTGCAGGTGTTGCACTGAATGCATGAAATGACTCCAGCACATCTAAGGAGCATTGAACAAAGTTGTTAAACTGTGTTTTTTCCAGAAGGCTGCGAAATAAATGCAGTCCAAAAAGGCTTTGGTTTATCTGATACTGTTCATCTTCTTGGGTCCATAAAGCTCAGACATGCTGATTCCTGGGGAAGGTGATTCCTGCTCTCCAGATTGCTGGGCTTTGTCATGTAGGCAGAAAGTGACACAAGATTGTGGAACACAATACATTTTGTCCTGCATGTCAACTTCTTCCTCAACCGCGTGAACTCTGGGCCAGTTGTGGAAGGTGGAGAGGAGAAAAAAAGGAAAAGAGAAACATACGTTGAACCTGTAGGTAGTCATAAATTGTGCACTATGCTCTCTTGGCAAGTTGAGAGACAAATCAGACAGAAGAGATGGGAATCCTTCCAGTATGGAACTCCATGTATTTTTCAAGTTGGAGTCTTGCAAGGTGCCCTGTCTCCAATGAGCAAATCACTTAAGCTCATTTCCTTGTGGGAATATTTGCATGCCTTAAGTTAAGCAGTATTAAATGCTGTGCTGCATTAGATAGTGTAGAAGTGAATAAAATTGCTTTCAAAACCTGAATCAATCACAACACATGGTATTTCAGTATTTCTTGTAGCAAAAATGCTCTGCACTAGTGGATATCACTGTGTGCACCAGAGCAGAATAGATTAATGATGCTGCACATGGATCCTTGCAAAGGATGCATGGAAAAAAAAATATCCATTTGTGATTCAAATAGGTGCTCTTGCCATGCATTAACAGATAGGAATATAGTGCTGTTGAGAGTCTAACTCCCCTCTAAACAGCCCCACAAAACCAACCAACCACAACAATTTAGCTTGAATGTTTTTCCAGTGTATTTTATCCTCCAAAGTCTTGTATCTCCAGTTCCTTTCTATCTAGAACAATCAAAATAAATACCACCTCCCAGCCCCCCAAATTTATAGCTAAAGCCAATGATATATATTGCTGTGTTCAAAGTTTCTGGTTGTCTTGTTATAAGTAGGATAGAAAAAAAATTTGGAAATCCCTGAAGCACCATTTCATACCCAGCACAGAAATTTTATTTATGTAGATAAATAGCACTCTTTTAATGTGTTAAATCTGTTAGAATGAAATCGGTATGATTTCAGTATTTGTAATGTGAGCATTTCAGAATCATAAGTACCAGTTTATGCAAATAGGTCCCAAACTCATCAGTTTTGCCTACCTTATTATTGATATCTGTCTTCATTGAAGCTGTGTACTGAGTGCACTTCATTAAGACTGACAAGGCAAAGGCTGCTCCTTCTCCCTGGGAATTGCCATCTTCTTTACAATGCAAAAGCCATTAAATGAGCCTTTTACAATAAGTCAACTCTCTCTCCTTTTCACCACCAATGGAGAATATGTATATTTTTTTTATTTTACTCTGCAAATCCTATTTAAAGAGACATGAGGAGATCCCTTACAATGAGAAATTTTGCATATTTGTCCCTCCTCAGAGGGTCCTAGCTAAATGTTAAGATACTAACATTGACCTTGTAGTTAAACCCCATGTGGAAAGTTATGCATAAGCTTTTTTTAATGTCTACTGCAAAGAAATCTTATTTTCTCTCTATTGCCTCTGAAAATTTTTTTATTTTTTACCCACAGCACATTATAATGCATCTGTTATATAGTGATATTTAAAGGTAAAACAAAGCAAAGTTGTTAATATAAAATTTTCTGGCTATAACTGCTGGATGAGGGAGATTTATACTCACAGACTTGGTATTTGTCCAAATTTTGCAAGAGTCTTTTCTTATAGGTTTCTTTTTAGATCACTTAATGTAAGGTCACATGTGACATTTTAAAGGACAGCTCAGTATCTTGGGCTGTCTCAGAAAAGGATTTCCATGGCACTGATATTAAAATAATACTCTCATGTAGGTGGATAATCCAAACTAGGTTTTTTATTGTAAGCCAGGTCCCTCCCTACCTTAAAAAACTGATCTCTGTTCTTGTTTGTCATATGTGTTCTCTACACTGCTCAAAATATTTGAATATTTCTGTGGCTGCATAAGGACATATCAGCAGCTAGATTTGGAGTAATTTGAGCTTGATGTTTTAACAACATGTTATGAATACATGGAAAAATGTTCAATAACTCCTTTATTTTTCACTCATGGCTCAAGCCCTAGGCACAAGCTCTTGCTGTTACTCTTTAGGCTGATCACATTGGAATTTCTGCAAAGCACTGCAAAGAGTGGATTGGTGTGTTTGATGCAGAACTAAAACTGTGTCTTAATCTGTGAAGGGTTTTTTTTAAAAAAGTATCCCACCATTATTTGGCTGGCTGGCTGCTATTGTGATTTATGGCCTGCAGTCAGAGAAATCCATTCAGACATCCCAAAGTGCCAGGTGAGCACAGAGGCTGCAGTGCCAGTGGCTGAGGAGAAGCTGATCTATTTTGCATGTCCTTTCTTTAGACAGGAACAACCATTCCTAAGGACTTAAATGGCTTCTTAGATTGTAGTGAAGAAAAGAGAATTTAGGATTAGGTCCCTGTGGTAGCAGGGAGGAGCACAGAGCATAAGATTTGAGATTCAGAATAAAGTTTCTGTTGGATAATATTTTATAGGTGTAGACCATATGAATATTTAGGGTTTATTTCACCTCTTTTTCAGCCTTTCAAAGCATGGTGCAGCTAATTCTCTCACTCATGATATTTGTGGGAGTTATCTACAGTAATGTCTCAGTTTTCTTTTCTGCTGCTGTTTTCCCTCCACTTCTCACAAGCAGTTCTGCTACAGATTGTGCTGCCTGTAAATCCCTGTATAATGGTCCAAGGGATGGATACAGGCTCTGAGCCCTAAGTAGGACACAGCCTTGAGCAAGAGAAAACAGCTGCTCTCCACTAGGCTTTTAATGGTAGATATGCAGTTGGATGTCTTCAGCTCTTCTTCAGCCTTAGCAGGAAGCTGTCTGCAGGCTTAGGCACTTGCATTGGCATAGGGCACATGTTCTCCTTTTCAATTTTATTTTCCAAAACCCTAGGCTTATAGGCTCAGTTTTGTCTAAATTAAAATAAAAATAGACCTGTGTCTGCTGTGCATGCACATTATAGGTCAGTGGGCTGAGATCTGGGAAAACTGAAGATCAGGAATTTCACCAGTTTGTCTTGGAAACAGCAGGATGAAAGAAAGCATCTACAGAAGAGGTGAGGTTTTTCATCATTTATATGAAGAATTCTTTCACTATCCCTAGCATATGCATGTGTGTGCAAATCCCAAGAAGGAACCAAACCAGAAAACTGAATGTTGGTTTCCCCCATCCTCCTCCAATGACTTATTTTTTTCTTTCTACACAGTGACTCAGAGGAGGTGGCCATGGAACTTTGAAAACCTATGAGCTTTCTTCAGAGAATTTTGCATCAAAGTTTGTCTGTCTTTACCAATGTTAGTAAGACAGATTTATCTGAATGTAGAAAACCTTTCTATTTCACACTCATGGGTAAATGTGAGCCCAGATATTGAAAAAGCTTTCAGATACATTGGCAGTAGCTTTCATTGGGTTCCCATATTGTACTATACTGTTGTTCTGAGCAGCTGAATACACAATAAAACACACATAAAAGTAATTTTATAGCCTCTGTGGTAGTAGTTCCTATAAATCAAGTCTAACATACATGGTCTTAAAATTCAAATAGCCTCTGAGGGACTGCCTGTTTTCTATTAAGGTGGTAAGGATTACAGAGGGATTGACTTGATGAGCACTTAATTTTCATAGAATCAGAGAATTATAGAATGGTTTGGGTTGGGAGGATCCTTTAAGGATCATCTAGTCCTATCCCCCTGCCATAATCAGGGACATCTTCAAATAAATCAAGTTTCTCAGAGTCCGGACCAACTTAACCTTGACTGTTTCCAGGGATGGGGCATCTACCAACTTCCTGGCCAATGTGCTCCACCCTCATAACAAAAAGTTCTTCCTCATACCTACTCTGAATCTATTCCCTTTTGGTATGAAACCATTACCCCTTGTCCTATCAGAACAAGTACTGCCAAAAAGTTTGCTTCCATCTTTCTTAGAGGCCCCCTTTAAGTATAGAAAGGCTTCAATAAAGTCACCCTAGAGCCTTCTCTGGGCTGAACAACCCTCAGATTTTCTCCACAGGAGATATGTTTCATCCATCTGATCATCTTTGTGGCCTCCTCAGGACCTGCTCCATTGGGTCCATGTCCTTCCTGTGCTGGGGCTCCAGAGCTGGATGCAGCACTGCAGGTGGGGTCTCACCAGAACAGAGCAGAGGGGCAGAATCCCTCCCTCAGCTGCTGCCCACGCTGCTTTGGGTGCAGCCCAGGACATGTTTGGCTTTCTGGGCTGCAAGGGCACATGGCTGGGTCATGTCCAGCCTCTCACCCACCAGAAGCCCCAAGGCCTTCTTGGCAGGGCTGCTCTGGATCTTTCATCCCCCAGCCCTGGGTTGCCCCGATCCAGGTGCAGCACCTTGCACTTGGCCTTGTTGAATCTCATGAGATTCCCTTAGGTCAAATTCTCAAGCCTGTCCAGGCTCCTCTGGATAACATCCCATCCCTCAGGTGTGTCACCACAGTTTGATGTCATTTTCTAAGGCAATACGGTTGCAATCAGAGTTCTTGTCTCTGTAACTATTTTTGAAGTACCTGTTCTGGCCTGGAAGTTGTGTTTGGAAAGACTTTCTGGGTTGGGTAATTGTCATTTGGCTGATGTCACTGGTTAAAAGTGATAACATATATAAAATATATACAATAAATGAAGCTACTCATGTACTCATGTATACTGCTTAAATTGTAAATACTTGTTGCAGATCTAAATATTTTTCATAGATTTCAGTTATAAAGAAATAAAATAATATCTCACAGTTTAAGTATCCATTAAGTAACTAAACCTGCTAAATGTCAGCAGAGATAAACTCAACATTTCTGAGGGAACTGTTTCAGCCAGGACTTGCTTCTGGTGCTGTCACAATGAGAAGTATAACCTCTGCCATTCCCAAAATTATTTCAAACAAATACATTTTTAATTTTTAGTTTTTCTTATTATGCAAATGGGTCTCCTGTGAGGAAAGGTTTTGAATAAGAAAATGAAAATATTAACCCATTTAAGCACTTTCTTGAATTGAATACAGAAGAATAACTCTTTAAGTCCTATATAGATGACTGAGAAATGTATGAAAACTTTCTTGGTGGTTAGTAAAATTCAGTTAAATTGCTGTCTGGAGGAGTGTTAACTATTTTTGAAAGAGGAATATTAGACATAAGCCCTGTCATTGTCTTAAAGCAAAACATAACATCCATTCTAGTCTCCAGATTCATGTTGGACCCTGCATCTGGGGAAAGTCACCACAATAAATGTGCTATTGCTCCAATACACACTAAACAATTTTCTCAAATTGTATTATCACCTAATATCTGGCAGCATAGAATGTGATTATCCCCTCCTGAAAACACTTTAGATCTTATCGAGGAGTATGTTTAATCCACTGGCCTTAGAAGTAAATATTACAAGATGTACACACTGAATGCAGTCTAATCCAAAGAATTTGAATGTAAAAAGACTGAAAGACTGAAAGATTAATGGTTAAATATAATTAGATTTTATTGCTGAATCAGTTCCAGTCCCTGTTCAGAACTTGTCCATCATATCCTGTCACAGACAATAGCCAATATTTCATAAGTTTGTTCAGTCCTTTAACTTCTCTTTTATAACAGCTGAAACAGCTGCCATTTATCTCAGTAAATTGAAGTCTTGTAAAAAACTTCGTTCACTTAAAGATTGCAGAAAGAAATCGCTTACCTCACTGATTGAGTATCCCTGCACTGTCTGTAAGTCTACTTCTACTTAAAGAAATAAGGATTAATGCATTGTATTTCTGAGGAACAGGTATCTGTTTTAGTTACAACATTCTCTAAAGTGATGACAACTCCAGGACACAGTCAGTATTTCATTTCATTATTACTATCAGTAATCGTAGATATCTTTTTTTTAAGCCCACTTGGAAAAACTAAAGATGGAAACTTCACCTACTGCTAAGAATGATCCTACTTTAGGGCAGTTTTTTTCCTTTTTCTCCCTCTTGTATTTGATTTTATAACCGAGTTTGAAACACTATGCAGAGTCACAGCATGGTGAGAACACAACAGATCAAAGACACAAGAGCTTTGAAATAAAGTTAATTTTACTGTAGTGTTTTGTGGAACCTCTTCATCACTCTGGGCAGCGTTGGTAATTAACTTCAGTGCTTGTATAATCATTCTGGAGCTACCACTATACTATAAATTATATCACATGGACATTTCTACTAATGAATCATCACAAAAGCGGAATAAAAGAGAAAGGCATAGCAACTTTCAGGAGCAAGAAGAGAAAAAAGTAACTTGTTTCTTCACCTACACCTTCTTTACCATCACTTTCTGGTTTTATTTCTCCTCTTCAGATGATTCATTCTTTTTCTTAGGAGAAATTTCTTTTCCCTTTCTTAGAATGTTTTCATCCCTTCTTTTTCATGTGACTTTTCAGTTCCATCTATCTCTTGTAATATCTGAATGTGTTTAGACTGTGAGTCATAGAAGGAAAGCAACATTCTGCAGCCTTATCTTTCTATAGCAAAATTTAGTGTAGCTGAAGGCTTTCACTTGTTGAGAGAGAAACTGAGTATAAGGCAAAGAGCTGAACATTCAGCATAAGAAAGTATACTTCTCTTAGGAAAGGAGCATTTGAATTGCATTCTAAACAAAAAAAAAGAAGAAATATTAGGGAGAAAGGTGTAAATCAATCAGCATGATGACCTATTTTTGTATATAATTTTAAAATATTTTAGATTTTTTTAGTAATCTCTTTATTAATTAAAAAAAAACCCTGAAATTTTCTAATTAGCACTGTTCTTTGAGATTCTGTACTGTATCTTTCTCAAATTTCTGTGACTGATAGCATTTGATGTCGGCCAGTCTTGAGGACAGAGGAAATCAATTATCCAGATCATCCCTTAGCAACACTAATTTTGCTAATTGTTCATTTTAACCTTTTTATTGCTTTTACCCCTTCATATTTCATAGAGAGAATTTGAAGGCAGAGATCTTTGGGGAAAAGAAAAATCCAAATGCTGCACAAGAAGGATGGGATCTGCTAATGTCTATTTGGCTAATAAAGACAAAACTGGCAATTAAGTGAAATTATTAGTGGGAGCATCATCAAGTTGGAATAAGCATAAAGAGGGATTAAAAGAAAAGTATGCAAAGACTGGCAGAATCAGTGACGAATTGATATTTATTTAAAAATATATCTCTTATAACCATGCTTGGTGTTCAGTTTGGGTAGAGACAGACTATGAATATGAAACTAAAGGAAGCCTTTCAGTGAAGTATTGATTCCTTTGATAGATCTCAGTATTGATGAAACTTTTAATTCCTTATCTAACACTGATGCTCATGGAAACTATTTTAGGTGACAAAATTAGATTCCACTATTCTGCTATTTTTAAGTCAAAAAAGTCTGAATTACATATACTATTGTAAAGCTGTGGCCCATCTCAATCTATGCTTCTCAGCAATGATGCCTCAGTCATCTGACACACACAAAAATTAACTGATTAACATATTCTATGTTCACACATTAAAGAAGTGCTGTGCATCTCCACTTAAAATTAACCAACCCATGAACAATCCCTTTTATTAGAGAGATAAAAATTAAGTTGTAAGATTTATGGAGTCTGAGGAATGAGGTTCAAAGTGTTGACTTACCCTGGTCCCTCAAGTACCATATAAATACATGTAAGGTCTTAGGTTTCAATGATCAAACATCTAGCTATTGGTTTGATGATAACTCAATGAATTATGCATTATTTAATTTTAGAGAAATTATTGAGTGGAAGACAGACAGTTAAGGAATACAGTGCTTAAAATCTCACCAAATAATTGCAAAGAACTTATATGCAAATTAGCCTTCTAAGAAAACTGCACTAGGGTAATTATTCTTTGCAAATGTGTGTTTTTTTTCTTTTAATAGCAGCTTCTTCCTCTGTGTTCTGCCTTTCAGTACTATGGATATGTACAAAAAGGTACATTTTGTCTAACGATGCTAAGAATTTAATCAATTTTCTGTGAAGGGGTTTCTGAAGGTAGGGATCTGCATCTACACAAGGAAAGCAGTGGTCTGCTCATCCACAGATATCTCCTTTGTTTAAGTTGGCTTTATATCAACTCAAACTTTATAACATGCTTAGAGAAGGACTAGGTAGTTTTGCACTTAATAGCAAAGATAAAGCTATTATGTCCTAAAAGCTCTAAAGGTTGTAGAATACCAGGGAATTTTATACAACTTATTATTGTGCTGTTTCTCATTGGCAGAGAAGAGAGAAAATGTTATTTTCTGCTGTTGTACAAGCATATTAAGTGCAGAGATGCTTTCTGGATTATGTAGAACAGCCTAGATAGACAATGTGATGCTGGAAGGTTAAAGGGAGGGAAGTAAGGAATAATAAGTGCAGTTGTAAAAAGGGAAACACACGGAAGGGCACAGTAGTTGAACATTCACTCATGCTGAGAAGTGGGCTGCACTCCACAAAGTTAGGCAGGAGCAAGTCAGGATTTAGAAAGAACAGAATAGAAAATTTGATATTTACATAAAATGGTAAGGGGAGAAATAAAAAGCATGGAGGATCAAAAAACAGGTAATTTTTTTTTTTTAGGTGCACAGAGTCAGATATTCAAAGGGATTTGAACTCTTGTATCCCTCTAGATGTATATTAATCCATCCTTTTTTTCACAGGAACCTTTAAAAGAGTTATTTAGATGAGAGACACAATGTCTTTAATTTAGCAGTCTCAAAGCTTTCCAAATACTGCTAAATATCTTGAAAAGATATTAGAAAACAGTTATCCTCTCTATTTAACCCCTAAAGCATCATCTTAGAGGTGTTCTCTAGGCTATGCACAGGCAATGATTAGAAGTAGTCAAGCTTGCCTTAAAAGGAAAATTTTGGAATCATGGTTGAATTTCTGGTATGGCAATACAGAACTCAGCACAGGACAATTCAGCCAGGCTTTTCCTGGGATGGGCTTTGTTAGAAGCTGCCAAGGAGGAAAAATTACCTACAATTCTGCATGTAAGAGTCCATCATCCCACAGTACCCTGCTGAATTTAATTACTGTTTGTCATCAGTATAAGCCTCACTGCAGTCTTTTTCTCCTCATAAATAAATTGGAGACTTTTATTTGAGCCATGCCAGCCTCATGCAATAATTTTCTCTAGACAGCTTGTCCAGGCTTCTTTCTGTGGAGAAGGTATAAGAAAGGCTGGATGAAACCAAGGATGCCCCATGGCACAGCTATTGCCAGAGGACCTGGAAATGGGTATGCCAAGTCTGTGCTTTACATAGAGGAGGAAAAGAGCTGTTGTGGGAGTTTGTGGTAAGTGTTTCAGAGAAAAAAAGGTACATGGGACCTGATTTTAAAACTTAATGAGACACTCAGTGAAGAAGTATTTAACATATTAATGTGTTCAAGAAATTCTCATTGTATTGTTTATTATTGGTATTCTTGAGACTACACATATTTATTGTATAAAATAGATAAAGCTTGCATTTCTGGGTTATAGTAATACAATTATTATGGATTCTTGAGTAAATTGTGCATGGTTTGCTTTTCTTGTTCTCTAATCTGAATCACTATCCCTAGCCTTATTCCAAGAGATAAAGGACAAATTCTCTTTCTGTTACCTCCACATGGACTTTGCAGTACTAATCCATCTCCTTGTTTAGCTGTTTTTCATTATTAATGTTTATTATTTCTTTCTTGACTAAAAGGCTCAGTGGACCATTATCTTAAAACATTAAACTGTTTTTGTAAAGAATCTTTTCTATATTCTGTACAACAATGCTCCAAACATACTTACTCACAATCTCATTAAATTATATCTTGATGTGTTGAAAGGCCAGTGTGTGTGTCCATGTATATATCATGGATATAAGCAAACTCCCTAAATAGACCACTGACAAAACACTATTCCTTACAGAGAATCTTTAACTGCTTCCCAAATGCCAAAGAACAAAACCTCTCAGCACTTCACAGAGACGTTAATTATTAATCATTTTTAATTGTGGGAGAAAAAAAGAAAATAACAATTTAGGTGAAATTTTAAATTCTGTGGCAAAATTGAAAAAGTAATGACTGATTAATGTGCCTACATCCTTCCAAAAACATCTTTTCTTCTTCTTTTTTTATTCTTATGTTACAGTTTAAAGGTATTATGAATTATTTTTCCTTAGAATCAGCTACATGTTTTAGTAAGAGGAAGAAGTAAGCAACAAACAAACAAAGACATGTGGAAAATAATATAGTAGAAGTTATTTTGTGAGGAATGGAACTAATGGAATTTATTTCCCTATGGGCTTTTTGTTATTTCATCATTGTAATATCTCAAGTTTCCACCTATCCCCACAATTATATAGTTTGATTTGGACTTTCAGTGGGACAAGTATTTCTTGGACTGTATCAAGTTAAGTGGAAACCACCTGCCACCATGCTGGAAGGACAGCAGATGAACTATTGCCACCTTTTATCAGAGAGAGCACAGCTGAGATCCCAGAGCTGCTGATTTTTATTAAGCTTGTATCCATTTACTATATTTTTTATTTGCATTCAATACCTCACTGAATTTCATTTATATTGACCATGATGTTACAAATTTTCTATAGAAAGATGGGAAAGAAGGGGTAAGGAGCAAGTATAGCTGTAAAGTCTACTGTCAATAAGAGGCCATACTAGAAAGCAAAATATTTATGCATATATAAAGTAGACAAAATTTCCTCCTGAATAGACCTGTAACACTTTCAACATGCTGCCTCCCAGCCACATGCTCAGGAAATCACAATCAATTTCCACATGGGTATAATCTTTTTAACTATTGCTATTATTGTTAATGCAGGAGTATCTGGAGACTCTTAAAGATACAGGTGAACATCTATACCTGGGAAATCACAGTAAGTAGTTAAACAGATAGTAATGGATTCAGAGTGTTGAATATCTGCATCTCACCTACTACTTGGTGCTGACTGGAAAACCTCTGATTTCAGGTCCTGTTTCGCTGTACATGTTCTCCCCTTGTCTCTTTTCCACTACATTCCCAATTGAATATGCCAACTCTTTTCAGCCAAAAAAAGTTATAAGAGAAAAAGACGCAGTGCATCCTCCAGATCCTGCATAATACAGGCATGGAGAACTAAAATGCTTCCATATGTCCTCTCAGGGGAAAACAGTGTGAACAATCAATTTGTGAACAGTTAATTTTTCTGTAATTTTCAACATTTAGATGCATCCGGACCAGGAATATGTTTCTTATTCCAGGGAAAAAATGATAACTTTGCTAAGCCAGCATGGTATGTCACTTTGAATAAATGCATCTGCCATATGGTATTTGAATCATCCATAAGGATTATTTAAATTAATTTGATTTTCCACTGGAAGAAATTGAGGTACTGAAGAGTCTAATCTCTGCTTTTGATGTATTGGTGATGCTACAAAAAGAGCTTTAATTTTAGCTTGCTTATTTTTTCCTTCCCTTTTGGAGAAAAAAGCCTACTTTTCCCCTAAATTAAAATGAAAAACAAACAAACCCAAAAAATAACCCTCCCAAAAAAATAACAAAATCTTAAAAAACAAACCCAATCCAAAAGCCCCTAACAAAGCAACCCTACACCCTCTCCAACTCTCTATTCTTCTCCCAGTGCTGACTCTGCTACAGATCTTCTATGATCTGCATGTAAGTGCAACCGAATGGTGAATCATCTGCTTGAAGCTGTACACAGGAAAGAGAAAAATAAGTCACTGCTTATCTAAGAAAGTATACCTCAGTCACAGATCAATCCTATTTTCACACAAGTAGTCAGGGCTCAAACTACACCATAAAAAAAGAAAAGTCCTGTTTGACTTATTGATAGAAAAGAAATTCAAGCTAGTAGTGCCAATGTGCACTTGTGAGTTGACTACCTAAGTGTGCTCCCGCACTGGAATACATATATGCATTTAAGTAAGGATATTTTCTGTGCTAGTGAAAATTGTACAGTGCCTTCTCTAAGTAGCTTAAATAAACCTTCTTGTCAGGATCACAATCTCTTTGTCTAACTATGAAATGGATGATTTGAGCCCCAGGAGTTTCCTGAAGCAATGATAACACGCTGAAGGGAAAGGTGACAGCTCAGTTCCACATAGTTTCCTTTACTAAGAGCTGCTCTCCTGCTGTAAATAATACTCCTATCAGCAGTGTGAGACTTTTGCTGAGACACAATGTTTTGTTCCTGAGGTAAGAGTTTACTATAGGTTAACCCCAATGGACAACTCAGTTCCTCACAGCTGCTTGTTTACTTTCCCCTGGTGAGATGTGGGAGAAAATTGGAAGTGTGAAAGGGGCAAAACTTGTGGGTTGAGATAAAGACAATTTAACAGGTAAAGGAAAATCTGTGTGTATAAGCAAAGCAAAACAAGGAATCCACTCACCACCTCTCGTGGGCAGGCAGGAGTTCACCCACCGCCAGATGAGAGGGGCTTCATCCCACAGACTGGTGACTTGGAAAGACAAACACCACCACTCAAAATGTTCCCTGCTTTCTTCTTCTTCTTGCTCCAGCTCCACATGCTGAGCATGACACCTTATGGTACAGGACAGTCATTGGGTCAGGTGGGGACAGCTGTCCTGGTTGTGTCCCCTCCAACTCCTTGTGCACCCCCAGCCTGCTCACTGTGGGGTGGGTGAGGGACAGAAAAGCCTTGGCCCTGTGTGAGCACTGATCTGCAAACAGTAAAAAAACCCTGTGGTATTGTAGTGGTTTGACCTTGGTGCCCACCAAGCTGCTCTATCACCTCCCTTCCCAGCAGGACAGGGGAGAGAGAATAAGATGAAAAACAAGTCATAGGTTGAGATAAAGCTGTTTAATGAAGTAAAAAAAGTTTGAATAACCATAGGGAAAAAATTTATCAGTACTTCCCATCAGCAAGTGGTGTTGAGACACTTCCCAGGAAGCAGGGCTTTGGCACATGGAGCAGTTGCTCTGGAAGGCAAACATAGCATAAAAAATGTCCCCCCTTCCTCCCCTCTGCCTTAGCTTTTATATTTGAGCTGACATCATGAGATCTGGAATGTCCCTTTGGTTCATTTGGGTCAGCTGGCCTAATTGTGGCCCCTCCCAGGATCCTGCCCACTCCCAGCCCCTTGGTGAGGGTGGGGGAGAATGTGAGAGGGACATTGCTGTTCAGTTGTAGCCAAAACACTGATATGGTATCAAAACCCTTCCAGCTACTAATGCAAAGCACAGCAATGAAAATGAACTCCATCTCAGTCAGATCCAATACAGGTATCAGTGCTGACTTCATCACAAATCCTAAACTTAGCCCTGTAGTATGAAGAAAATTAACTCTAGCTCAGCTAAAACTGGTACATGTTTGTTGACCAAAGGCAGAGCTCATGACAGAGGTTACTGAAATAATTTGGCTGAGTATGGCGAAAAAAATTTAAAAAAACCATTTTGGTCAGTTCATTTTTTATTTCAGTAAATGTTTTACATTTAAGCAAGTACAGACTTCAAGGATGATGTTACAGTAGCTCCAAGCAATGCATAAGGTAGAAGAAAACCTTATACTTACATAAAAGGGAGTGACCCTACTGAAGTGAAATAGAAACAAACTGACCCAGTGCCATCTGGTCCCTTGAAGTTAAAGAGAAAAAGCTATGATTATGAAAAACTAACACTATGTTCAGTGGACCAGAAAGAAAATCTCACAGGCTGCAGGATACTGGGAATTATCTTTATTACTGTCTGATGACATAAAGAGGAACAATAGGGACAATAGACTAATCTTAATAGTTTTACAAGTCTGACACTATGTTGTAAAGCAGAATTCTTTCCCCAATTTTTCATTTCAAATGTTATAATTTAGATGAACTAATAAGAACCTACATATTTTGAGCAATACATGTGGCAAGATCTGTCAGAATGTTCTGTTCTCTAACAGCAAATAGGAGAAAATAAATGTAATCTGCATTACAATACTTTCTTCTTTCAGGAATGACCTTCTGAGTTAATGTTGTAGCAAGGATGGCAGAAATTAATTTTTTGGTATTTATTTTTTGTGTTCATCAAAGTGCTTCTGCATGATTACTCTTAAATAATAAACTGTACCCATGTAAACAAACATTTTCATAGAATGGCTTGGTTGGAAGAGACCTTAAAGATCATCTGGTTCCAGTGCCACTGGTAGGGATACCCTTCAGTAGATCAGGCTGCTCAGAGCCCCATCCAACCTGGCCTTAAACACTTCCAGGGAATCCACAGCTTCTCTGGGCAACCTGTTCCAGTGCCTCATCAAACTCACAGTAAAGAATTTCTTCCCAATATCTAATTTAAACCTACTTTCAGTTTAAAGCCATTCTTTCCCTGGTTCTGTCACTACATGGCCTTGTATATAATTTCTCTCCGTATTTGTTGTAGGGTCCCTTCAGGTACGGGATGGCTGCAGTTAGGTCATCCTGAAGCTTTCTCTTCTCCAGGCTGAACAATCCCAACTCTCTCAGCCTTTCCTCATAGCAGAGGTGCTCTATCCCTTAAATCATCTTGGTGGTCTCCTCTGGACTTGCTCCAGATAGCAGGTCTATAGCCTTCTGCCTGTGGAGACCTCAGAGCTGGATGCAGCACTGCAGGTGGGGTCTCACCAGGGCAGAGCAGAGGGGCAGAATCCCCTCCCTCACCTCCTGCCCACACTGCTTTGGATGCAGCCCAGGGCACATTTGGCTTTCTGGGCTGCAAGGGCACATGGCTGGGTCATGTCCAGCCTCTCACCCACAGCACCTCCAAGTCCTTCTTGGCAGGGCTGCTCTGGATCTTTCATCCCCTGTCCTGGATTGATACCAGGTGTTGCCCTGACCCAGGTGCAGCACCAGCACTTGGTCTTGCTAAACCCATGGACCCCTTTCTTGAGCTTGCCCAGGTCCCTCTGGATGGCATCCCATCCCTCAGGTGTGTCAACCCCACCACTCAGCTTGATGTCATCTACATGTTTACTGAGGGTGCACTTGAACATTTTGTCTATATCATTAATGAAGATATTATATAACACTGGTCTGAATATGGACCCTGAGGAACAACACTTGTCACTGATGTCCTTTGGGACCCTGTGCTACTGATCACTACCCTCTGGATTGACCATCCAACCACTTTCTTATCCATATGACTGTATACCCTTCGAATATATTCTGCCAAATGTATTCTGTTGAATACTCTCCAATTTAGAGAGTAGAGTGTTGTGGGGGACTGTATCAAAGGCTTATGGCAGTCCAGATAAATAACCTCTGTAGCCCTTCCCTTGTCCATCCATGTACTTACTCCATCATAGAAAGCCACTGAATTGGTCAGGCTGGTCTTGCTCCCAGTGAAGCTACACTGGTTGTCCCAAATCACCTCCCTGTCCTCCATGTGCCTGAGCACAGCTTTTCAGAGGACTGGTTCCATGATCTTCCCATGCACAGAGGTGAAGCTGACAGGGTCCTCCTTTCTGCTCATTTTAAAGATGGCTAAAATGTTTCCCTTTTTCCTGTAACTGTCGACTTTTCAAATATCATGGAGAGCGGCTTGGCATTGACATCAGCCAATTTCCTCAGGATCCTGGGATGCATAGGCTTCATGTACATTCAGGTTCCTCAGGTGATCATGAACAGACCCTGTCCTGCTGTCCACCCACTCAAGATGTGTGGAAAGAGTGGTTGCCATTGAAGATTCAGGCAAAAAGTTTGTTGAGTACCTCGGCCTTCTCATTTGCTGCTACCCTTTTTCCAGCACTGCTTATTGGGAAGGCGGAGTACCTCTTCTCTGACCTTCCTTCTCTGGTTAACACCTGTAGAAGCCTTTCTTTTTGTTCTTTGTGTCCCTTGTCAGATTCAGTTCCAGCTTCAACTTCAACTGCTTTTTCTTCTCCTCTAGGACTTCTGAAATAATAGTAAACAATCAAAAGAGTTAAATACTCTTCGTTAAGGCTAAAATGAACAAATGTCATCCCTAGGATATGAATGGAATATAAGAAGAAAATGCTATGAAAAAGTATTTTTTAACCTATTAGGTCTAGTGGTATTTATGCAAACACAGGAAGCTGCCAAGACTATATTTGTCTCTTATTTTTTTCTCTACCATGCAAAATACTAATCTAATAAATCATTATGAATGTAATATGCTCTGATCTATCTTAAATAAACAAGACGTGCTCTGAAAGCATAAAAAAAAAGGTCTTTATTGTAGATAAAATCAAATTAAGTTCAAGGCTTATAATTGAAGCTGTTTGTGCCTCAAGAAAAGATTAAGCTATAAAAGAACTAAATTGAAAGGAAAGCAAAGTGTTTGAAGGGCAGATAAGGTCACCATAAAGAAGGGTAACCAGAGTCAGAAAGATGAAAATAGACTAACAGCATGAACAAATAACTAGTTTATTTGATTTAGTGTAAAAAAAGGAAGGCAATAAAGTAAGGAACCAAACACCTGAAAAAAGAATGTGTCTGGAAAAGGTAATACACCATCAAAAAAGGACCAAAATAAAGGACTTAGGTATTATTACAAAAAGGCCATATAATCTTCAGCAGAGAACTCAAATACCCTTCCCATATACGTAACGAATCCAGAAACCAGGGAAGAAAACACCAAAAATGTAAGAAGACAAAATACTCAGAGAAATATCGCAATGAATTTGAGATTTAAGAGTGTTCTCTTTTTTTTTTACAATATTCTTTTAATCAGAACATGAGAAATTAATTTCTATGTGCTGTAAATTTTCAGTGTTGTGTTGCAGTATGATTGGGTGCTACAAAGATATCCTTTAAGCATAAAAAACCCCTAGTAACGTGGGGGGATAAGAAAAATAAATTAAAAAAGGAAGATTATCAAAAAGGTACATTAGGACCAATTATGACAAAATACCCCATCAAGATTAACTTTAAAAAGAATTGTTTAATCAACTTCTCAGTGTTTTCAAAGCAAGGTCTTTAAAAATCTGATCATAAAATTGTCCTGAAACTGTCATCAAAAAAAAACCCCTTATTTTCTTTCTGAAGTCTGTCTACAGCAATGACAGGCCTTAAATCTGCCATTGACAGTAGCTTAAATGGCTCCTTAACAGTGTTGGGGAAAGACATTTCATCATGAACCACAGTCTGAAGCAGCTACAGGAACATTATTAGTTGAGTCAAAGCAGATGACAGTGAAATGTTATCGAGTATTGCTGAGTATTATTATTTTTGCATGTTGATTTAATGGCAGACAGAAACGAAGCAGTTGAATGATGTCTACTCTATTTCTTCTTCTGTGTGACATCTCCACATGCCTCTGTGATCTATAGCTTTGGGGTATGTCAGCAGCAGGAGAGATAGGGGGACTGAAGGATCCTGGACTGTCAGGACTCTTGTAAAGCTTTCTAGCTAGAAAAAAAGCTAAGAGATGGAGTCTTCTTTGGAAATATTTACAGCAGAGATCTGCACCTTATTGAAAGTCATAAAGAGCAACAAGTAAATGTTTCCATGTTTATCTTGTGAGACCATTCTAAGTAAAGGACACTGATGAATTAAATTTTTAACCTTGCAACTAAATTTTAGTCCTTGAAGAGAAAAGTAAGTCCAAGTCTGAAACACTTATCTGCGCAGTAGGAGGCTGTTATCTATACATGGGTGTGGGTCTAATTTTCCTGCATTCACTGTGGTTTTTGTGTACTAGACATAGGTCCCAATGCAGCTCCAAGATCACCATTTTGGATACTCTCAGAAGCAACTTGGTCAGGGAGTTAACCACTGACATAGAATCATTTTTGATCATGAGCGGAATGTAAATTAACTACAAGGTTTCTATGAAAAACTCAGCACCATAATTTAGATATTAGGCAAACTTCAGCACTGTATGGCTTCAGAAATCAGTGAAATGAAAAATTTATTGTCTGTTTGTTTGGGAATATGCATCCCTGTATATGCTTAATACTGTTTTGAAAGACAAAGATAATCTCTGAGACTTGCCCGTAATTAGCTGGCTCTTGCACTGTTCAGTTAGCATTAGTTTTGAATGTAGGGATTTCCTTTATTCTACAGAGTCCTGTCTGCTGCACAAACTGTTTAGTCAATTCTGGGGGACTATGTTCAAAATTAGGCATTTTTCTCTCCTGCAGTTATCTTTCTTATTTCACACCATCTAGTTTTTATTTAACTATGCTGCACAATCCTTAAGTATCACAGAGGTAGAAAATTCAAAGAGAAGAAAGAAGTTCTTTCATCTCTAGTGTATCAAATCTTACAGTCCAAAGTGTGCTTCTTGGCTATTACATTTTGCTAAAGCAAGCAATACTGAATCTGTTCAGAAAATATCCACCAATGACATTTAGTGTTTAGAGATGTTTCTGCTTTATGCCTTCTATACAAACTGTGGTAGATATAAGACATTTGGATGACTCTTGTGAAACTATAGCCTCAAGATATGGAATTGATACTTTCTGGAATAATTCCATTATTCAGAATCAATAAGTGCTGACATTGCAATATTAATATTAACCTTAGCCAAAACAGTCTTACCTCTCTACTGCATGTGTGTAGCAAACCTCCATGAACTTCAGTTCTTTCTTGCTACTCTTTCAGTAGTATCTCTGCCATACTTATTGGCAAGATGGATGTTCTTAACTTGACAGTAAAATCTTTTTTTGTTGTACACTGGAAAAATTTGTTTGACGTCAATGACCCTATATTCATACAGACCAGATGGGATACAATATTATTTGAAGAAGTTGAATTCTTTGAAGCAGATAAAAGGAGCTATGTATGTGTAATTCTGTAGATGAACTCTAGCTGAGAATACATATTTTCCTACTTGCCTTACTATGTTACTACTTTTTCTTATCGCATTCAATGAGGGATGTCTGGTCAGTACAATTAATACTGTTTTTCAGCAATGATACAATTAAGAAAAGCTCAGCGTGTATGAAATACTAATAAAGACAAGTAGGTCAGATCACAGAATCATTGAATGGCTCGTCTTGAAAGAGACTTCTGGAGATCATCTTATCAACCCTCCCTCTTCAATCAGGGCCACCTAGAGCTGATGGTCCAGGGCCACGCCCTGAGGGCTTTTCAATAACTCAGCATCTCTGAGCATGTCACCCTCACAATAAAAAAGGGTTTCTTGATGTTCAGTTGGAACTTCTTTATGCCCATTGCCTATTGCTCTGTCCCTAGGCACCACTAAACCTAGCTCTGCCTTCTTTATTCTTTCTGCAGCAGGTACTTCTACACACCTGAGACATACCCTGGAGGCTCAGCACTCCAGGCTCTCCCAGCCCTGCTTTATGAGAGGTTTTTCAGTCTCTCCCACAAACTGCTGGCAATCCTTTGCCTAATGCAGCCCAACACACCACTCACCACTTTTGTCACAAGGGCACACTGCTGGCTTGTGTCCACTTGACTGTTCCCAGGACTCCCAGGTCCCTTTCTGTCAAACCACTTTCCAACAGGGTGGCCCTCAGTATGAGATAGCGGATGGGGTTATTCTCCCTCAGGTGCAGGACTTTGCGCTGCCTTTCATTGAATTTCATTTGTTTCTTGTGGGCCATTTTTCCAGGGGATCCTTTTGGATGTTAGCACAACCCTCTGTCATATCAGCCACTCCTTTCAGTTTGGTGTCATTTGCAGGCTTGCTGTGGATACACTCTGCTCCATCATCCAGCTCATGAATCAAGATTTTGAGTAAGATTGGACAAAGTATTGACTTCTGGTGTAAACTGCTAGTTGCTGGCCTCCAGCTGGATTTCATGCCACTCATCACCATCCTCCATCACCATCACTCCTCTGAATGTATGGGACCATACATTCAGCCAGATTTCAGTCCACTTCCTTGCCTGCCATCCAACCCATACTTCATCAATTCCCCTGTGAGGATTTTAAGGGAGTCAGTGTTGATTACATGTCCATGCTGTGTTTCTATATTCCTTCCTGCTTTCACCCTCTCCACACCTCTTTTTTTGTGTTTGCATTTTGTCAGGATTTGTCAGGAAGTCTGTGTTCATCTATGTGGACCTCCTGGAATTTTTGGTTGACTTTCTGTTCATTGAGACAGTTCTTCAGCTGAGAAGAGGTGATCCTTGAATATCAGCAAGATTTCTTTGGCCTCCCTTCCCTCCAGGGTCTTATCCCATGGGCCTTTTCCAATCATATGCCTGCAGACCCCAATTTCTGGTCTTCTGAAGTCAAACTCCATGATCTTGATTTTTGTCCCACTCTCTCAGGATCCCTGATACCAATAACCAATTAATATCCATGGTACTGAGCAATCCAAGTAGGATTGTTCTTTGTGATAAAATTTATGTCATTTTTGTAAACTGGGACAAATGAAAATTTCTAAGATTGAATGTTGTATTGTACAAACAGTCAGTAAAGTTCCTTTTACCACTCCTCTACAATTAAAAAACCCTGAACTCCTCTCCCCCAAACAAATCAGAACAAAGTCCATGAAAATATATCTGTGAAAATAGGAATACTAAGCATCCAATGACTTACAAATTCACCCTTCCTTTGACACTTTTCTATCAGAAGGTGTACTAATAGCAGAGGGCTGCTGAGAAGGGTGCTTTTAACATCATGCAGAAACCACCATATCTTTTCTGATATGACTTAATTTATTAATGGAATGCTCTTTATATATTTCACACATTTCCAAAGGATGATATTCATTATCTTGAAAAAAATAATTTAGAACTTGTGTTTTCCTTGAAACATTTCTGAGTTAATCTATTCCTTTTCAAATTATTCCCAAAACTTGCTCTTATCTAGAATCCACTTTTAATTTTATTCCATAATCTCTTGACAAAATCAGTGCCTGTTTATGACCAGAGAGTTTCCCCTCTAAAAGAGATGTTGCCTGGTCTTCTAATTTAAATTAGTTTATATTCTGCTTGCCCCTCAATAGGTTTCTATCCATTTTCATATACTCCTCCACACCAATACAAAGATAAATATAAATACATATGCATTAGTCTATACGGATATAGGTAAATACACAGAGTGAAGATGAAGTCAGATCTGACAGTCAGATACTTTCACATTCTGTGAAACGTCAAGATCGAATACTGGATATAAAGGAAACAAAATAGTCACCTAACAGGTTCCAATAAACTAAATGCCAAAGGTCTACAATAAGATTTTAAGTCCTGAAAAATTGAATTACAAGGACTTTATTTGCCTTAATCGCAGTCCAAGTGATCAATCAAAACTTCATTCCAATTACCTGAAGTTTGTGGATATTGATGGCTTGTAAGAGATTTTGTTTTGAATAATTCATAAGGAAAGAGATATCTGACTTTATTTTCATATTGGTAGTATATCTTCATACAAGGAACTAGAGTGTAGACATTGGAAGGAGAGGAAAATGATTACACAACTTTTAGAATGATGCAGAGGGACATACGAGTAATAAACAGGTCTATTTTGGTAAATCAAAAAAATTCATATTTCCAAAAGCTAATACATATTTACCTACATGGTTTCATTTTACAGCAAAATCTTATTTTGGAATCAGGTAGTCAAAATAGTTATTTGTTTGCAATAAAAAGTCCATGTCTCCATGAATAAGCTCTGCTTACATTAACACGAGTTTGGAAGATAAGCAATAATAAAACATGGATTTCAGATATGTCAGATTTCAGACTTCTAATTTTAAAGTTGACTTTCATTTAAAATTTCCATTACTAGAAGATTTGGGGGTTTTTGTTTGGGCTTTTCAACACTGTTAACCATCAGTGGTTCTGATCTCTTTCACGTTACAGTTACTATTTTGCAAAAGGAGGGAAGCAAAAACTAACACAAAGAGGTTTCCAACAGGGTGAGACAGTGCAGCCAAAGTATAAATGGATTATGTGGCCTAAGTACAAAGTGAAGGGGAGATTATTATTCTTGCATTGGATTTTTTTTGGAAATTGGGCTAGGAGATTGGATAGAGATCAGAACTGTGAGATCCCAAATCTGGAAAGTTGAAATGAGAATATTGACTGTATCTATGTCACCAAATATTAGCATATAGTACATATTATCTATATATTTATGCTTAGCTCTATTTATCTATTTCATCTTTGATTTCCTGCTCTTGTATAGAACCAGCAGCAGCTGAGGACTTAATATTTGCACTGAATAATTCTGTTCAATACCAGATGTGGCACCATTTACTTTCTAATTTCAGTGAGTGAGCTCTTGTTATTTTTTTCCCTTTTATGTTGACAAGCGCATTAAGTACATGGTTTCTGTAAAAATGGAAGAATGTTATTGTCATAATTCCAAGGTCCTTTTGATCAGTTTTATCTGTATAATAAATATATTGGCAAAAAAAGAGAGAATTTCTGCCCAGTCCAAGGACTAGAGTTGGACTGTAAATGAATGCAAGAACACCAAAGATAGTAGAAATCTTTTGTAAAGAGTATTTTACTTGGACTTTGGCATGCAGAGTGCAGACACTAGCCTCTAGTTTCTTTTTGACTGTAATACAGATAGATAAGAAAGGTGTTGATGTTGACCTAATTTATTGCTGATTAAGATCAATAGAAGATAATCTCCTCTCTATCTAAGCCAAAATAAATGGAAGACTTGTTTAAAGCCCCCATGGCCACTCTGAAATCTGGGCAATTTAGGAGCATGCAAAAGTGTTCAGAACCTCTGTAGTTCATCTGTACAATTTAGAGCACATTTTAAGGACATTTTTTTCTACAAATAAATTCCTCAACACTTTTCATTGTAACTCCTGTCTGTTTTTGAAGCTGTAATTCACAACCCTTGTTCTGCTCTACTTTCCCTCACATTTTGCAATGGCATGTAAAGACAAAAGAAGATATTAAAGATTTTGTAAATAATGCAGTAGTGAAGAACTTTTTAGAAGATACTAGAGATTTAAAATTGAAGGATAATTTTTGAAATAGTGTGACAGAAGAACAACTTTTCTATTATGTGCTTCTTTACCAATTTCCAGAAGAGGTGAGTTCTCTCTTAGTGAACATTATCCAAGATCACATTGTTTTAAGCTCCTATTTCTTTGTTCATTCCTTTCTGCATTCCTTTGACCCAAAGGCCGAAGAAAATAATTCTCTTATCTTATTGGGTAAAACATTTTCATATTCATTGTATGTTTTACTTGTGCAATGATTTTGAGATTTAGATCTAACATAAATGAGAGAATCAAAGAATGGAGTTGGAAAGGACATCTGGAGATCATCTTGTCCAACCTTCCTGCTAAAGCAGCTTCACATAGTGCAGGTTGCACAGGATCTTGTACGGATGGGTTTTAAATTCCTCCAGAGAAGGAGACTCCACAACTTCTCTTGGCAACCTGTTCCTGCGCTCTCCCACCCTCAAATTTAAGAAGTGCTTCCCCAAACTAAGAGCAAATTTGGCAAGGGGAAAAACAGAGATTTAAGACTATATCAGTTTTACAAGTTGTCCTTGCTTTGTTATCTGATTCAATCTATACACTCATTAATTTATTTTGCATATTTCATAGGAGATATTTCTAACCGTAATTAAACATTTACTCATCTTTTAAAATATAGCAGGTGGATAAACAGAATATATATTTACCAAATTTTAATAACTTCTTTTTTCTATTTATTTTCATGGTTATGGAATGTTCTGCATTTAAAATATGTACAGTTATTCTCTATATTTATGAGAATTTATTTTCTCTCTCAAATTGCAAGCTAGAAATCAAGATATAGTCTATAAAAGTCTTCTTTCTATCTAACATTTCAGTTCCTATCCTATATTTGAACTAGAAATCTGTATGTGAGCAAAGCTGATGAATCACAAATAAGATGCATAATCTCTATCTACATGACTGACTAAGATACATAAAATGAGAAGAAACATCAGTTATAGCATTGTTTCCCAAACAACCTTAATAACCCTTTTCACTTTTCAGTGTCATTTGAAAGATTTAGAGTTTCTATTGAACACTTCATCTCAGACCAAATTAAAGTCTCAGGCAATTTTGATACACTCATTTACTCTAAAACAAACACTATCTATTTTGTTCAGTAGAGTGGCCTGAAAGTGCACTGTGAGAAACAGCTTCCACAGTTACCACCTTGTAATATCACATTCTCACCCTATTTTTTTTTTTGTTTAATAGTCTGGATTTTTCTAGGAAATGTACAAGGCTGTTAGTTATCAGCGTAGTAATTATAGCTGCATTTATAACAGTAATCCAGTGATTCCAGGTTTAAGCAAACAGTTACCCCAGTTTCTAGAGTTCCAAAGTTATTTACACATTGTTAGTATGTAAGATGAATACACCCTCATTACACCTCTTTGAGATGCTAAGACTGCTTAGTGTAAAATACAATTGCTAAAACATAGGCCTCTGAGTAAATTTCCTTCTTGAACTTCGCTGTACTTCAGAGGTACCTTCCTCTTAGCAGACAGAAAAGTGGCCTTGCTTTTTCAATGTGTTCTGAGTGCAGTTTAAATTGTTTTTGTGCCAGAGAGATTTGGCTCTCCATAGCACGCTTTCTTCAGGTTTTTCAGAGGGCTATGGAACCATTTAAGGTACCGTAATACTAATGTCCATGCCCCAAAGTAATTTTGCAAAAATAGTGCAAGAATGGGCATGTGAGAATTAGATGTTTTTACCTTTACAAGAAATAGAACCATTTCAAAGAGGGACTGACTTTCTTTTAAAAAGTGTTTGGGTCTACAATGGGGAGATATATTTGTCATTTATCTTAGGAGCCCCAAATTTGATTCCTGTACTCAGCAAATGCGAGATGTGGCAGTTCACTCTCGGCCATGTGGGATATTTGGGAATGAGATAGGTACTGTATTGCCATCTCTGGTGGATTAAAGTTGATTAACTGCCAGACACCTACTGAGCTGTTCTATCACTCCCCCTCTATCAAAAAATGGTCTGAGGGGAAAAGCTGTGGAAAAGCTCATGACTTGGGATAAGGGCAGGGAGGTTTCTTACCAATTACCATCACCAGCAAATCCAGACTTGAACTTGGGGAATTTAATTTATTGCCAATAAATTGTAAAAGAGTACTTTAGTGAGACATTAAAGCTAAAACTACCTTTCCCCTACCACTCCAGGGTTCTTCCAAGACACCATCATTCCTAATTCTCCTACCTCCTTCCCACAAGTAGTGCTGGGCACTAGGGGTTGTAGGCAGTTCGTAACACATTATCATAATGTTTCTCCTTCCTTTCCAGGAGAGCTCTTCTCCTGCTCCAGTGTGGAGTCCTTCCCTTGGGAGATATTTCATGAGCCACTTCATAAGCACTCCTACATGGGTCCTTTTCATGGCCTTCAGTTCTTCAAGAACGACTCCAGAATGTGTCCTTTCCTCAGGATTCAATCCTTCAGGAGCAAACTGCTTAAGCATGGGCTCCCCATGAGCCACAGGTCCTGCCAGGAGCCTGCTTCTGCATGGATTCTCCTGGCTTTACAGCATTGTCCAAGGAATATCCACTTGCTCAAATGTGGGGTCCTTCACGGGTTTTTGGGGCACAGCTGCCTTACCATAGTCTGCCCCACAGTCTGCAGGCAAATCTGCTCTGGCACTTGAGCACTCCTTGCTCTTTGTCCCTGGGATCTGCAGGATGGTTTCTCACACATTTTCTTCATCCTCCCTCACAGCTGCTGGACAACATTTTTTAACCTTCTTGAATACATTACCATGTTGCTGGTGGGCTCAGAACTGGCCACTGGCAGGTTAATTTTGGAGCCATCTGGAACTGGCTGTGTCCGACATGGGGACGGCTTCTTGCGTTTTCTCGTAGAAGCCAGTCCTGAAAACCCCCCTATCAAAACTTTGTCACATAATGCCATGGGTCATCAAGACTGAGATGCTGTACAATAGACAGAAAGCAAATATCTAAGGAAATTATTATCAAATATTTTGGGCTAGGCAACAAAGGGGAATTATTCTTCAAGAAGTCAGGGCTGAATTCATTTACCTGAGGTTCACCCAGTTCACATTGTAGAGATGAAGATCCACTTAACACTCTGAAAATGTTACCATCTGTGTCTAAGAGGAAACAGTTACCTGATTTTAATGCTATTTCTGAACAACTTTAAGTTATATATAGATAAATTTCATTTTGCTGTGCAACACAGAAAAAAATATTAAACACAAAGCGTACATAATTTCTACTCTTTCAAGAGTCTTTATGCTTCTGGCCTTTCTTGAAATAATTCTTTCAGCCACGATCTTCAGACATATTCTGTTCTCTTTGTCCAAAAAAGGCTCTTAGAGACTTTTTATTATCAACAGTTTAAACCATTTGAGAATCACTGTCTTCTTGTTTGTCTTTTATCAGTCATAACAGCAGAATTCTACAAAGGGATGACTTCATCCTAAAATTAATACAGAAAACATATCTACAGATGAGGTAAGCAAGCTAGGATACTACAACAATGTTAAATCTGCTTGCTACAGATCACATAGGCAATGCATTACTGAGTTGACAAGAAAATTACATTGATGAAAGAATAAAAACTGGTAGGTAGGAGATAAAAGAGTCAGTAGATATAAAAAGCAGTAGAATTTGGAGCTTTCCTTAATACTTCTTAATTTTATCATACAAGCAGTATATTATAAAAGCCCCTTGTGCAGGTTCAGACAAAATGGGAAACATTATGAAAGAATTTCTCAAGACACAGCAATCAAACTTACTGTAGTTCACAGACTGGAATAGGGAGGAAAGAAAACAACCAAAAATAGTCTCAAAGGCACAGTGGAGAGTAAAAAAAGTTAAAATTATTGCACCATTTGGTAAGTAGAGTAGTACAGTAACAAAGGAATAAACAAAGAGAATGTAAAAGTGGGAAGTTCAGAATTACCATGAAAAGTCACCCCATTCTAAGACACAGATGTCAGCCCAAAAATCTAGGACAAAGTGTGTCTGAATTCACATCCAAAATGCATAATTTAAGCCTATATCTCATAGAAAGTAAGGTGGACTAAAAATTTGCAGAGGAAAACCTATTTAAATTTACAGCATAGAGTTACTGAGTGCCATCTGATTTATATATGTCCAAATTGTGCCATTCATCATGTTCTTCATATTTGACTGAATGGTCTGCTTTAAATCACAACACAAGCAAAAATAAATCACAGCCTAATTAGTGATTTGATTTTTTCAAAATGTAGTTTGATACACTTAGACCACATTCATTCTCCTGCTTGACATTTATAACACTAAACAGACTAAAACCAGTCTTATTGTAGTGCAGTTATGTGTTGACATAGAACTCCATATTTATTTTCTTGCCTTTTTTTTTATCTTTGAGCTAAACTAGTGAGCAGAAATACCAAAATGAGCCTGTAGCTATGTCATTGACTACTTATGCATCCTGCCTATCCTAATACATATGTCAGTGTGCTGCTAAGGTCGTGTCATGAGGGAGGGGTTGCACCTTTAATTCTGAACTTCTCTGTGGCCTTCAGAGGATAAACTTGACCATAAATGTCAGGAGTAAAAGAGGAACAATAACCACAGCAAAATGATAAATCTGACATTGATGTTGGACTACCTGAGATTTTAAAATAACATGAAGTATGTGGGAATGATAGTATTTCTGTGAGGGTGTAACATTTTCAGATGAAACAATGAAAAGTCCATGCTTGAGTCCTTCCAAGAGATTGTGTTTGAGAGTCCACAAACAACACTGTTAGCCAACGACAGAAGAATAACCAGATGACACAGATTAGATGATACATGGGCTCCTTTCACACGGAGCTGTAGAAAATCAAATTATGCAGTCCTTGTTCAGTGCCTGAAACTGATGTCATATGTCAATGTAATAAACAAATAGAATATATAATTCAATAGATTGACAAAAAAACTTATTCAGTTTTCCAAAATATTGCTTCAGAGGAAAGATTACGTACTGAACTCATCACCATATATGCCTTTCAAATAGATATCAATTTAAAATTCTTTGTGTAATGGACATACTAATTATTGCACAGATTACTGTTGAAATTATCATGATTATCTGACTTTATTCACAGTTAACTTGGACAGTTTATCAACCCTCATCTAATTCAGAATGTAGCATAATTAGTAAAAGGGCATGAACTGTTAGCCACAAAGTGAGATTCAAAATGTAAACTAGATCAACATTCACATGAGGTTTTAGGTTTTTTAGTATAACTAGCTCCTGATAACACTGGAGCACTCAACCTGTCATACTTCACCCTCATGCTTTCTAATTTATTTGTTATATCAATCATTAAACAATTATCTGTGGAGCTGGCTTTAAGTGATGATAAGGTGAAGTAAGAAAAGCTGAAATTAAAACTGACCCAGACAAAATATGACAGTTCTTTATGCAAAAAGATCAGCACTTCATTTTGGTATTTTCTGGGACTCGTTTTTCCTCCTCTTTTCTCTCCATGTCTTTTATGTATTTTTCTTCCTCTTTATCCTTTCTAAAAAAGTTAAAACACAAAGAGAAAAGAAATGTGGCAAAGGATCCAGGAGAATACAAATTGGCTGTTTACTTTTCTGGAAAGGTAGAGATTAGTGCATTTACTGCCTTTTTAGAGCAGCAGTCTTTTGTTTATTACGTACTAAGAAATAAAGAAATCACCCCCAATTAGTGTGTCTGATAGTCGAGTGACTGGAAGACTTTAGAATGATAAAGATGGCCAGGTGGCTGTGTGGGGCTGAGCTGCCATTTGAATTTAATCTGCACCACCAGGATGAAGACTCTTTTGAATTTTGTATGACATTGAGAGACAGAGTAAACGTTTCTTTCCTCTCTGGAGATTTTGTGTGTGAGGTGCATTTCAGTAAATACACTGATCTACAGAGATGTTTTCTGCCTTTGAGCTTGTCACCCTAAATTCCCATGACAATCAACAGAGAGAAAAAGGCATATTGAGAGCAATTTTGTAGTAACCACAGCTATTATTTGTTCCTGACCAGAAAAAGAACTTGAAGTGATTAGTTAAAATAAAGATGTCTACTTTTAATCAGATTATTTGCACCCTGGCCATGTACTGTAGTAATTTGAAGCACCAAATGGGTGTACATCTTCTGCTGTGTAAATAGAAAAAAAATACTAAATGTTGGACAGAAGGAAGAGGAAGGGACAGAGAGAAGTAAACATGATTGACTTAATACAGACCTCCAAAGGAGATAGTATGTTGCTCATAGGATAGGTTATATTCTGTGCTGGAACAGTATTTAAGGATATTTTGTGAGGAACACAGTCCTGAATGATCTAGTTTATAATTATATGCTTTTAAAGTTGATAAATCAGACAGTCTGTCACAGATGTGCTGGGATAGATTTTTAAATTATTTCTTTCTAATCTAAGCCTAAAACAAGGAAGTTTGAAGGGAAAACTCTAAGAGAAAAATCCACCTGAATTTGGTTTTTAACTGCTTCAAAAGGGAATAGTCTTATTGGAATTATCATTGAAATTGAAATGAAGCTATGCTCAGCAAAGCATAAAAAATGCAGCACAACCAACATGCATTTGAATACAGATTTGCGGCTCTAAATATATTGTTTAAGTTTTAGGTTCCTGACTTGAAACGCTGTGTTAGGTGCCAAAGCAATCATTCCCTGCATAATAAATGGAGAGAGGTAGGTGATTCCTAAAAGATGTCATATCTGACCAAGTTTTAGCACCTGGGATGTAACCAGCCTTAAATGTTAGTGGACATTCAAGGATAAAGCGTTAGCCTCAGTTAATAATCTAGGCTGTGCTATAGACATTGGTGAGAAACAGTTTCTCTCAGGGAACAATTAACAGACATAGATGGCATTTTCTGTGTGGGTGCCAAGCTGCCCATTCCTCTGCATGGACTGCAGATGGGCCCTGACTCACTGTCATAAGCGAGTCTCCTCACTACTGAATAACTAAAGGTAGCTGAGACATTCCAGCCTTCATTTATCATAGAATCGTAGAATGGCTTAGGTTGGGTTGGGATAGTAATGATTATTTGGCTCTAATCCCCCTGCCATAGGCAGGGATGTCACCCACTACACACGGTTGCTCAAGGCCCTGTCTAGCCTGGCCTTGAACGGTTCATCCACAACTTCTCTGGGCGACCTCTGCCAGTGACTCATCATCCTCAAAGTAAAGAATTTCTTCCTAACATCTAACCCAACTCTCTCTGCTCTTTATATCTGCCTGTGTAAAAATGTTTCTCTCCCTCTTTTTGATAAGACCCCTTTAAGCACTGGAAGTCTATAATGATGTCACCCCTGAATCTTCTCTAGGCTGAACAACTCTTAACTCTCCACCTGTCTTCATAGGAGAGGTGCTCCATTCCTCTGATCAACTCTGTGGCCTTTCTCTGGACTTGCTCCATGTCTTTCTTGTGCTGAGGACCCCAGTGCTGGATGCAGCACTGCAGATGGGGTCTCACCAGAGCAGAGCAGAGCAGAGCAGAGCTGAGCAGAGCTGAGCAGAGGGACAGAATCCCCTCCCTCGACCTGCTGGCCACACTGCTTTGGATTCACCCCAGGACACAGTTGACTTTCTGGGTTGCAAACACGCGCTCTTGCCTCACGTCCAGCTGTTCACCAACCAGAATGCCCAGATCATTCCTCACAGGGCTGTTCTCAATGGATTTTTTTCCCAGTCTGTATTTATGCCTGGGACAGCCTGGACCCAGGTGCAAGATCTTGCACTTGGACTTGTTAAACTTCATGAGCTTCTCATGGGCCCACATCTCAAGTTTGTCCAGGTCCCTTTGGATCTCATCACTTCTTTCCATTGTATCAACTTCACCACTCAGCTTTGTGTCATCTGCAAACTTGCCAAGGGTCCACTCAATCTCACTATTTTTGTCATTGATAAAGATATCAAAGAATACCACTTGCAAGACAGAGCCTTGAGGGAAGCCCATTGACACTGCCTTCCCCCTGTACAGAGAGCCAGTGACCACAACTCTCTTGCTGTGTTCATCCAGCCAACTTATACATCTGTTCCACCTTTCCCATCCCTGTCTCTTCAGTTAGGAGATAAGAATGTCTTGTTGGACCATGTTGAAGGTCTCACAGAAGTCTAGGTAGATATAGATGTTGGCAGATATATTCTTCTAATGCGCTTCAAAGCTAGCTGTCTTCATTGACTGTTTTTGACTTTAAATACCTATTTTAAAGAATGCCTTCTTGAAGTGTCTGAGATTTCATCCCAAAAGTATCCATTTGCATTTAGCAGAATAGATTCCCTTTATCTTTGTTTTGTTATGTTGGTGTTTTTTTTATTCATCTGTTTTAATTAACATTTGTTTTATCAGCCAATACCAATAATATTTATGCACAAGAAGTACAGATGAATTCTCAAAACAAGGTCTGTCTCTCACAGATGTATTCATGGCAAGAGTCAAATAGAATCACTGATACCAGCTGGCTCTTTATTCTATCATATGTTTTGATGTTGAATTATTTTTTTAGACTTCAGGCTTGAGGGTCTTTATTGTAGCAAATTAATTCAACAGTATGTGGCTTGCATTACATGTTTAATAGTACATATTTTTGTGGAAGCTGTGATACATTTTAAGAGTTAAAGTTCTTGATGAGGATGTGATTCTATTTATATGTGTGCCCTTATATAACAGATTATAAAATACAGTAACTAGGTTGCATTATTTTTATAAATTAAAATTAATTCAAATTAAGAGAATCTATTTCACATTTTTGTAATTTCTTATCTAGAAATTGGTAGCTATTAATGAAGCTTATGCGATTACCTTTCCTCCTAATAAATAGTTCAGTAGAGTTATGGATCCATTTCAGATATCTACTTTTCCTCTTTACCTCAGTAACTGAGATGTCATGGATTCATAGAATGGCTAGGATTGAAAGACACCTTGAAGACTAGGTACTTCCAATCCCACTGACATAAGCAGGGACACCTTTTACTAGACCAGGTTTATCAATGCCCCATTCAACCTGGCCATAAACACTGACAGGGATGGGGCATCCACAACTCCCCTGGACAACCTGTTTCACTGTCTCAACCCTGCACAGTAGAGAATTTCTTCTGAAGATCTGCTCTAAACCTACTCCCTTTCAGTTTAAAGCCATTGCCACTTGTCCTGTCACTGCATGTCCCTGTAAATAGTCTCTGTCCATGTTTCTTGTGGGCTCCCTCCAGGTACTGGAAGGGTGCAATTAAGTCACCCCAAAGCCTTCACTTTTCCAGACTGAACAATCCCAATACTCTTAGCATTTCCTCATAGGAGAGGTGCTCCATCCATCCCTAACCACCTTGGTGGCCTCCTCTAGACTCGCTCTAACAATCCATGTCCTTCCTATGCCGTGCCTTCCCCAGAGCTGGATATAGCCCTGCAGGTGGGGTCTCAGCAGAGCAGAGGGGCAGAATCACCTTCCCGAACCTGCTGACCATGGATGTTGGAAAAAAACTGTTGCTTAACTGTAGTATCACTTATTATGTAAGAAAGTTAACTCAAAATTCAGCCAAGCTATTCATACCAAAACTAGAATCCCTAGTTCTTTCTCAGCATCTAAATGTAGATAATATGGTGAGGTAATGACACTCAAGAGAAACAAGAGGCAAATTTGTATCATTACTGCCTAGAAGTGATCAACCAGGAAGCGCTGAAACCATCCCAGAGCATTCTTGGAAAATGTTAGATCACTAGCAGCATTCATGATAAAAAAAGATGCATGATGGAAACTTTAGAGACAATTCATATAATCATACATAGTATTTGTTCCTTGTCTGTGGGTTTGGTCATAGTATTAGCCCTGTCTGTATTTTCACTAAAACTCATTGTGAAATTTTTCTACACTTCTCCTGCACTCAGATTTTGTAAGAGAAGCCAGACTTCAGGGCTGGCAGAAACACAGAATAATAAAATGACAAAAACACCCAATTCAATATTAATCTTGTAGGTATTAAAGTACACTCACATTGACAGAACCCACCTTCCTAAATCAAAAATTAGAAGCAGATGTCTGTAAATGTCATTTAATGCATAATAGAATAAATGCCGTATACTTTACATATTGACATTCAAAATTGCTCATAAACATTGGAGTTAGCAGGTGATAAGTAATGAGTAAAATCAACTCCAGTTTCACCCCAAGAAGCAATGTAATTTACATTTATGGGATATTATTTGTATGCATTATTTATAGATGTTTTCAAGTGCTACTGGTTGTCTTATTACTTTTAGAGGCCATTTTTCTGCTTATAAAGAGGATTATACAGCAGAGCTGTTCACAGCTGGCTTGGTTTGCTTTGCAAACAGTCAAAGTTTTCTTTCAGTCCCGGCCAAATCAGCCAGGAGGTGAAACTCTTGACTGGGAAGTTCAAACAGGCTCCTTCAGGGCTGGCACACTGCATGTGGGGGCCTGGCCAAGCAGTGAGTGCCTCTCTCTGCTGAAGTGAAATGCATCCCGACTGAGCACCCCATGGCCTGTGGATGTGTGAGCTTTACTTGGCTGCACCTGAAGCAGATTAAATTGCCTTTGTAGATGGAATGGCTGCATGATATTAATCTACATCTGGACCCATCCTGTCTCAGTCTTTGGGATGGTAACTAGTTCAGAGGGGGAGATGACCCAAAGGCGAATATATATAGTTCATTGCACTAAAGAAGGACGTGGCATGTGTGACCAGAGGGAATTGCTAAAAAGTGGTGGAAGTTATGCTCTGATATTTCTGTGTTCGAGTATTTAGTGTCCCACTCACTCTTGTGAATTGAGTATTCCATTCTGAATATTATTCCCACCACCTCATGTTTTCTCCTTTTATTTCTTTTCATTTTCTTGTTTTCTGTATGGGGAAAATTTTGCCTATGAGAGAAGAACTAATATCAGATTACCTAGATCCTTCTCCTTGCACAGTGAGGATCTGCCCCTCTTGCCAATCTTTTCAGCAGAGCTGAACATGGTTGTAGCATCTTATTGCCTGCAGCACTGACATATTGGGGAGTGCAGGAAGTTCATACCAGATTTTCCCGACATACATTCTCACATATTTTCTTATTTTTTCTTCCTTCTCTCAAAATGAGTAATTTAGTCTGAATTTCCCTGTAGATTGTCACCTTTCATGGAAAGGCTGTATAGAGTTACTGTGTATAGGTGTACAAAATACAGGTACAAAATTCAAAATATATTATAACATCCCTAACTCAAAAACTCTGCATAAATTCCACTTAAATGACCTCAAACTTTAAAAGATTATGACTACTGAAGAGTCTGAAGTGAAATTTTCTCAAAACTGAACAGTGCTGGCATTTCAAGGGCACTAAAAACTATCTGCGCTGTATCTGCTCGATTTTATTAATAACCAAGAAGACATTAAGAGAGTGAATAGTTAACAGAGAAGCTAAAATAAGAATTCCACAGACAGATAAGGATGCTAACTATAAACTGTGGGAGAAACTGTGACTTTGGAACTTTCTGGCATTGTTGATTTTTATTTCCAGCTTTGGTTTTACTGGTCGATATTATTTTATTAACTGTAGAAATTTTGCATATCATTTCCCTAGGCTGTGTGTTTGGAAGAGAAGAGCAATAACCCAGCAAATATGTCTTGCCCAGGTTTTATAAATTCTTCCCTCTGAGGCTAATTGACTTGTAAATTCCATTGTTTACAGTTTACAGTTACACAAACTAGAACATACTCCAAACCTCAGATTGATGGTGGTACACAGTAGAAGCATGTAATCCAAGTGACACAGCAGCACAAGAATATAATTCATCTAATAAAGTGTCTTTGTTCTACATTACGTATGCCTGAACATGCACCTCTAGGATCACAAAACATGACATTATTAAATTGTTCCTCTGGTTTTTGCTCAGGCCATATCTTCTTCATATTTGAAGCGAATGCTACTCACGAATCATCTTTATTTTCAGAATTCAGCCTTAGTCAGTAACTTCCTACACATATGACAAACACAGAGGTAAATTGCAAAAAATGGTGAAATCGCTTTGGGGCTTTGCTAAGAAGTAAGGATGAGAGGCATCTGTGGGTACTACACTGCTGTTTAAATCCAAATTTGATTTAAACCTATTGATGGATATATTGGGTTTGCATGGCCAGGTCTTGGTAGCAGGGGGGCTGCAGGGATGGCTGCAGTAAGAAGCTGCCAGAAACTTCCCCCATGTCCAGCAGAGTGAATGCCAGATGGCTCCAAGGAGGACGTGCCACTGGTCAAGACTGGGCCAATCAGAAATGGTGGCAACACCTCCATGATAACATAACTAACAAAAAAGGGAAAAAAAGTTATTGGGCAGATGTAATTGTGGCCAAAGAGAAGGGCGAGGATATGTGCAAGGAACAACCCTGAAGAAATCCAGGTAAGTGCAGAAGGAGAGGCAAGAGGAGGTCCAGGCACTGGAGCAGAGACCACCTGCAACCTGTGGTGCAGACCATGGTGAAGCAGCTGCATCCCTGCAGCCCATGGAGGACCACAGGGATGCAGAGATCCACCTGCAGCCAATGAGGAGACCCAGGCTGGAGCAGGTGGGTGCCTGAGAGGAGGATGGGACCCTGTGGGATGCCTGTGCTGAAGCAGGCTCTGAGCAGGGGCCTGTAGACCCTGGAGAGAGAGGAGAGAGGAGCCCATGCTGGACCAGCTTTTCTGGTAGGACTTGTGAACCTGTGGGGGACCCACCTCGGAGCAACCTGTCCTTGAAAAATTGTACCGTGTAGAAGAGCATCCCGTATTGTAGCAGTTGGTGGAAAACTGCTGCTGTGGGACAGACTCACATTGGAGAAGTTCATGGAAAACTGTCCTCTGTGGGAGGGACCCCACACTGGGGCAGGGGAAGGACTCCTCTCCCTGAGCAGTGGCAGGAACATCTTGTGATGAACTGAACGAAACCTTCACTCCCATCTCCCTGCATCACACAGGGGTAGAAGGTAGAACTAGGAGGGAGGAAGGGGTGGGGGGAAGGTGTTTTTAAGGTGTTATTTTACTTCTTATTATCCTGCTCTGATTTTGTTAGTAATATATTCAATTACTATCTCTAATTTGAGCCTGTGATAGTATCCAACAAGTGATCCCTCCTGATCCCTAATTCAGCTCATGAACCCTTTGTTATATTTTCTCTCCCCTGTCCAGCTGTGGAGTGGAGTGATAGAGAGGCTTTGGTGGCTGCCTGGTATCCAGCCTGGGTCAACTCACAACTGTCCCTTTTGTGCTCTAGTGGCAATACTGATGATTTTTAAATTTTACTGGGGTGTTTTTTCTGCTACAACTGAATTTCTCACTGTTGAATGGCCTTCAACATTCTTTAAATTTACAGTTCTATACTTTCCTATGTATAACAGTGTAGACCTGGCATTTATCTAGACAGAGTGCTCTGCCACTGCTTCTTCCTGCCTTGCTTCTGCAAATTTGAACACATCTGCTCATGTGAGTTGACATTTTGTTTTTGTGAGGTTTTGTACCTTGTGTTACATATTTCCTTCAATGTAGATTTTAACTGAGTTTGTACCAATTGTCAGACAATAAGTTTTGCCACTGAATCAAGTTTAGCTCTTAAGTTTATTTGTTCTGCCTTGGCTTTGGGGAAGACTGTGTCCCACATAAAATAATTTTCTCAATGATTTTATATGAGATGAAGCTGCAGCCAATAAAAAAAAGTCTGTAAATAACTTCACCATTTAGTTCAAGCTGAAGTTCAACTTGAACTTAGAGTACTTTGTTGGCTGACAATGATATAGTTAAAACCCCTGAGCAATACAGCTTAACAACTGAGTTACAAATCACACATCATTAGTTTCTTATTAATCTTATGTTTCCTAATGAAGTGACTTTTGAATATGGCATTAGGTCACAAGTAACATTTAAAATCTATTACTTAATAACACAAACAATTTGCCTAAATGGCAGAGTTGAGGTTAGGTTAGCATGCAGCTTATCCTTAGTGGCCCTTTGTATTTGACCCTGTAATGATATTTTAAATACTGTTGTTCAATGTGAGACAATATTATAGTAAATTTATTATATTTTTTTAAAAAAATCTCTATTATGTATCTCACTATTTACTTTGCAAGATTTTTTTAGTCTGTTCATGGTTAAAAAAATTTGAATACAAATTTAGTATAATCATCAAGGTACTCTAATATTTCTCCAGCAAAGCTAAAATGAATGTAATTTCTCCTAAAAATCTGCATATCATTTTTCAAACAGGGTCATAAACTCAGAAATTACTTTGGGAGCAACTCCTAAACCGAATGAAGATGTGATTTTCCTAGAATGATTTTTGGCTGATACATGGTCTGCTTGAAATTCCCAATCAGTTACCTTGATAAATGAACTAAAATTTCCAAGCTATATGTTTATATATATTAGTGGAACTTCTCATAAAGTTGGATGAGAATCTTTGAAGGTTGGTTGGGTTGTTTTGATTGTTTTGTTTTGCTTTGCTTCCCCAGTTAAATAGATGTTTAATCTGTATCTGACATACCTGTTTAGAAGACCACTAATCTTGAGGTCAAGGAACAATAAAAGCAAAGACTTCCTTGCTTATCTCTCCTAAGACAATGTAGGAGCTCTTCTTTAATGACTCTGTCGACATTTGCTGTTCACAGTTCATGCATTTCTCATAACCTCCATAAAATGTCAGCATGTTCTCTAATGGGCACTTCTGGAAAACCACTTCAGCCTGCACTGTCTGTGGCCCTGTGCTATTTCTCAGTACTGGGTTATTTGGCTTGATAAAAAGGCCAACCTCATTCCTCTGTGTAAGAGCAGATAAGGATGACGAGGCAGAGCAGCCTGTGTGTGCTGCTAGAGCAGTTCTGTTACAGTCACTTCCTCACCTCCCCTAACTCCTTCTCTTGGCACATACCCACGACGACAGGGAAGCAACATTTATTCAGAACTACAAAGCACAGGAGGCATAATATGATGTTCCCTAGGAAAATGTAGATAGATCCCCTGGAGTTTTGCAATTTTCATTATGGACAAAGAAAATGTTTGCAGAATTATTCAAATGTTTGCAAAGCAGTTTATCATTGATTTCACAAGTAAATTTGGTAGATTTTTCTTAACTGAATTTTGCGTGTTTAATGCAAGCAACAGAGTGTTTTTCTGACACCATAGTCAGGCATTAACATCTACACGCTATTTTACATCTATTTTAGAACTGCTGCCCCCTCTTGTGTCATTGGTAATATTTATAGTCTTTTATTAACATTTCCTGCCTGCATTAGAGTACATAGAAAAGGTGTGATTACCCTGAAGATAAGATTCGTTTCTTTATGTGATAATGACATTCATGTCTCTTAAAAGTTCTTTCTATTTGCGAAAGAGTCAGGTATTACATATTCCTCTCTCTATGGTGAAAATTCTCATCAGCCTTCTCCAAAAATAAACAATTCTACATTTGTTGCAGTTTCTGTAGCTGCAATAGATCGCTAACTGGCTCAATTGAAAAAGTCACTAGAGATCAACAGTGCACACAACTCTAACAAAATGCAGGCTGTTTAACTAAGGACTTTTGCTTTCACTCCTCATAGTGACTTGGTTCTCTACTTGCTGCATTTTCTTAGGTACTATGATCCTAGTAGAAACCTCTAACGTTATTTACATGTCCATGGACTATATATACAATCATATCTTCAATTTTCCTATTCAAAAAATCTAATGCCGTGTCTGTATGTGATAATAAGTATAGTGAGAAAAGCTGGTTTTGAATTTAGCAAGCTAATCATCCTAAACACTGGTAGGATTACAATACCATGACAATACAGAGAGTAAGAAACTGACCCCTTTTCTTCAGAACAGGTACAATGATCATTTACAAAGACTGTACTGTGTGACTTCACCTTGATGAACACACTGTTTTGTACCCTCTTGGACTGCCATGGGAAATGCAAACTGAGCTTTAAATATGGGAGTTGGGTCACTAAACTTTACTGATTAATGTTTCTCTGACTACTCAAACTCATTTTTAAATCTAACAGTGAAAACTTCTTATACTTGCGTACTTGATATTTATGCTTTTATTCTGTAGAAATTCCACCCTACAAAGATATTCTAGGCTAAAAGTGATTTTTCTGGGGATTGGCAATTAAAGAGACATTATGTTTTACATTAGTTTGGTAGATTTGGGGACCATAGGTAATTTGTATTAGGGGTCCGTAATCATAACTCAGACTCAGTTAAGCTATTGAAATATCCCCATTTTAACTTAGTCTGGAAGTGTGCTGTGCAAACAAAGAGTAGTGAGAATCAAATGGCCCAAATGTGACCTTGAATATACAGTGGGTGCAAGACCTCCTAAAATGAGTGAGATTCCTCAGCTTCAAAGCATCAGAGGAATTTTAATGTAGAGATATGTTTTATGTTGTGTTGATTACAAAAGAAATTTATGACTAGGGTACGAATTCAGTGAAATTAATCCCACTGTGAGGCCCTAACGCTGGGGAAAAGAGGAAGGAGAGAAAACATAAGATCCAGTATTAACATAATTAGCATACAAAATAATGCTTGTTATTAACATCTAAAACACTGTTGATGATGATAAGATAAATAATGAAAATATGAACATTCATAGTGTTGATAAGTTACTAATTAGACATTTACTTAAACGAGCTTTTACATTTGTGTCGCAGTGAAGCATGCATGTGCTTAAATGGGAGCTTGTGGACATGCTGACCTAAACCACAAAATGTTTCTGCAGTATTTCACAGCACCCTTAAGGGATTCTGTCTTCTTCCTCAAGAATATTTAATTTAATACAAATTAAATATAATCCTTTGTGTAGGTGAATCTACATCTCCTCCTGAAATCTGGCAGGAAATCTGCATGTGGCATGAGGTCTGACCTAGTATAAACACCAGGTAAGAACTATGAAAGGCAACTTTGAAAATTAATGAAAAAAAGCCAAAAACTCCACCAATTTGGTCATCTGAAATGACTATTTTAAGGTTAATGCAGTGTGAAACAGAATATAGCATAACTAGTTATGCAGTGTAAGCATTAAAAACCCCCATGTCCCTTCCCCTTCCCCAGCTCACATTAATCTAACTTTAAAGGCAAACCATCATGGTCTCTCTTCACTCATGCAAATATTCAGCTGAGTGAAAACTAAGTGGTATTTCTTGACAGGTATCCTCAGGGAATTTTGAGCTGCAACTACTACACAAAATGAATAAAACTACATTAACTGTAGAATACATAATAATGAGAAACAAAAAGTCATCAACAAATGGCCAGAAAAAAACAGTACCTCATGTATTTATTTTTAACGTACTCGGCCAATAAGTATTTTGGTCAGTATATAATCTTCCTTCAAAGCCTATATTTAACGAACTATCTGATGAATTAGAGTTAAGTTTGAACTTAAACCATCAAAATTATATACTAGAACTTAGTCCAGATATGCATCTTTAAAAGTGTCTCTAATTGTATTTTCACTACACCTCTTTCTGTGTCCCAATAGACTCATGTATGTTGACAAATCATCATCTCTCTGCTTTCCAAATTTAAAAGCTGTTTTTAATCATGATCTCTACTTTTAGAAGCTCAGAAACAGCATTTTAGTGGATTTTCAGTGTAAGGTTTGGTTTAAGCTGACCGTGATATTGAAAATATCTCTTGTCCTGTTCTTTCCATCATCAGACTGCAATTTCCTGGGTGACCTCCTGAAGAAAACGGACTTGCAGCTACACCTGCAAGTGGAGATTTATTTTAAGACAGAGAAGCACAGTATGGTCTAGGAAGTCTCGAGAAGATATGAACGCAATGATCTTGTAAGGCAAAAATACAGCTCCTCCTGAGGGGAAGAGGAGGGGCAGACCCTGATCTCTTCTCTGGTGACCAGGGACAGGACCTGAGGGAATGGCCTGGAGTTGTGTTAGGGGAGGTTTAGGTTAGATCTTGTTCACCCAAAGGGTGGTTGGGCACTGGAACAGCCTCCTTAGGGAAGTGGTCACAGCACCAGCCAGAGTCCAAGAAGCATTTGCACAATGCTCTCAGGTAGGTGCTGTGACTCCTGGGCTGTCCTGTGAGGGGCCAGGAGTTGGACTCAATGATCCTTGTGGGTCCCTTCCAACTCAGCTTATTCTGCGATTCTGTAAAAAATGGAATGATATGAATGCTCTTGAATATTTGCATTGAATTTTTCAGATGCCTTTTTTTTTCAGAACAAATTTAATCTGACACTCATAAATGTAATAAACTCTGAGCTGGGATAGTTTTAATCACACATATAAAAACCAAAGAACAAACCAACCAAACAAAAACCCCCCAAACCCAAAACCAAACACAATGCCTCTCCCTCCCCCTTAAAACTAAGGGCAAAAAAAGCCCCAAGCAATGTAAAGAAGGCTAAATAATGACAATCAGACAGAATTTACTCAGAAATTTTACAGATGATAATTTTTGTGTACTGACCTCTTAATTCTGACATTTTAAATAAAGACTGAATGCAGAAATAAAGACAATATTTGAAAATGATCCCTGTTTCTATTAATTGCAGTTCCACAGAAGCTGATAAAGTTGTGTCTGTGATGATTTTTGCTGGGAGAGCAGTCATATTCTTTCAGTACAATGCAATTTTTTTCTGTTTGTTTGTGTTTATTTTGTTTTAATTTCCTCTTTAGCCATTATACATTTTATTTTTAAATAAACTCTACTCTTCATAGGGACATCTGCTTGTTCTGGCTGGCAATGTGTCCCAGTGATGTTGATTTTACTCCATCAGTTTCTAGTTCTGGAGTGGAATATTAATATTAGCGAATAACAGTGTGCATACAAGACAGCATAATGAAGAGGAATGGTGTGAGGACAAGCTGCACATTGTAATGAAGCTCAAGCATAAAAAACTTACACTGCTGATGTAATAAGAGATGCTATGTATGGGTGATTCAAGAAGAAATGATCAATTAATAAGTCTTTGTAATAGCAGAGTGCACAGAGATGGGAAATCTAGCAAGACTCTTGGGCCTACTTTAAAAGGGAAAGACATTCTGCACAGAATAAAATACCATATTGTGCTTTCTTATGTAGCTCAGAAAACATCATTAATCTCTAGCTGGTGAAAAGTGCCTGTAGATAGACATGTATATGCATATATAAAAATATTATACAAATTATATTGATCATAATAAAGTTATTAGTATTAATTTTAACCACCCACATAAAACACCAATAACCAAATAGCGTTTGGACACCTACAGTTACTGAAATAGATCAGGGAAAAAATGTATGAATCCACTTACATAAGGTGAAAATTGAAGTTTCTTGACTTGCATAGGACATGAGCAATGAGCTACTTCAGAGATCAGCCATGCCTGCTCATTCCATGGGGAATGGGCTATGGAAGTTTTATGTGACATGTTGGTAGAGCATTTCAAGGGCTGCATAAAGAGGGAGTGCTAATAAGTAGATGATTTCAAATTGTTAGCTCTCTAAAGAAGACATAAAAATATCAGTGAAGAAGCCACAGCAAAAATTACAAGGAAAACTTTCAACCTACCATGTTTTATTTTCTCTTTACCAGAAAAGGTCATGTTTGCAGGAGCAAAATTAAAGCTTTAAGTAGAATGAACTTGTTTCCTTTTTCCATTTTTACAACAAAACAAAGAATGATATCCCATGACTGTTTTTTAAATCATTATTACTTTTAATTTGCCAGCTGTATCTGCTGCAACTAATAAGGACAACTTTAGACAGTTGAAGAGTAATAAGCAAGTTGCATGCATTGTATCTTGCTGCTGCAGAAAATTCCTGTTTGTTAGCACTTACCACAGAGCATATGCCAAGATTTTTTTTTTTGCTCTGGCATTTGAAGTAAATAGTATGTTTATTAACCAGTATGAACCTTAGGGCTATGGATGAACGTTTGTTCTGCCCATGCTGAAAGCATCAGTAGCCAAAAAAAGGTTTTAGTCCACTTTGCATGTTACATGAATTTGTAGTTTTGTTTAAGAATCCAGTCCTAGGCCACTGGTATAATGAAGGCATGTCATAGTACCATAATTATTCTACCTGTAAATATGTCTCAATTCTCTTTAGAAATGTCTGCAGCATCCTACTGATTTTATTAGAATCAACTTTTGGCCACAAAGTTGGTTGAGTTAGAGCTTTCTATTTAATCAGCAGTGAGAAATGGTGGGCCAGTAATGAAATCTAGAAGAGTTTCTGATTTCTGAAATATATTTAGATAATAAAAAGGGAAGAAATCTAATCAAGACAAAAAAAAGAAAGAAAAGAAAAAATGTGTGCTAGGTTTTGCTACATTTCCAAGTACAGTACTCTTACTGAAGTGAGTTAGATCTGCACCTTCATATACTGCCTGATGAACCAGGGGGTTGAAGCAAAACACTTATTGTAACTTTTGAACAGGTATTTCTTCTCCTGTACTTCCTTCTACTTTGTTTCAGGGAGCACATCATATGATCAGCTAGCATTTTAAATTGCTGATGTTCCTTTTGCTCTATAATATGAAATAGGAGAAATCACACAAAAATATTGTGCAAATTTGAAGATCTGCAGAAATAAGTTTTTGAAATCAACTGTTAGATCCTTGTGTTTCTTTCTGCCTTGTAGTATTTCTCCCTTGCTTGTATGTCTGGTGGAGGTGAAACAGAGCATGAATGCATGAAAATGGCAAGATAGGCTGTCTTGGAATTTGGTATGCAGACTGAGCATGTAGTATTGTCCTTGTTTCCTGTTCAACTTTTATTTCCTCTCTGCTTCTCTAAATTGGAAAAACAATTAATTGATTGAAAAATATCTTCCATGTCTAGTGAATTTCATGGAAAATACTTTTTTATTGCAGAAAAAAACATGCTTGTACTTGCTGAAATAAAATAACAGTAAATATTCTCATCAGTTTCATCTCTATATGTGTGCAATTTAGGTTATCTTTAATATTATAAATGTATTTACAATATGTTTTGCAATCATTTGTAAAAGAAAGAGAAAGCAAGTATAATCTCTAGATGTGTCAGTGATAAAATGTGATTTCAAAGTGCCCAGGCTACTCTCAACAGATACAAGACTATGAATATCCGATGGTATAAGTAAAATACCCAAATATCAAATAGTCTTTTCTCAAAGAAGTTTAGCAAGCTGCCACTCTTTCTTCAAAATAATTCCTGGTACTATATACAATATAATGGCACTGATAACATTTGAATATGTTTGAGTTGTAGTTCCAGACCACACTTCTGAAATGGTGTAATTAGAGCTGACTTTTCTTCTTATTATTATCTTATATGTGTGGTCTTTTCTTCTTAAAGGGAATTATTTGTTGTTTTGTTTGTTTGGGTTTTTTTTTATTTGTTTGTTTTCTTGGTGCGTTTTATTTTCTTCCATTTTGGTTTTTTGTGGGTTTTTTTTTTTTTTTGGTTTGTTTTTTGCTTAGGAGAATACTGGACATTTAGGTACCTAGAACAGAGCCTCACAAGAAATGAGACTCTCTAGTTTTGTACTAATCTTTGGGGTTTAATTGCAATAAATTAATGTGCCTACCTGTGCTATAAACTTTTCTCCCTGACCAACAAAAAATATACACAGGTGTTAAAAACATTTTCTCTTCCCAATTTGAGCATCTAACTAAAAATAACACCTTGCTGTAATTTCTATCATAATGATAATCGAATTTGAGGTTAATTAGGGTTTCTGGAATGCTAACTATATTCTTGACTGTCTGTAGAAACTGAAAGCAGCTTTGCATCTCTTTCATTAGACATGCTAAGGAGTTAAGTAACATGAGAGGATTAAAGTCATGCTAGAACTGTAGAGTCAGGTCTACGCTAGATGGCACTTGAGGCTCCATTTATTCAGAATGTGTTGAATTGCAGCAGCTGGAGCTTTGGTTCTTAACATTTCTGTGTCTGTTTGACATGAGTCATTAGTAATTCTAAAATGAGATTTAATAATTCTCACACAAGTAGTAAGCAGGGAATAAATATTTCATATTGTAACACATATTAAAAACATTTTGGCATCCTACATATGCCTCTGGAGTAGCTCTGTGGCATCCTTATGGAAGTCCTTCAGAGTATTCTAGAAAAAACTATTGCTTAAATAGCATTCATAATTGCCCTTAGGCAATTTTCACACACTTCCCAGATTACTCTCATATCACCTCTTGTTAGCTGGAGGTGATTTAAACAAACAGCCTTGGAGTGTGTGCACACAGTGCATCTGGAGCAGTGATAATGTCTGTCAGAATGAAAGCTTGGCTGACATCAATAGCATCTAGTAGTACACATTTAAACAAAGAAGGTTGCTTTGGTGGAATCTGGAAATATGTGAATTTCAAATACTATCTTTTCTACCCCCTATTTTTGATTGAAAGTCATGGAACCTTTTTTCTATTTTTTTCTATTAGCATATTTTCAGTGGTGGTACTGCACAAAGTGTGGAGACTTCTTATGCTGGAGTGAAAGGACAGAATTTTTTCTCCAGATTTCCTCTTCAGTACTGACTAACTGGCCCTTTTGACACACACATGAACAGAACTCTTTATATTTCTAATGCATTACTACAAGACACAGTAAAGGTGATGCTGTACATTCAATTGCTGAGTCTGCAGAGGAAAAATGTGATGAAGGGTAAATCAGGAAACGGTTTTATCCAGTGAAGGTAGAATGCTGCGGATCCTATGAAAGGGCAGGTCTGGTGTTCTGCAGACTGAGGGATGGTGATGGAGCAAACCCTCTCTTTCTTTTGGAGATTGTGACTGTGCTTTTTGTGTAGGTGCTTATTACCTCTTTTATGTTTTCACCAAATGTGTGATCTTTTATAGATGTGGGATATACATTCTTAATAAGATCTTAGAAGAGGGTAGGATAGAGCTTGTGAATGTCTGGGTTGTGCCCCTCCAGTGCCCAGTGGCTGATGGTTGGGGATGGGGATGTGCACAGCCGGCACTCTCTGCTTGCGCTCTGCGCGAACCCCGTCACGGAGCTGTGCTGCATCCACACTCACACCCAGACACACCTGCCCCTGCTTTTCTTCTTCAGAAGCCTGCTGTGGGTCTCCTTGTGCTTTAATCATCCACAGCTTTAATGGCAGAGGAGATTCATTCTCCACAGAGCTGGCTGTTAGAAGTGCTGAGCACAATTCCAAGGGAAGTTAATGACAGTGTTAAGCACTTAGCAGTTCCAAAATATCTCATCCCACATATGATGAGCAGTTGTGCAAAGGCAGTTGTGCTTAGTAAGATGAATAAACAGCCTTCAAGGTGAAGAACTGTACTTTATAGATGACTCTTAAAGCAAAATTTCTAATGGTGTGTTAGGGTAAGCTTTTTGTGGAGCATTAAATCTCCTTTATTAATAAAGAAATCAATTATCACACTCCAGCAATTTACCATTAACATTCGTTCTGCATCACTTGAAATGTTGAACAGCTATAATCATAAGCAAAGAATTGAAACAAAGAAAAGCTGTCCCCTAATTCCCCAAATAGTGTTTTAATTAAATTTCCCACAAACGGATAGCATTCACATAACAAAAAAGGTAACAAATATCTCAGGGTCCTTAGCTGTTGTCTTAGACATTAGCATTTTACTAGCTATTGTTGACATAGCTTCAATTTGTTAGGCAGCAAGTTTTTAAAATGCACTTTTATGCTACTCTGAACAAGGATTTAGTCCATATAATAGTATCCCAAGACATCCCCCATAGCCTCTGCCAGGGTGGAAGCCATCTGCATGCTGTGCTTTGATCTACAGAGCACGCTTCAGCTGGTTAGTATTCCTGCAGAAGAGCATGTTAATCCAGCATTCTTCAGAAACACTACACACATCATGGAGACATCACAGCATTCTTTCAAATTGGGAAGGGGCAGGATTCTTATGAGGCAAAGAGGCAAAAATGTAAAGTGTGCATATATGCCAGTGCATGTTCTAGGTCAGAGTCATAAGCCAGGAATAAATGTTTAGACTTGAATACGAGAGGTTTTACCTATTAATTCTTTAAAGTATGCTTTATTTATCTATACTGGAAGGCCAAATCATGTTTTAATGCCCATTAATTAATAACAGAGAACTGTTAGATCCTTTTAGACTTTTATGCTAAGCAAGCTCAAGGTTTTGCCAGTAAGAAAACTTTGCAAATGTTTTCACAAGTACTTTCAGACCATTAGTCATGCAAAATACTGCCTTGTGCTTGCTTGACAATTCTTCATTCTTCTTGGTATTCACATGTCCTTTTTGTTAAACACTTGTGAAAGCTTATGCAATGCTGACTTTTCTGTGCATGTTTTGATTAGACCAAGGTCATACAAAGCTGTCACTTTCTTAAGCACTTTACCAAAATGAAGTTTGCATCAATGACATTTTCTTGTTTTGTTTTAAATAAATAATGACAAGACTCGTTCTAGCTGGCCTGCTGCTCAGGGTTAGCAGATGCTGTTTGTTGCACAGTTCTGTTTCCCAGTGGAATCAACAGCAGGGTGTGTGGGAGTAGTTTGGGTTTCCTTGGTTCTGGGACAGACCATCACAGACATGTTTCAGGACTCTTACCCCCTATTCCATGATCCATTCCCAGAAAGTGTAGGGGTCTTAATTTGTGCATAGATAAATTAAAATAAAAAATGAACCTTCTATGTGTCGCAGCTTACACTTTCACTAGCACAACCACAGCAAATAGCATCTTCCACTATGTGCTACCAAAGATGAACTTTTTCTTGGGATGCAGGGATAAAATCCTTGGAAGATTTTATATGGCAGCACCAGTGGGAGATTTTTAACTTGCAGTTAATTGACATATTTGGAGAAACAAGTTTTGAATGGCTTTAGAGGAAAATTATATAAAGCACATAGGAATATTCAGTCTTGCTCTTAATAGGAACATTTCTACAGAAAACAGTGAATAACACTAGCACAAGGTTTGGACTTCAAGCTTCAACTTCAGTGTTGAGTTTTACACACAGTAATATTCAAGCCCCTAATTGCTGCATAATTCTCTGGCCCCCAAAGGGATTTTAAACTATTTATGCCAGTGCAAGCAATCTAAGAAACAAGCAAACAAAAAAAAAACCTGTTGCAGAACTTAAATTAAAACAAATGTGCTCTAAAGACCCTTCCTGTTTTTGACAGAAGCAACACAGTACTGAATTGGATAATAATATAGGAATTCTAAATAAATTTACTCTTCCCATGTCAGAGGGTTTGATGCAATAAAGCTCTGTATTGAGACCAATATGATAATCTACATGTTGTGAATTGTGGTGCAGGACAACAATGGTTTGGTACTATATTTTTGTATTTTAATTCTTCCAAATTATGTGTGTGATTCATGCACATGTATAAGAGTGAAAAGAGGCTGAGCAAAAGCACTCATGCTTGTTTGTCTTGTGCTGACAGCATGAGATGCCTAAGGTGGGAGCAGAGCCCCTGTAAGTTATTTACACAGTAGGTTGAGAGAGTGAGAAAGTGGCTTTTGCCAAGGGTGATTCAGAGGTTATGTGAACAGAGATGCAGTCTGGACCTGACTCTCTCAGTTCCATAGTGGAAGATCCTGAGGCAGTCTGCCCCTGAGTTAAGGGGTTGGATATTATGATGGCTTCAAAGGGAAGTGCATCTAGACCTTGCAAGATGTAGTTGTTTCTTGGATTTTTTCATTGGGTTGATTTTTGACAGTTTCCTAAGGCAAACTTTCTTTTATAACTAAATTATGGGAAGCAACTCTCAGATCACAACATAAAAATTTTTTTGCCTGTTACACAGAGTAAGCAAAAGCTTTCAGTATTAGAAAAAGGCTCGGGGTCTGAATTTCCACAATCTCATTCATATTTAGCTTGTCAGCTATTGTGACTCCTATTATGACCTGCTCTTATAAATCACACATAATTGTAACTCACTATGGTAAAAGGAAGAATAAAGGTTGTTATTACCAAAAGATTTTTGGTCAATCAATTCGTTGCAACTAACCTCATCCCTATCATTGTCAAATGGACCTTCTGATATTGTCATATATGTAACAGTTGAATGAGGATTTAAATCTTTTATTTAATCTTACACTTGTCCTCTCACCTTATTTATATTTCTAGTTTATTCTCAGACTAGAAAATAATATTTTTAATAAAAAGAAAATTCAAATAAGTAACTGCAAAATGTTATTTTTAAACACATGTGTGTGCAGGGCCAGGGAAGTGTTTGTGCCCCTGTACTTGGCTCTGATGAGGGCATACCTCAAATGCTGTGTCCAGTTTGGGCCCCTCTCTTCAAGAAAAACTTTGAAGGGCTGGAGCATATCCAGAGAAGGGCAACAGATCTGGTGAAGTGTCTAGAGAGTGTCATATGAGGAGTGGCTGAAGGAGCTGGTGGTGTTTGGCCTGAAAGGAGGCTGTGGCCAGGTGGGGGTCTGTATCTTCTCACTGGCAGCCAGTGACTGGACAAGAGGACACAGTCCAAAGCTGCACAAGGAAAGGTTTTAATTGGATACTAAAAAACTTTCTTTACTTGAATGTCAAGCATTGGAATGGGCTGCCCAAAGAAGTGGGGAAATTACTGTCCCTGGAGGTGTTCAAGAAATGACTGGGTGTGGCACTCAGTGCTGGGGTTTATTCCACAAGGTGCTGCTCGTTCAGAGGGGGGACTCAATGATCTTGGAGGTCTTTTCCAATCTTAATGATGCTATTATTCTATAATGGAAATTAATGTCACTTTTTCTCTTGGAGTGTGTTCTAACAAGGACTAAAGTTGCTTTTGAATTGACGTCCATTCACTGATTTCAAGTAACATAAAATAGTTTTTAATTAATGAAAGGAAAGTGTTACCAAAACCAAATAAAATCCTTGATCCTTTCATGTTATTCTCACAGAAAGGAGACTTCTGATATCTGTGGAATACTTAGTTGTCTTCTGTCATCAGACCCTTAAATATTTGGGGAAAAATATGTAAGAAGTGATACAGTTAGAATGTAATTGTAAGTAAATCAATAGAGGGCTTAGTGAAATATTTCACATGAACAAGATATAAACAAGCATCCCAGGGTTACTAAATTAGACTGTCACAACCAATTTTATCACAGTGGAATCTGTCTCAGGTGCAGCAGAAAACTGCTTGTTTATGAATATTGAAATCTGTATTTACCTTGGCCTGTGGTTGAAGTTGCCTTCCCAAGGGAAGGGAGTAATGCTCGATAATGCATTTTCCCCCTGAAATGCAGCACAACTAGGTAAAGCCAAAATATAATATTGGCACAAGACTGGCATACTTTAGGACACTAGGCATGTATATGTAGGCAAAAATCAAGGATTAAGACGATTCTGTCTTTGTGGGATTAGATCTACGTTCTACCTAAATGCAAGGAAGATGCAGTTGAGGGAATCTTAGAAATCTCTGAAACAGCAACCTTTAAAAACTCTGCAGCTCTAGGTCTATACCTTTTCTGGTAAAGGAAGGGTTAATCCACCAAGGCAGAGAAAACACCAGCCCCTACTAGTCTCTCTATGGTGTATAGAATTTAATAGCTAACAGCTATTTTTTTCAGTCTGGGTTGACAGGCTGCCTCACTGAGGAGTAGGATCTCCTCTATGAATTCTGTGGGATTAGTTTCATTTTAGATATGCCTTGCTATATGTCTTTTCAGATGAAAAAGAGTCAAATGCTTGGTAAAAATAAGGGATAGAGGGGTTTTTTTCAGTGGGTGGGTTTTTGTCTTTTACTTGTCTGTGAAACCTTTAATCCTAGAGGAGTGTGTTGAGGGAGTCAGTATATTGGCAGCTATTTTTAAGGACTATAAATCATGGACTGGGAAAGACTAATAATCTTGAGGAAGCAGAAATAAATGTCTTGAAAGAAAGCTTTACTATTGCCTCTGTACAAGGTCAACAATAAAAGAAAATGGTGAGCAGACATTCTCTTCTCTCTTGGATGCTATTCTGGGAGAACACTTATATTACTAATGTGATATTGGCTGTCAGCAATTGTTTTGGGGAAAATTCCATGAAAAATCTTAACAAAACATTTGCATTTCTTCAATTAAAAAACAAAGTGCAGGTCAGAGGCTCAGAGTACAAAAGGCTCCTGAATATCATAAAACATAAAAAAATTAGCTGTCAGCTCTCTGTATGTGATCCCAAGGTTGTAAACGGGCCTACTTTAGTTATTATTTCTAAGTTCAAAAAGTATATTGGACAGAAATCTTGAGAATTCTGGAGGCAATTTTTGGAGGAATTTGTCAAAATGATCTTATGAAATAGAGCCCTTGAAATTATTGTGCCAAAGCAACTTAGTAGAAGGTCTCCCCCAGGTTTCCACTTTGATGCTTCTGGATCTATTTTTTCAGTTTCTTGAAAAATCAATGATTTGCATTCTTGCAATTTTAGCATAGGAAGGTACTGTTCTCTGAGCAGAACTTGTGCTGCCTCATTTTCTCTTGCTTTCAGCTATCAGCTTATCTTCCTCCTCTTCAATGTATAAAGCTAAATTAAGGGGGAAGACCACATTTCTGTTATTCAGCTCTCAATTTTTAGAAGCACAGTAAATAAGGGAAGGGATTTAAAGGTTAATTCCACCCAATAACTTTACAATGTATTGACAAGTAGCAGTCAGATTTGAGTGTGGCAAACAAATTAATCAGCTAAACTAAGCCCTAAGTCTGACTTCCTCTAAAAAGAAAAAATCAGTCAGGAAAACTTTTTTTTGTTTTTTTTGAAAAATTGCCTGGAGACCTCATAGCAGCCTTCCAGCATCTAAAAGGGGCATACAAGGAAACAGAAGAGGGATCCTTCATCAGGAACTGTAGTGACAGGACAAGGAGCAGAGGGTTCAAAGTGAAAGAAGGGAAATTTATGTTAGATATATGGAAGAAATTCTTTACTGAGAGGGTGGAGAGGTACTGGAACAGATTACCAAGAGAAGCTGTGGATGCCTCATGTCTGGAAGTGTTCAAGGCCAGGTTGGATGGGACATTGAGTCTAGTGGAAGTTGTCCCTGGTCATGGCAGGGGAGCTGGAACTAGATGGTTTTTAAGGTCCCCTCCAACACAGGCCATTCTATGATTCTATGATTGATTCCTTGATAAAGGTAATTTAAAACAATGGAACTATTATGAGACTAGAGAGAGATGGAAGGAATTATATCATGTTTTATTAATTCTTTCATTCCAGGGCCTGTTTTAGGTCTGTCAAGACTAACTTATGAAGATATTTTAGACTTCTTCTTTGACTGAAATGTCATCTGATTTTCCTCTTTTCATGAGTTTTATTTTCTTTTCTTAGTGATTACTTAAAGAAAAATCAAAAGAAATTATATTTATTTTTATTCAATGTATAGAAGTTACATTTTACAAGGAGATATTTACATGACTCTCCATGGACTAGCATTTTTTAATTTCCCTAGACATACTTCAGCAAGTTTATGTATTATGAAATTTACAGAGATTGCCAAATCTGTGAAAACAGTTATCAATTTCCAGTTGATATAAACTGCTTCATGCCATTAACTAATGACTTTGATGAATTCAAATAAGATTATCAGATTAATGAGTAATGTGAAGGTTTCCAGCCATTCTAGAAGAGACAGAAGGTCTAAGGCAGGGCTCACTGGTCCCTTTGCTCTTGGTCTAAGGGTAGAGGAAGGACCACTTCTTTATTTTTTCCTCACTATGTAATTAAAGGATGAGTTTTTTCTTTCCTCCTATGCTCCTTCCAAACAAAATCATTCACTACTCTAAATAGGTCCGAAAGTTTGGAGATTGTTCTCGGTTGATAACTACCTGATAGCTTCCCCTGCTCTCTACTGCTACCAAAACAGCTTAAGGGATCTGAACATTACAAATCAAAATCTTATAATTAATTTCAGTTGTGTCTTTGGATGTGCATGTGTTGTATTAACAAAGCTGTGTTGCTGAAGTCCATTCAGTTAACTGAGGATTGTTCACATCCAAAGAAAGAATAATTATTTCTGAGATTGTTTTCCAGTTTTATAAAACCAAGTTTCCAACTTTGGACACTCAAGCTTATATTTTTTCTCAGCAGAGTTCTTAAATCTAAGGAACAATACGAAGTAAATGGTTATTTACAATAAAAAAGAATCTTACATCAGGACATCAAAAAAGGTGTTATCAGAAAGTTGATGAAAATGTAATAATTAAAGGGCAATAGTAGTAATAACAATAAATGATGATAGGTATTCTGATTTATGAGAGAAAATTACATAGAATCATAGAATTGTTTAAATTGGAAAAGACCTATACAACCACTGAGTCCATCCACTAATTCAGCACCAAGCCCACCCCTAAAGCATGTCCCTATGCATTACATCTGCACATCTCTGAAATACCTCCAGAGATGGTGACTTAACCATTACCCTGAGCAGCATCTTCCAGTATGCCAATAAGTTCACTAAAGGCTTAAAAAAAGAAATAATGAAGTTTCTTTGTGCCATGAAAACATCTGGTGGTAGCAGTAAGGAAGAAGGATCTCTGAGGAGCTGCCATGCAGGGCAATCCAACTTTGACTGTTTGGGAGGGATTAGCTTGCCAGCTGGAAATGGGGGATATGCAGGCACTGGACATGGAAATCTGCACATGGGCCAGAAGGACCAAAGAGATGGGGCTTTGTGGGTAGGTAGCAGTCTGAGAAGTAGATGTGAATAATTAAGAGCTGTAGAGCTTCTTGTCTTTATTCATACTGTGTTTGGGGAAAAGCACTTTGTGTTTTTTATTTAAATAAATAAAGTTACATGAAATTGTATCTTTGACTGATGTCTGCAATTTTCTTACTCCAATTGAACTAACCTTTCGAGCCCCCAGATTACCAGTGGGCTTAGGTCAGAAGAGCAATGGCATTTTTTTTTATCATTGCATTTGCATTTCATATTATGTACCAGTACTGAAAGGAATGGGTTTTATTTCTTTCAACATGAAATTATATAAGCTTAAATAAGTTTTTTCCTATTGAGGCTACTACCCATACAAACTTATGGTAATAAAGCTGCATAAGTGTGCTAAAGTACTTCTTTAGGGATTAAAACCTTTGTCTCTCTCTGTCTACCTCTCCAGGATGAAAAATCATCAAAACTGCTAGTGGTTTGACCTGCTGCTTCTCTTACTTTTTCAACTTTGAAATGTGTGCTTGCCAAGTGAATTGAAGAAGTGAACACGTTTTGTAAGCTGTCATTCCATATAGAGATTTACGGCTTTCCATTTCTATTTAGAATTAAAGAATGATGGTGTAGCCCTTTCCTGAAAAGTCCAATAAAACCAAAGTGATGCACCCAGTATATAATGAGAACTAAATGGAGCTTTCAAAATCACTAGTAGCTATGCATCTCTGTCAAGCTGTCATTTATCACACAATCAAGCCTCGAGCAGAAACCAAGCCTCAAAGTGGCATTACAGAAACATGTTCTTGAAGCCTTGATGAAAAGTTTTCAGAAGAACATTGTCAGAAATGCTTTTTTTTCATTTACTTCTGGAAAATGCATAGTTACTGAATAGTGGGCAAACATTTCTTGGACCAGTATCAAAAATCATGGCTTCTATTCTGTGTATGAATTTTAATAAATGTTTAAATTATATTTTCCAATGATTATAGTATTTTAATACATATAGCTCAACATCAGTAATCAAAGAGCTTTTTAGAGCCTTTATAATGTAGCTCTTCCTATACAACAGTAAAACATCTGGTCTACAGAATCATGTTGGTTAAAAAGGACCTCTGCAAGTCATTTAGTCTAGCCTTCCTCTTGAAGTAGAACTCCTACCAACATTAGGTCAGTAGTGACTTTAAGTGCATCTTGGAAACCTTCTGGGATAGAGATCCTGGTTCTTCTAAGTCAAAGTGCTGCACTCCTGTTGAAGAAGTTTTTCCTGAAATCCAATCTGAATGTCATAAATAGCAGCATGTGGCTTTGGTCTTTGATGTTGCATCTGCCACTTCATCATCTCTGTCATTCCTTTCAAGTAGATGTAGGTTGTTATTAGGAGGACCTTAGGCCCTCTTGTCACCAGAATATGTGAGCTAAGCTTCCTCAACCTCTTCCCTCATGATCTAGATTCCCTACACAGTACCTTACAGTGGATCCTCTCCAGTTTCTCTACACCCATCCTTAACAGAAGTAGAAGAGAAAGATAATTTCTTTCAGTCTGCTTGCTACCCTTTTTCTAATGTAGTTCAGTAGGAAGTCTGTTATGGAATGAGAATGCCCTTTTGTTGCCATGTATTCAACACAGTGCCCACAGCACTGTCAGCAGGATGCTCCCCTCAGCCTGTGCTGCTGTGTGGGGTTATCCTGCCCCAGGTGCAAAAGTGGGAGCAGCTCCTCACTGAACCTCAGGTGGCTCCTGTTGGCCCAGTTTCTGTGTCCATCCATGACATACAGAGTGAAAGTTTGGACACGCTGTTGAACCACTTTTCCCCCAGTTAGTAAATCCTCTCTAAAATTTGTCACTTCTATTGTTATCCAAATCACTGATGGCTATATCAAAATGCAGGAGTCAGCATTGGTCTCTGCAGTTCCCTGCACATCCCCAGCCACCAGTAACCAATTGTCATTGGCTCTATGAAGTAGTGAACATTCAGTGCTCTCTGCCTCTTTTGAGATTCAGAGGGCTTAATAGGAAACTTCCTTTCAGTTCACAAGAACACTTTAAAAACCTTCTGGAAGGACACTAGTGGCAGAACCCCAGTAGCTACAAAAACCTTTCAGGATTTGGCTCTTTTTATGTTGAATAATTAGACAACATTTCCATGTGGTTTAATTAATTTCTCATTAAGAAAAAGATTATTTTTTCTTCAGAGAAAACTTGTTCAAAATAATATTAATACCTTTAAGGCTGTCAAAATATTCTAAAGATATAAGAAAAGTACCAGGACTTTTAAATCTTTCCAAGTAATCCAGTCTTTTTTTTGGTTTTACTTTCTTCTTTCAGGGGCAGCTGTTGCCACTCCTGCTCACAAATATTTCTGCCTGCAGTTTAACTGACTTAGTAATCTTGCCTTATGATTTGTCAGACATCTAAAAGTAAGTTAAATTGCAGGAACAAAATTGTTTCCACAAAATTAGAACCCACACAAGAAAAGAGCAAATCACGATCATCCTGTCCTTTTCATTCTAAAAGGCACTCTTCAATTTATTGCTATTAAATAACTTCTTGTGTAAATAATGTGTATGAATGTTCATATACACTTACAATCTGAGTGTTCAAAGGTCAATACCAACAAAGGTTAAACAAAGTAGGACAGTAAAATTCAACACAACAGGTTTATGGGGATTTCTATGGTGGGGACTGTAACATGAAAGCATTGTATAAAACAGGTGGAAAAAACAGGAAGTAAGTTTTGTTTTCATCCTTCTTTCAAAGTCAGGTCTTTTCTGGCACTCCAAATGCTGTCAAATTTCAGATCTAGAAATCCATTTTGACTACCTTAGAAAACCTTCATTAACCTCACAGGGGAAGATAGTCTAAGTGATGACTCTTAGAGGAGCTGAATAGTTTACTGTGATGTCTCTAGGCAATTCTGTCCCCTTTTGTTTGGACCCCTACTTGAAAAAGAATATAGAAATGTTATATGCAAGTGTGACCTTCTGTAGAAATAGGCCTGCAGCATATTCATTATCACCTTTTGACTGTCTATATCTCTGTTCTGCAATTTTTTAGTAAAGGTATTTGATATCTGAACACTGCTTGGGATCCTGAATAATTTATTCACCTGTATAAAGGTACTGCTTAGTCCTCAAACTTGCATCACAGTGCAAATGTGTCACCTCAACATCTGAAAATAGCAACACAACTTGAAAGAAGATGGCTTAGATCTTCTCTTTTCACTGAATAGAATGATGTCCCTGGAAGCTGCAACAGACACAGCAATCCAGCAAGGCCTTTAATGTGATCTGTGCTACCTGAGATCCCTGTGCTATTGGCAAAACTATTAATGAGAATAAGCTTTCAAGCTTGCTGCCACCTGGACTTGCATCTGGCATCTCTGATCCAGAGGGTTCTGTGTGTTTTAAAAGAACGGGCACTGCTTCCACACATAGCACACAACTCTTTCTCCTTTGAACAGCTAAACCCCCATTGACCAACTTCAGCTGTTATTTGCTTGCCTTTGAAGATGATAGAGTGCTGGTAAGGTCATAAAGATAGTATGTTGGCTGCATCACAAAAGTATTGGAAAAACAAAGTAAAGAAACATTTCTGAAGTGGTCCAAATTTCTTTTGCTCCCTCTGTCACTTATTTCTGATAGGAAAAACTAAACTTTTAGAAGGAAACTCATACATCTCTTTCTTTTTCTATTTTTTTTTATATAAACCATTAAATTGTGTGACTAGCTAACAGTCGACTAAGCTCTTGACAAAGTGATACAATCTTTCTAAAATAAACACTGGCAGTGTACCAGCTGCAAACGTTCTTCAGTTCAAAGATAGGAATGCAAGCGTGGAGAGATAAAACTGGGTCCAAATATTGCTCCATTTTTCAGTTGTTTAAAAGAAAATTAAAGGATCTCTATTCTTTCTGCTGTGTCCAAGACAGATTCAAATCTGCAGGAAGACCCACTGCCATATAAGAAATTTAAGTAGATGTTAACCTTGTTCAGTTCTTGATTTGTTTGTCAGTGCTGCCTTTTCCAATGCCTAACCAATGTGCTGCCCTGAGCCAGCACTAACATTGTACTCTTGGCCTTGGCAGATGTGTTTTTTCCTAGAAAGGTGAGAAATCCAGTAGCCAGGGGATGATGTGAGTTCTCCTACCTGTCTCATACTTTTTTGTACCAGAATGTCATTTACTTACACTTTAGTGTCTTCAGTCCTATGTATTGAAGGAATAGCATGGGGTAATTTTAAATTGCTGCTTTTGCCTGTTTTTGCCTGGTTTTTTGCCTGATTTTGCCTGTTTCTCTGTCCTGTGGAGACCTTTGCATGTTCTTCCTCCTACCTTCTTCATGTGAATTTCATTTGAATTAGAAAATCCTCATTTGAATTAGAATTCTTATTTGAATTAGAAAATTCTCATTTCAAATTCATTTGAATACAGAAAACTTTTGAGTGTGAGTGAAGGAATATGAACCACACTTTTTGCGACATACTTGTGTATTTGTATCAAAAAGTATCTCCTGTGTCAGCAGCCTGTGTGGAAAGATGGCTGGTGCTGCACAGAAGAATAGCAAAAGCATTTTTAGTCCAAAATATGACATGTGAGTGCAATAGACAGCTTTTTGAAAACAATAAGCAAGAATCCAGGGGAAAAAAAGTACTCCTATATGTGGACACAAAATAAAAATGATTGACTAATGTTAAAAAGAGCAAATAATTCAGCATAAATTAATAGTGAGAGCCTGAATAAGAATGTTCAGCTCTCACAGCAATTTCTCTGAAAGCTGCTGACACAGGACAAAACAGGAAAAAAGGTTGTATCTCTATGTAAAGCACAAGGGGAATAAACACAAAGATAATTCATAGAGAAGCACAAAGAAAACATGATGATAAAGGGGGCAAGACATCAAAATCTGTGCAGAAGAAAATTTAAAAGTATAAAGTTGTGATAACAGTATGCAAATTCAAAATTGTGAAGGTATGGAGAAAACTGTGATGGAAAATGCCCTACCTCTAGGTTAATTATAGCCTAAAGACCATTGTGTCACAGGAGACAGACAAGAAAAGAGAAGAAAAGCAATTCATAACACTGAGGACACAACCAATTAGTTGAAGGATAAGAGTTTGTATAAATTCAAGTAGTGCAGAAAAAGGAAAGGTTTGTAGAGTGTGCAGTAGAACAAAGTACTTGGGCAAGTTAGCAGAATAAAAACAAACAGGTAATTGAAGGCCAAACAGAGAATGGTGTATGGATGATTGCTCTAGCCTGAAACAGCTTTCTCACTTCTATTCAAGAACTGCATTGCAACTAAGCAGAGGCAAATTATAGTTTAACTAAAAACATATTCACCGTAGAAGAATTTGCATAAGAGGTAGCAGAGCAAGAAAAATTCACAGCCTGAAATTTCAGGTGCTGCAGAGAGTGAAGGAGCTGTCCCCTTCAGGTAGAATGAATGAACCCATGAAACACAGACACTAAACTCAGGACAGATGGCTCTCCTGATGAACAGCTGAGGTGGAACAAAAGCATTCAGGAGAGCCAGTGTGCTGCAATGGCCTGCCAGCAGAACTCCTGCAGTATTTGGGACTGGGGCACCCTCCACCTACACAATACCTAGAGAAGGATGCAATTCTTCGATAACCATAGCACCTTTTCTCATGTGTTCAGAAAGCTATTGGGGGGGGCGTGTAAAGGCCTTCTAAAAGTGAGGAATGAACCACACTGGTAAAGAAAAGAACATTGTTTAAGTCAGAGTCCTCACTGTGGTGAACTGCCAGATAGTCCTTTAGAAGCCAGTGTAACTATGCTCCTTAAAATTAGGTGACTTGCATATTAAGAAGTATCCATTAAAAATTACTTACAATGCAAAAATAATAACTCAAAAAAGTAAACATATTTACTCTTTCACAGTTAAAAAGAGGAAAATAATTATTTTGAAATAATTTCCAAAGGTCATGTTGACAAATAACACTATATATAACAAGTAATTTCCTGATAGGTGGTTTTAACTGTATCCATGCACAAATGTTGAGAATACAATTTGCGGTCTATTAAGATAACTGATCTCCAAATATATCAGAAACTATCAAAAAATGTTGTCAATCAATATTCAACAGATGTTTCAAAAAAAATATGTATAGCATTATTCTGGAGCACTGCATCTATAGCAGGTAGTGATGAAATATCCCTTAAAATATGGAAATATTATGATGTAAGCAGAGGATAATTTATATATTACACTGCTGTGAAATGGGCCTAGGGCCCTTCCCCTGTGAAAGACTTCTTAGCTTCTTCTGTATGAGGCTTGGTATTAGCAGAAAAAAGATAAATGCAAATTAGAAAGCTCTGGCTATGCTGTTTCCCTGAAAAGAGTTTTAAAACAAAGATGTTCATTAAAAAAACATGCTCCTACAAAAAAATTCCACTTCAGAGCTTCATGACCAGTTTCCACTCTGTCCCAAGTTGGAAAAATATGCAGAGGCCAAAACCCGCTGTACGTGGCAAGAGAATGAGCTGCCAAAAGGCATTAAGTGAGCAGGTACTGGCACCTTGTAGAGGTTCCTTAAGGAAAAAAAATCATATCTTTCAGATTAGCCTTTTGGAGCATGCCCTCATTCAGAAAACATTACAATGGATAAAGCTGCCCACAAAGCAGAATATAAGTACCCTTACATTTCACCAAGTGCTGAAAGTTTGTGTAATAGATTGCTCTGCTGAACTTGCTTTTGGGACAGCATCAGCCATGGGTCATAAAAATCCCAGACAGGAGATCTGAAGAATCTGGCTGAACAAAAAGGCACTTGCAGTGTATATACAGCAGGAAAGGTAAATAGTGTAAGCTAAAGGAGAAATAAAGCTTCAATGAAATATAGTTTCTGATTTCTCTGCGGGCAAACAAGGCACCTCCTTATAGGGTTCTGTGCACAAAGCTGGGTAAGTGGATGACAGCGTATCTTTATCTGCCTGTCAGGCTCCACATCCAGGTCACCTCCAAAATGTATTCTACAACAGTTGGCATCTATAAGAAATGTGAAATTTTTCCTTGACAAGACTGTTCTTCCAGGACAGACAAGCCATTTTTTCTAGGTTCTCCACCTAATTTTAAACAAATAATTCCTAAAATGCCTCTCATGGAGATTAATATTCATCCCAGACTTTTTGAAAGACTCAGTTGCCCATCTCTCTTTTTAATAGTTATAAATTATGAGGGAATCTGTGAAGTTAAGGATAAAAATGACATAGTAGATGGTACAGACTTTTTCTTCATCAAAGAAGGATTATCTCTCTAAGTGCAATAGGTAGAACCTTGTTCAATTTCCTACCAAATATTATGTCACACCAGCCAATGATTTATTGGGCACTATTCTTTGCAGCATTTTCCTAAAGGTTAGGTTGTCTGTTTGTCTTTCAGATTCCAGCTGAGACCCAAAGGACAGGAAAGGCAGATTAAAACTGAAGGAAAAGAGTACCTAGAAAGTTACAGAAACTTTATAATTTATTTCAAAGGAAGTTCCTCCACCGTACTTCTTCATTGGGAGAGAAATAAATCCTGGATGTGTAAGACCACAACTCCAGCAGAGTTAAAGATGTGATCGTGTTCTCTGGCTGATGGGTCTGACCAAGCAGATGTCTGTGAAGAAAATCTTTCATAAGGAAGGCCTAAAATTTTTTCTGCAAGCCTTTAAACACATACCCAATGCATGAAGATTTGCCTTTCTGTGGAGGGGAAACAAAGAAACAACTGTGATATAGGTTTGCTAAAAATAAATACAAAGATCTTGTGAAAAACCATGGAGGTTACTCAGAAGTTCTCTCAACAAAAAAAAGTTTTATACACATTACCATGGTTTTAGGTTTGCTGATATTATAAGAGTCCTAAGTGGGGAATAAATAAGTGTTCATCAAAGGCAAAATACCTTTTCCTGTTTCTTTGCTTCATTCTGAGGCTAAAAATACAAGGCCATGCTCACCTAGTAATTACTTTCTATGTTCAGAGCTGTGAATATGCATCCTTGAGAGAAGCTGTCTTCCCACTTTTATTATTTTTCCATTTTTTCATGACCTAAATGCTGTCACACTTCAAAGCTTTTTATCAGCCTTGTAAGAAATGTAAAAGGTGAGGCCACCAAAATCTGTTTATGCATGGATAAAGCAGCTGAAATTTAGTACACTTTCCAGTGAGAGTTTCTGCTTATACCACTTTATCTTGTTTTAATTTAAATTCATGATAGTCAATCTATCCAACCATTCCATCATGATCAAATTTTTGCTGATTCTTTTCTTTATTTTTTATTAGCTTATCCTTGCCTTTAAAGTTGATAGGACTTTCTGAACTAAAACTTCTTCTTAGCAGCATTATTTTGAAAAAGTTTGTTATCTCTTTTGATTTTGCTCCTCATATTTTTTAAAGTGACTAATGTCAGATAACAGATGATGGAACTTGTTCCTTCCCTTTACTCTCAGAAAAGAGAGCTTGATGGGGCTTTTGGTGAATCATCCAGTCTACCCCCTATCTCAAGACAATACTATCCTTAGCAAATACTCTTCCAGTTTCTTTTAAAGACCTTTGGTGACACAGCATTTTCAGATAGGTCATGTCAGATCTTTGCTGTTCAGTTATTACCTTTAGAAAATTGTGCTAAATTCTAATGTAAATCTTCTTTGTAATTTAAGCTTTCTACTACAAGCATGGATAAGAGGTTGCAATTTCCTGTTTGAAACTGTTTTAATAGACTATAGCTTAGGGAGTCCTTCAAGCATTGAATTAATTGATATTGTGGAAAGGATTTTTTCCACTGGAAATTGACATTTTCCAATGCAAATTAGTTTAATAAATAAAATCACAGTTGGGTGAAATTATTTAATACATTACACAGTTCTTTAGCTCATAGCCTATATGCTACATATGCTGTACATAGACCCATTGAGATAATTGCAACAATACTAAGCCAGAATAATAAGAGAAAGAAAATTTGGCCTTAAGTTCATATTATATCATGTTCTATATAAAAATCACTTTATCACCAGGTTCCAAGATATGATAAGAATGATATTTTTAAAAAAATCTATATTACGAGAATAAATTAAAGGAATAAATGTGCTCATAACTGGGTAGCAAAGATAGGCTGAGCAGGAGGGACACTAGTAATCAGCAATTTCCCCCCGTCAATCCTACCTTTGAACTGGAAAAAGAAGAGTAATCTAGCCTTCCTAATCTAATGTCTTTTTTTTCTCTATTTCCCTGTATTCATGTTGTTAATATTGTAATGTATTTTGTTGTTATCATTGTAATGTATTCAGTCACAGCTATCACTTGATTCTTAATTTCTCAAGATGTGCAATACTGTGAAATAGATCTGCAGCGCACATATTATTCTCACCAATTATTATTAAGTAAATTTTTGTTTATTGACTGTACATCATGCTGACATATTTCCCTATATATAAGATATATATTGTTAATTAGAGAGCTCCACTGGGATGCAAAATGACAATTTGAAAATTCTTATTATTTATTTGAAGTTATTTGTTTAGCTGACTATTCGTAGACTGACAACCATTGCAGATTATAGGAGCACCAGTAAAACCAATTAGAGTGGTAAGATAATAAAAAGAAGGATGATTTAGAATAAGATTTTCTTGCTGTCTGTCCCTTTGAGTTATTTAGGTAATTATGCATGTTTCTGACACAGTCCATGATGTGTTTGCTCTTAATAATTTTACTAGAAGCAGAAGCAAGGATTCGTACAGTAGCAGTCTTAATTTGTTTAAGCTTCACAATGACTCACTGACATTCTCTATGTAATTTCCCAAACAAAAGTAAAACATATATTTATTTAAAAGGATTCCAATATTTATTATTTGAAGGAGCTTTCCTTCAGTTTCCTCACCAGGTGGAGTTGGTGGAGTGATCAAGGGAGAAGCTTTTGGCTTGCTCAAACTGAGTATGAAGTTTTTGGAGTAGTGGTTGGTGAAAAAAGGCAGCATGATGCAAAAATAACCCCACTGTCTAATGAATGTACTTTCATGGGCTTATAAATATAGTATGAGAAGAAAAAGGGATAAAACAGCACAGTTTAGTTCACACTAATAAGATTTGACATTTCTTTTCATTAGGCACCCAGAAAGATTTGACTTTGGGCACTCCTGGCCACCTGTACCACTTATGAAGTCTTCACTTGCTGTTCCTCAGATAAAACATGGAGAGTTCTGAAAAAAATATCCTGTCTCTTGTATTCTGAAAATACGTTTGTGCTGGATATAGGCACCTGTGTGAAAGATTTTTTTTGGGGTCAGCTGGACAGGTAGAGGTGGTTGTCTCCCTTCTTTGGCTGACCAGCACAGCCAGCTGCATCATCCCCACTTCTCAGACTTCAGGTCAAAATCTGCTGGAACTGGACTCAGGTTTATTCTCTGTAATTTATGTGGCAGTGTGAATGTGTGTGATGAAAATGGTCACTGTGGGGCTTGCTCTGTTCCCCTTTTCAGTGCCAGGTAGAACTTCTCTAAGACCATTAATTAAAAGACAAAGTGGAGATAGTAAAGTCTACATTTATCTTCTCATTCCCCAAAAGGAAGGTTTACATTGATTTTGGCTTAGCATAGTTGATATTCACAGAAGGGCACACTGACTTTCCACAGTGCTATGATGCATGCATTGTTTTGCACTGGCTTAAGGGTAAGTGCAGGTGCATCAATTTAGACAGGTCTGGAAAGAACAACTGTTGTCACTACCACCAAATTTCATTTATTAGCTTGGAACTCGTCTGGAGATCAGTTTTGTAGCAGTGTAGATTACAAAGATTAGCTGTGTCTCCTGTTGTGGGACTTTAAAGGTTTGCAGGTACAAGCCTGTGCCTCTAACCATGAGCTGCACATTGGCAAATGCTTCACTGTATTTCAGGGAAAATTGATTGTACTTGTTCAATGAACATCCCTTTCTACAAACTTTCACATCCTAGTTCATGTCATTTTAGTGTTTGGAGACATTTCTAAAATAAATAGTTCGTGATGAAGGACAGTGTGTAGCCCAAATAACTTATGATTTTTTTTATTGTCCAATAAGTTCTTAATGCCTCATCTTAATGTTGCCCCTGTGAATATCATGTGTGTATGTCTCACACAGAGTCTGAAACGTGTCTCTTTGTTCAGTGGTCACATTGTTTAGGGCCAAATAACAGGTAAAAATAGCTCAGCATACTCTACTGGTCTTCTGCCAAAGAAAATGAAGTGCACATGGATAAAATTGATACAGATCAAAATAAATATTTAATGAATGTACAAAAATAAATACACTAAAGCAGTTAGTAAAGAAACTAAAAGCTTACTGTATTTTAATGTGTAGCCTGCAGCTTCTCTTTTAAAGTGTAACAAACCATGTCAACATTTGATGTCATTACCGCTCCATCTATTTGGGTGATAAACAGTGAGACCTACCCCAGAGCCCAGGCTACTGTGCACTTCCTGCCTCTGATCCCCCTAAAATCTACTGCCCCTTAGACTTTTACCCTGTATGTAATTACGTTAAGGCTTTTGCAAAAGTGAGTCAGAGTAATTTTGTTTTTAAAAATTAACAACTTTTTAACTGGGAGTTTTGTAGTACTATGGAGAGAAGAGACATTTTACACCATTGCTCTTCCCCTTCAGCATCTCTGCCAAATAGAGGGCACAAGCATTGGAAATACTTTTTTTTTTCCTAAAAATCAGTCCTTTCTGAGTATTGCTATGGGCCAAACNCCATAACAACAGGGGAAAGGGTGGACCTCTTTGGAAATGGTTTTGCCCACCAGGGGGAGGAGCTAGGAGCTGCAGGAAGCTTCTTTACAGAAAGAGCAACTCCTACACAAACCAGTCAGTAGTAAAGACAAGAAAGGTAGCATGCATTGTTATCTAACAACTCAGATGGGTTGTGTTGTACTGCTGGACTTATCCAAAGGGAGGATGGGGAGGGATTTTCAAGGTAAAATTTTCTTTTCTGCATGTTCCTTTGTGTCCTATAGTCAGTCACAGAGAAACCCTATCTTAAATACTCTCACAAAATGATATTTATGTTGCCTAATGGTAACCATATCAGTGTTGTCACAGGTACCCATCAGATGTATCTTCAGCACAAATTTTAGGATGAAAAGTAAGACACACTCTTTTACTACATGTCTTGGTTCCCTAGGTGTCTGCTAGGGAAGACAGGAGCCTTCTTTGGAATGGAAAAACTGCAACTCCTCTCCCTCTGAATTATTATAAATTTAAAATCAAGAGGCTCTCAGGCAAAGATATGGGAATAGGAATAACAGTTCTTTACTAATATCTAAAATAAAGCTAACAAATAATAACAACTATGGCATTAACCAACAAACAACCAGAAACCCAGTGGCAGCCTGCCTGGCCTCGGGCACCTTTTCCCTTGGTGCAGTTCCAGTCACAGCCTGCAGGGGGCGCTCCGGATGCGATGGTTCCCCCGCGGCTGCAGGNCCTCCGCCCTCCGCCCTCCGCCCTGTTGAGGAGAAAGGCTTTGGCCATGTGCTTTTGTTCTCTTAAGTACTCAGTGATTAACAGCTCATGGGAGAAAAATTCCTGAAGATAGAGAAAAAGAAAGAAAGCCCCCCCAAAAAAACCAACAAAAACCAAGATCCAAACTCCGACACTACAGCATCATTAGAAAGAAAGACTCAAAAACTAATGGATAATATTAATCTAAGTGGCTACTGCAAACTGAATTCCACGGTAAGAGGACAAAACAAGCAAAGACAACTAACTCACTGAGATTTTCAAGTCTCTAAAATAATACTGAGGAGAGTATATTTCAAATTTGAATAACAATTTAATAATAGAATTAGTTCTGTTTCAAAAGCAGAAATAAGAGTTATTCCAAAAACATTGTTCTGAGGTGTACTTTTGTAACTCGTTATTTTCTTGGTATAAGCATGAAAATTATCCACTACACTATATGGAAAAAAAAACTTTGCACTTAAAATGAGTTTGCTGCCTCTGTGGAAAACAGTAGTCGCCCCCCCCCCCCCCGCCATTAATATTGTTTATAAATTGATAGGAACAAAATGCCTATTTTTTTGAGGTTTGGAAAATATTTGACATTGGACAAGGTATTATATTTAAACTTGCAATTGGAGGAGATCAAGGTGTCAGGTTGTTTTGTTTATTTTTAATTCCAGTATAAGTGTGTCTTTAATTCATCCTTGTGCTTTAAATATTTATGACAGGTAAATATATTTCAGAACCCATTAATTGTTGTACCTGGAGAGCTTCCACTGGCTTCTAAACAATTTTATGTTCATTTTAATTGCTAACTATAACAGTATAATTACTTTAATTTCAAGAAACAATATATAACGAGAAGTGTGGGTTATATAAATCCTCTCTGTGCTTTTTCATATGCTGTTTGTGGGCTTTGTTAAGATGTTTGGTTTAGCACAATATTTTTTTTTTTTTGAAAAGAACCTTTGAAGTCCTTTTACAGACAAGTTCTATCAGATTGTCTAAAACATATATTTTAAAGTTACTAACATATATAGCACCTTATACCACATGAAATCACATAAATCTTAGGTTTTGAAAGATTTGGTATAACACAGGAAGACAAGGTACAATAATGGCCATGGCAGAACAGTATTACACAGTGTAGGAGGTTTCCACATTGTGACAGCTTCACTTTGTTCAGTGTTGTAGCTGGAAAGAAATTCGTTTCCAGAAAACAAACAGATCTTTAAATATTTATGAGCAACATCCCACACACACACACATGTAACTTGGGGCCTAACTGAATGGTCATAGAAGTAATATTAAAAAAAAAAAAAAGACTAAGGAAGAGAATTGAACAAGAACAAGATACAAATATACAAGTACTTGAAAAGCAATCTAATTTCTCTCGTACAAGTAATTGCAACATGCAGAGGCTCGATTTTCTGTCCCAGGTTCATCTGACACTCTCTATGCACAGTACCTTCCACCCAGAACTGACCAACTTTTTTTCCCCGTGTTCCCCCAGTATAAAAATACCAGCTATAAATAAACATCAGTGACTCTGAGCTACCTAATGCAGGGGGTAAGAACATGATGGTCTTGAAAAGTCCCTTCCAACCCAATGCACATTCTGATATTATTCTGTGACTTGAAGAATCCATGCTCATTTATAACTGAGTGAAGGATTTTGGGAGAAGAGTGTTAACCATGATGGGTACTGCAGGGCCGGTGGGTGCCACAGGGTACCCAGCAGACTCTGGGAAACACTACAAAGCACAACAAGCCACTGACTTTTTATCTCACTGCTAATCAACTGGGCCCAGTTAAGTGCATTTGAGCAGCATCTGCAAAAGCCCCTTGGGTGCCCCAGGCTATGCAATACAGTCTTAGCTTCAGAAAGATGATGAAGACTAAGAGAATGAGACACCTGAAAAAGCTCCTGAAAGTCTGGTGCTCAAGAAACTTGCAAGCTAAGTGGATATCAGTGGGTAAAATGAACAATTTATAGGGACATTTCAGCTCTCAATGCTTGCTATTTTGGCTGCTTCAGTGCAATCATGTAATTCTCTCTGATACCCACTAGAGCAATTACTGAGAAGAAGACATACAGGTCATACATTTTACATGACCTGAGGGAATTCAAGCAGATCTTTTGGGATCATGCTGCAGGTGCAAGTCTAGGCAAGTAGAAGGTATTTTGCATGCAGTCTGTTGGAGTCGCAACAAAATTGATGGGGTTAACAAGATTATGAAGGCTAGAAGGAAAGCAAGCAAAAAGAAGCCTGATAATGTGGCTTTTGGGTTTTGAGGTAAGCTCAGAGTTCTGGTTTTTGTTACATAGTTTCTGTTGCACTGAAAACCCTGTAAATTACAAGTCAAAAAGTAGTCCTTGGGCCAAACTTACAGATCCCCCTTTTCAGAGGCATGTCCTGAATCACTGTGCTGTTCACAGACACTTGCTCACTGCCCTCTGGGTCCAGATGTCAACAATTCCCTCTCTCAGAGTGCAAGAATGACAAGGTTTAATTGCTAAGGTAGAGGGGATCTGATGTGAGTCCCAAAATGTATCATCTCCAGTTCTCATAATTTTTTTGTGGATAGAGAGAGAAGGTCCTCCTTGTGCTAAACAAAATACATTAAACCCTAGAACATGCCACTGAGATTTGATGACATAAATCATTCCTGGAGATGAGTGAGGAAGAGCTTTGAAAGATTAATATACCTGGTATCTTATCCATAATCTGCAAAGTTAAAAATGAAAGATGCTTCTTTTTCATCATCTTCTTGTCTCTTATACAATTTGCCTATTTATGTAATGCTTCTCATATTTCCACTCCACAAATTTTCACATCAAATGTAAGCCTCTTGAATTTTGCTAAAACAAATATTTTACCATAGATTAGAAGTTTTAGAAGTCACAGTGATTTGGAATTCATGAAATTAAAATGTACTGAGATGCATAACATTTACAATAAAAATAATTATTTTAATATATTTTTCCACTTGTAAAACAGGCTTCTTCCTTTTGGGGAAAATAAAAGCAGAATTTTTAATTAAAATTTGTTCTTGTTTCTCTTTTAGTGAAAATGGTCCACTGTAAATGAATAAATACAATTATTCTCTTCCCCATGTACTGGTTGTGCCTGTATTTAGTTAATACTTTACATTTTCTGGCAAGTTTACCTAAGAATTTCACAAAATTAATTGCTAAAATATGTTTTTTCTTACCTTTTTCTCAATTTATTAACCTTATGTTCCCATTTTGAATTGACATCCCTACTTTTTGTCATGCAAGTTCTGCATAAAGAGATTCTTATCACAGTAAAGGGTCACTGAAGTGCACAGGAGCCTTTGAACTCTCTGTCCTGGGGTGTCTTTAAAAACAAGTTCAGCAAACATCCTTTGTGTACTGATCCTGCCCTGGACCAGAGGAATAATCATATAATCTCTTGAGGCAGCTTCCAGGCAGTGAGTCTATTTTATATGAGATTAGGAGTGCTCTATGAATGAATTGTGTCAAAACTGTCGACACTACCTGAAGTATATCTTAATAGGAATATAATGTATGCAAGGATAATTTAGATAATGGATAACAGTATTATGTCTAGATCTTTTTCTTTCCCTTTAAAAAGGAATCCTGCAATTGTGCTGCACGGGAAACTCATTCCAAGGGTTTGGGGAATTCTGCAGTTTTTCAGCATCTGATGGTGGTCATGTTTGCCCATCTGTCTGATTTCTAAGGATGAAACAAATGTTCAGTAATAACTCATTTGTTTTTCTGTGCTGTACATGTTGTGTTAAGACGGCTCATTTTCAGGGTATATCCATGTACAAGTGTTGTAGTAAAAACTTTGCTCTTGACTGTATTATAGACTGCAGTCCTTCTGCTCATCTTCAGCAGAAAAATATAGTTTCCAGGTACACATATCCTTCTGTAAATCTTACTTCAGATTGAAATTTTTTTATTATCTGGTATGAGATGGAAAATGATAATTTTATTTTCAGTCCTTGTTTAATTTGTACAAAAAGATTCTGCCAAGCCTGATAAATGTTCCTTTATTTTAACTTCTTAAAAGAAAAGTATATATGTATATTTTATTTCCTTTCTGTGGGATTTCCTTTTTTTTCCTTGTCTAAGATTTATAGAAGATCAATCATGTCAATAGATTTTATCATATGTGGGACTTGGGGGAAAATTGTTAAAATGTATACCAATATTGAAGTTTCAGTGTACATTTTTCATTAAGAGCCTTTTAATGCTTTTTATTGCGACATTTTTTTAAAATGAATTTATCCCTGTAATATACTGTGGGATTACAAAATTTCAATTAATTAACACCTTTGATGAAAATTAAGTATAAAGCAGGAGCCTCTAATTTTCAAAATAAATTGAGGGATATAGTCCAGAAAGCCATAAAACTCTTGTTCCAGTGCACAGTGCCTAGGTTTTTCCTAAAAGTAATACTCAGAACCACATGTTCTCCTACCCCCTCTTCTCCCATTCATTCATGTGTGTGTGTGCAGGTACATTTAGGAAAACTAGTTGAAACTCAAAAAAGACTTGAGTTGGCTGACTTCAAGAGGGACTCTGTCAGTGAGGTCAGTCTAAGAGGTAGAATATTTACCAGATGAAAGCAAAGGAAACTCTCCAGCCTCAATGTCTTAAACTGGGCTAAGCAAACCCCTTGAAAAATAGATGAAATGGGATGAATAGCTGCCTTTGAGACTCCATGCTTCTGAGAAGTGGCATGAGGAGTGTGAAATTCTTTTGTGGTCAAAAAGTTAGAAGATGCTGACTTTGATCTGCCAAGTCAGAATGGTTAAATGGGATCAGTAAGGACAAGGACTGGAATGGCAAAACTTTCAGCATGTGGGAACTGCTGTTCTTCCAGCAGAGCAGTACAATGTGCACACACCCATGCACAGCTTTGAGGCTCTGCAAGTGGCAGTCACAAGGTTAGTGGATAACTAATCCAATTGAAAAGAAAAAGAAGTTTAGATTCCTGTAAATGCAAACTGGGATCCCTCACCCCCAAGAAACACAAAAGTAGACAAAGATACAATTCAACTATATTGTTACTGCAGTTAGCATGGACAATTATGTTATACTCTTCTAGCCCCATATGCAAAAAAAAAAAAAAATTGCTGTGGAGCTTTAGTGATGCTTTTACTCTTGATTGGTTGGCACAAGATGGAACGAGGTGAAAACCAGGCTGCCTTGTTACTTGGCTAGTACTGCTTTGCAATAAGGAAACCTGCTAAAGGAACTGGATATAATGGTTCTCCTCTCCCTTCTCACAGTTTCACCCTTGGCCAAGAGAAAGATGCAAGCCCTTCATTTACCATCAGCACTTGGAGTGGTCTAGAAAAAAACTTCATGGATGTTCTCCAGCAATGTTTACATTCCCATAGGTTCTATAATTCTATCTCAGCAATAGAAGGTATTTTTTTAGATAGTCAAACTGGATGTTTTTTTTGGCTAGACCTCCAAATATACTACCTGCTCTAAGGATTTTGCATGTTATCATATCCAAAGCCACTCTGTTGGAGTACAAAACATCTGAGATTGGAAAGCACCAAACTTCCACTAGTCTGATCTTTCTGCTGAAAGTAGGATCAGCTAAAACATGCTGCCCAGTACTGTGTTCAGTTTAATTTTGAATAATCCCAAGGATAAGGACTCTACAAATTTCCTGGCCAACCTGTGCTAACAACCCTTAAATAAGAAAGATTTTTTCTCGCATGTTTTAAGAGAGTGTCCAGTATTTCAGGGCCACATTGTTTCTTTTCATGTTAATGGACACAACTATCCTGATTATTATCTTAAATATATTTTCTATTCAGATATTTATGCATGAGGGAAAAATGCAGAGAGAAACTCAAAGACCTAAACCATGATGAGTGAAACACTTGCTCTTCTAGCTAGCCCAACTCATTCATGTCATTTGTACAGACATGACAGGGTGCAAACTCATTCTGTTCAAGTAGAAAGGTTCTACTCTGCAAAGTGGGGAATTTTTCAAAGGCAGCGTGACAATTGTTTTATCAGACTGAAAACTTTTTCAAACTATATTGCTTTATATTAAAACTTTATTCCTTCAAGCACTTTACTAAAAATGTCAGCTGCTTCCTAGCATGGAGAAGTAGAATTTTCTACAGATTATTTTTCTGCATTTTTAGATACCTCCATACTTTTTTCTATCATTTGCATAAGATATACACTTTAAACTTAGCTTTGTTTTCCACCTGAAATAAGTATTTTTTTGGTAAGTAATATTTTTATCTAATTTCATTTTCAGCTTCACTTTTCACATTTTATGAGACTTTAGAGGTGCCTTACCAAATGTATTTGGCATGATTTGCAAGGGAGAATATCTTTGAATTTTGACAAATTTTTTTTTACCTCTTCCTCTTTCTTTTTACCTTTTCATTTAAGTAGAACATCTTTCTACAAAATCCTATGTAAAGATTCTTCCAGAATTCCATATAACTGTACAATTAAAATAGGGCTGTGTGAGGAGTTGAAAAATTTACTTGTATGTCTCAAGAAAGAAATTCCCATAAGATAAGCCACCACAACAGGAAATTGAGACAAGTATAGATGGCAAAACAGGAAGGCATTATATCCAAACCTGATGAAGGTGAAGATTTGGAATTAGCACATTGGACAAAATTCCTCTGTGCAGATTCAGGGAGCTTAAAATAAGACTTATCTAGATAAAAAATTTGCACAGTGGCAAACTGTGGGAAAGGATACACATGCCAGTCCAAGTTGTGGGAATGACATCTACATCCCATGGATATCTGGGACTTGGACTGGGTAGAAGTGGTACATCCAGAAGAACAACACTGGGACCCCCACCAGTGAACCCACTGAAAATGTGTTTAAAAAGGATTTGTGGGATGCTGCAGGGATCCACGTGGTGATGAAATCTTTGTGCTTAATCTCTCCCCTTCTCACTCTATTTCTCTTCTCCCATTCCCCCTCTCATCATACTTCTATCTGTCTGCCTCACATGTACTGTTAAATCAAATCTGTACTATTGACTCTGGTATATGGTCTTGTTTGCACCTTATTTCAGACCTTATTTCTTGTAATTGGATCCTACCATGCTGTCATGAAAGTCCCTTCATATACAGCTTCATCATTCCCCATTTTTAATTGGAATTTACTGCATAAGCATTGATGTGCAGTGGTTTTGAGCACTACAGAAAAGGAAATGCAATATGTAAATATAGCTTTCATTTCTCATAAGGTTATTGCTAAAATATTTTCTTTCTTATCTCTTCAAAATAAAACATGCTGTTTCTTTGTCACCTTTGTAGTCTAAAGTCTTAGATATCAAGGAATTTTGACAGCAATGCAGGAAAGATGGTTAACTTTGCCAAGCCATTGGAAAAGCTCAAGAAATTATTGCTCATCTCTCCATGTGGGGAAATTTCAAGGTTGTGGAAGGCACAAGTGGAAGGCAAGCCTTGATGCATGTCTTATATCAGCTAGCTTACATGGAAATCATAAAACTGAAACTTCTTATGTTTAAAAAGACTTATAAACCTCATTTTCAGAAGTCAGAGGCAAAGGTGCCGACTTTTATTAACCTGTACTTTGATATAACCATTATTTTCTGCAGTTTAGCACACATATTACTAAATGTAGAGCTTATAATATTATACAGTACTGATTTGCAGAAATTGCTTTTCTGTCACTGAAATGTGTTTTCATTAGGGATTTGAAGGATAGGAGTAGTTTGCCTTTAATCTATAGTGGTACTGTCTTTATACAGTGAAGTGACATTGGGGGGGTTATATTTTCACTTTCAGGAAAATAAACTTTTAATTCTACACTCAGCATGAGAACTTTAACACTGAATTTAAGGGAATTATAATTCCACCTTCATTTTTAACTCTTTCTTACCTCAGGTAATCACTCTATCTTGAGGTTTTTGCCTGAATTTGGCTTTTAATGGCTGGACTAGAAGTCAAAACAGAACTTTTCCAGTTTCTGATAAAAAGCAGACAATAAATGTAAGGTAATAATTTTAAATAAATAAATAAATGAACAGCAGATACCAAGACTTCTGCAGCTAATTCTACAAAGGGAAAAAAAATATCTGTGAGAAGAAAACCAGTAAATTTAATTCTGGCTTGACCTGGAATATATTTTCAAACTTTTGTCAGTACATGTGAGTAGGCATATATAGTGAGCATACTCTTACAGGTGATTGGGAGGATGAAGGAAAAATAAGCTTAATTAGATAGGATTGAATAATCCATATGAAATTAGAAGGTGGAAGTTCTAACTTTTATAGTTATCAGAATATGTCATCTTTGCAATTAAGATTGTGCTAGCCAAAATCTTTTGAGAAAATACTAATCTGCTTCTCTATACTCATCTTAAATACTCCTTGAAATTAAGATGACAAAATTATTCATTACTTCTTATTCTAAAATGCTGCATGTTGCTTCTAGGACCATTAAGTGCCTACTCATCACAGAGGGATAATGTATTTTAGTGGTTTATGAAGACATTTGCATTATATTTGAAATAGACATGCTATCTTAAGAAAGGTGTATTTAGATGACATTGTTGTGCATTTTAATTTGCATACTGCAACAAAAATTATAAGGAAGTGATTCAACTTGAAAAATATAATTTTCTTTTTTGGAAAAATTAACATTAAAAATACTGTCAATAAAGAAAACAATCTTGTGTTGGTTTGGCCCTGGCTGGATGACACATGCCCCCCCTCAAAGCTGCTCTATCACTGTCATCCTCAGCTGGGCAGGGGAGAGAAAATATAACTAAAGCCTATGTGTTTTTATACTGAGTTAAGGGCAGGAAGAGATCACTCACCAGTGACTGTCATGGGCCAAAGAGACTCTACTTGGGGAAATTGAATTTATTGTCAATCTTTATAGAATATAATAAGAAGAAGTAAACCCAAATCTTAAACTCACCTTCCCCTCAGTCTCCCCTTCCTTGGCCTCAACTTCACTCCCAGTGGCACAGGGGGACAAGGAATGGGGGTTTCCCTCAGTTCATCACACATTGTCTCTGCGGCTCCTTTTTCCTCAAGGGAGGACTCCTCACACTCGTCCCCTGCTCCTCTGTGGGTCCCTCCTGAGGGGTGCAGTCCTTGAGGAACAGGCTGCTCCAGCGTGGCTCCTCTGGTCACAGGTCTTGCCAGCAAGCCCGCTCCATTGTGGGTTCCTCTCTCCACATGGGCACAGTCTTTCCTTCTGATCATGAAACCACAGACTACGTGATGTCATTCATAAATCTTCCCCTACTTTCTTTCAGAGCTTGTTGAAGCTATTATCTATTACTATTAACAGTATTGTGGGAGTTTATCAAGTTCCCTGGGGTATTATAAAAGCCCCCAAACTGACAAGCTTGATAGACAAGACAGAGTAGAAACTAAGGAACACAGAGGGGATAAATAACCTTTCTAAGGTCATACTGAAAGACTATGACAAAGAAAATAATCACAAGTCTCAGAGCCTGACCAACTGAACTGTCAAACCCATGTGAGGATACTTCCAGCTGTGAATCTGCATCAGCAGTTTCCTTTATTATCTTCCAGTCATAGTTAATGAAATTCTTTCTGGTCCTGAAGTCAGCCAACATGTACAGATTTTTCACATTGCGTATTTTCTAAACAACTAAATTGTTATTTTAGTTAGAGATATCATGTTCTAAATGAGTTAAAAAGGGGTAATTGAGAAGTGTTACTTCTGAGTACTCAGGTGTTTAATGTACATGAAGTATTTTCATTACATTTACTTAAGTAAATTATTAAGTCCCATATAAAGCAAATTTCATCCAAAAACATTATACTAAGCACTGCACTAAGTAGCACAAAGGCCTATGAAGTATCTTTTATTTCTCATGAACCTCTTTAATACTGACTCTGAGGAAGTACAAGTGAGATCGAAAAATAAATGACTGAAGGCCACCAAAGTGGAACAAGATTTAGAAAAAATATATTCAGTCTTGCAAAATACATCTAGCTTTAGGGCTTACGTTTTTCTCCATTGGTACAAAATTAGCTTTAGAAGATATTTTTCCTTTTAATAAAATTTTGAAAACAGCACATGCAGTTTTTTCCTTACAAAAAATAATAAAGCAAAATAAAACAAAACATTATCCCATAGCATATTATCATGGCATATGAACTCTCTACAGATTGAATATAGATTTCAGAGGAAGTATAAGACCTAGTGAAAATTACTGTCTTTTGTAGACAAATAAAACAGCCATTGAGATACCTTGAGAAACATCTCATCTCACAAAAGCTTTCTTCTTGTTATTGACTTTTAAATTTTGAAGACTTTTTCAGGGTTTACTGACGAAAAAAAACCTATCCAGTGAAAATTGGTGTAAGGCCAGTTACATTGCCTCTTGCAGTTGAAATGTATTCCAATATAGTAATTGAACTAACATTATCTTCCAGCTAGAAGCTTTCAGAAAATGTCCCTAGCTTGAACTGGTAATGAGTAGAATGATTTCTAGTGTTTACAAGAAGGGTACTTCATGACCAAGAAGGAAAGATTCAGTGTAAAAGTGAAAGGTCAAAATGAATGTCATAGAAATAGAAAATCGAAAAATTCTCCTCTGGTTATATCATTTTAACTCAAGAATTACTCATCTGGAAATGTACTGGGAAATCTATTACTTTTAAGATATAAAGGTATTGTTAAAAGATTGCGAAATCTTTCCCAAACTAGGAAAAGTCATTCACACATTCAAAGACTGTAGTTCTTAAAAGATATTTTTCACAACAAAATGCATTTACATCAAAGGAGGACAGAAGTATTTCCTTAAGTCCATTTACACTATTCTATTTTGTAGTACTTCAGAATCATCAAATTAATAGTCCATAATCTTTCTTAATGAGCAGACTTTATATAGAGAGCGGGAAATGAGAAAATAAATTATTTATTTTTTTAAACTTATTTTTGTATAAGATGGATCTGCAATTAGAAAAATTGAGTCTATTAAAGAGAAGCTTCCCATTATGGGAAAAAATACTCAGCTAGAATTTGTATATTGAGTGCCATTTATTATTTTATTTATATAGTCTTAAACAGCAGGGATTAAGCAATATGTAAAGAATTTGGAATCCTGGACAAAGCTGACTTCCCAAGAATAATTTTAAGATACTAATGGCAGAAAAATCCCATCTTTTCTTCGTCTAAAAGCCAGTTGTTTTTCAAGGACTCTTTAGGCACTACAGCATCAGTTTAACAAATACTTTCCTCACAATATGTAGTTTTCAAAGACCAAGGATTTGAGGATGTGTCAGACTGGGATCATTGTGCAGTTGTGAGCCAGACAGTTGGCACCAACCCTGCTAAACAGGGATCCTGATCTAAATCAGGAGAAGGAAAGTTTAGGCCTACATGACCCTTCTTGGTATATATACCTATAGACATTTAATTTGTTATCAAAGGCAGGGGGACCCAACTCAGATAATTTCAATGTAAAAGGATTTTTATGGGCACCGTATGCAGTTCATTAGTGAATGAAATGCCTTATATTGGGTACTGGATTAGGTGGAACAGCTGCCTTCTATCTGTTCTCATTTGTTATATTATTCACTTCACTTGTCTTTGTTTCTTTTCTGTCCCATAGCTGTGTCTGTACTGGTCACCTAAATGGCTGGGGCATGGATCTGAGCATTGGAGCACAGTTTGCCTGTGGTCTCATGCCAGCTCAGGCACCACACTCAGTCAACGCCCAGGAGCAGCCTGGGGTCTGCAGACACAATCTTGCTGTGGCTGCTTCATCTGGTGTGCAAGAGCAGTTGTGTGCACACCCACCTGGCCCCCCCAGCTGCCTGCCTGCTTTATGCCCAGATAAACTGGCATCATTTTCAGGGGTAGGTAGCTGTTTTGGGAATACATGGTGGTGGCACAAGAAGGCTTTCAGTTAATGTTCTATGATGAAAAATGACCCTACTATTGAAGTTTTCGATGTTTTATGCTGATTTTAGATTTGAGAAGAGACAAACAGGCTAACCACATTGGAAAGGAGCCAAAGGATGCTACCCCAAAGGGTGATCATTTTGCTAGAATTTCATAAATGTTGTGATTATGCTATAATTTTCCACCCAGATGCTTCTAAATTAAATATTTTTTCTTTCAAGTGTATTCTTTCAAAAATATGGTTTCATATTTTCTCTTAGAAAACAATCCAGTTTTGGTCAATATACTCTTGTTTTCCAAAAGCTTATAAAATTATAGTGTAACTTGTTTTGTGTAAGAGAATATATTTACCCACTACTGACTGAGGTTTTACAAAGAAAATATAATAATATCTGGAGTCAAAGTTACTCAGACCTATGGGAAACTGGCATTTTTGATGTTCTAAGTGACATCAAAATGACAGTTAAAGCTTATATCTGACTCATACTAGTAGACAGACATATAGAGCATGATTATCTGTGAAAAGAACATTATCTGTGCACTATGAAATTCTTGATTCTCTGGTCACTGTATAGCTGAGTTCAATTTCCACATTTAAAAATAATCTCATCAACTAGAAATTACTAGACTACATGATGGTTTGTATCTTCTTCTTTCTGACACCAGTTGAAAACAGCTCTGACGCAGCTTCAGTGCCCCACAGAGACACAATCACCTAGAGTTTCTGTTCTGATAAGTTTGGTTAGCCTGAAATATTTCCTGAAACCTGAGTCCTATGTATACTGTTTGGCTTTGATAAGGAACATCATGAGTCACTACAAGCTTCAAAAAGCTTTGTATCAGTTCAACATTCAGCTCTATTCTCCTTTTGTGGGGTTTTGCTCAATTGAGTTGATGACCAAGACTGGATGTCTATTTTCATCTCCATTTCAAGTTCCCAAAGCCAGAAATAAAAAAAAGTGTTTTACATTCTAAATATAATATTTTAGGTAAACTCAAATGTTTTAGGTGTAAAAGAATCTCTGCAAGTATTGCCATCATAATAAACCTGTATGCCATTGGTTTTGGGATAACCAGTAAAATCTCAGTGAAAATAAGCAAACAGTTTAACATGCATTTTATGTTTGTGTACTGTATGATAGAGTTTTATGTATATTTGAATTACTACTAAAATTATTATTAAAGAAAGTGTTCCTATTTAGTCTTACTCTTTTCAAATAAGTATTGCTAGCCAGAATGTAGGCCTTCAGTTTGCTACTGACAAATCTGAAGGATGCTGAGCTTGTGTCTATGGGCATTTTCCAACACCATTTATTTGTTATGGCTCCCAAGACACATTATAGTATTACTGAGTTTCTTTGAAACATTCTCCAAAAGCTGTGTCTTTCAGTGGCTGGAATTTCACTGGCTCATAGAGTTTTAGAGCTGCTTAATCACATATTCACTGGGCTGTTGCTCACTTGGAACATATTGGAGAAGGACAATAAAATAGGAGTTAGGAGTATCCTAAAGGAGAAAAAGACAAACAAATTTGTGGGTACTGTTTTCATTGAGGACCTGAATCAACTTTGTGACTGAAATCTCTTTTAGGGCTTTTCTAATATAATTTGCTACCTTTCAAATTATACTGGACTTTGAACTGCATTTTAACTTCAGATAAGTTATTTTTGTTCTTAATCAAGGTAAATTACATTGAAATTAAAAGCTCTGACTCAATTGTCTTGGGAGTATTTGTTTAAGTTATCAGTTTAAATTATGTTCAGTAGATAGTGATTTTTCCATGAGAGGAAAATTATCTTATTTCTCAAGTTGGCTGTATTTTATTCTTTGAAAAAGCTGTCAAGTGCCACCTTGGACTTAAATGCAGGAGAGGGAATCTTGGCAGTTGTGTCCTCTGAAGTGAGAAAGTTCATTGTGAAAATGTTTCTGAAAGAGCAAATGCAAAGTTGATGATTTGCTGTGTTTGCACTAATTTGAAGCATATGAACATTCAATACATCTGCTATAGTAGACACGGGCTGAAAGACATAAACAGTCATCAGTGTGGGAAATTTTAGGTTAGGTAAGCACTGAATTAAATAAAATTGATGCAATTTTTTAACCTGTTCTTTCAGACAAGATGAAAGTATTGAATCATTTGATGTCTGTCACACCTATCTCAGTAACTCCATAGGCCTTGAAGGTACAGTGTCACATTCCTGGCAGCTGGAGAAGTTCAGTTATCCTCGTGTGGAATTACTTATGCCTGGGATAGGCTTACATTGATGCGGTGCACAGACTGTAGCTTGCTCTGCTCTCCTGCCAAGATGACCAGATGAGAAGCCATTCTGATCTGGAAGCCAGCAAGTTTCATTAGCCTGTTATTTTTACCTTATTTTCCTTCTTGGCAGCATTTGCCAACTTGAGTATATCTTCAGGAAGAAAGGGTTACATCTATCTGATAGTAAATTAACATTAGGGCTGGAGGGTGTTAGGGCATGTTCTGTGCTGGCTTAGTGTTTTTGCCTCCAAACACGATTTTTTTCATCCAAATTACCTTTGGAAAACTATTCCCTACTCCTTTGAATGCTTCAAGTGCATTTGGGAATAGTCTGGAAGAGTAAGAATTGGCCAAGAACAAAGCTGAATCAGAATAGAATGTTCTACTGCCAAAGTTTTGAGTGCTTTACTGGTATAGATAGCTCCATAGGTAAATTACAGCATGGGGATTAATTCCAAGTAACAGTCAGATTGAGCCTTAATTGCTTTTCAGTGGCGCAAAAAATGAACAAATCACCATTCCTTGCTCCTAACTGCATCCTTAAGTGGCTACATCACTATATAACTCCAGGTCTGATTTTCCAAGGTCATAAATGCAATGTTTACTAGAACAAAGAAAATAATACATTTTCCCAAGCCACACTTAGCAGCTTAGTCAATGAAACATCCTTTTTCCCATTAACCTAAGAGGACTTGACTCAGAAACTCAGATCTATTTAATTAGTTTCAAATTACAAACTAAAAATCAATAGGTATTTTCAAAAGATAAATGTCCTTCTGAAATATGCCAGGACACTTTTCTCACCAACTTTCCTTGAACAGGAAAAAGCAGTCAGGCAAATAACTCTCCAATTTCATGCAGTAGCATTCTTTTTCTACCAGTTATTATATATTTTACACAAGAAGACTGAGTATTTGCATGTTCATAGGAGACTTACTACTTCTCAAGGAAAAGGCAAAGCACCACCAACAGTGGGATCACTCAAAATCAGGTAAAACAAAATTGTTTCAACTTAGCTGCTTGAATAGATTAAAAAAAACCATGACTAAAAGCAGACATGAAAACAAAGCAAATGCACATCTATAGTGAAAAATAAAATAAATATCTATTTGCCATAAATTTACTGTTTTCCTCTTCCCATAGTTCAAAATTAATTAAAATCTGTTATCATACAAAATCCAATTACGTTCTGTGTATTCATTAAATCTAAAAGTTACAAACCACACTGTATAGGTTTTTGAATGATAAGAATGCAGATATTACTCCAGATTACAGCTGAGGTTAGTAGCTGTGGGTTATTAATGCACGAAGAGAACCCTAAAACTGACAAAAGGTGGAGACAGGAAAAACACTGTAAACACTGCCTGTCTCAACAGCATTATGAGTGTTATACATGATTTCTGTCAAGAGCAAGCAGTGAGTTAAGACAGATGAGCATCAGTTACATCCAACAATGAATTACTTAAAAGTTGTTGTAACAGACTCAGAAATCCTGAAAATGCCAATAAGCTTATTACAATTAACAAGATGGTGCTAGTAAAGAAAAGAAAACAAAGCCCACCAGGAAAGCCCTCAAGGAATGGTGATTCCTTTTTTACTGAGTGGCTCACGGGACTCGGATTGGCAGCAAACCTAGGCAGAATAGTATTGAAGGGGTTGATGCTGAAGGAAGGGAGCCAAATTCAGTAGGCATTACTGAACATGAATATTTAGGTTTCTTTCCTAAAAGAATATCCAAAGTAGAGAAACAGCTGAAGAGGAAAAAGTTAAATGACATTAAACCAGATTCATATTTTAGTAGTTTATTCTTCCAGTTGATAACTTTTCTTTCAATTTTATGATCTTTTTAGTGTTTAAAATGAATTCAGAAGAATGTGAAGCTGTTCAAGTTCACCAGGGTCAACAGCTTAAGAAAAAGTTTTGTGCATCAACAAGTCCTTTGTGTGCCTGAAGTACAGAACAATTTTAAAAATCTGAGGGGCTAGAGATGATTTCTATTATGTTACTCACTGGCAAATGTGTTGGTGATCTCTTTTTAAATTCTTGGGAGAGTAGAATAGTCTCTTGTTGCAAGTGTCAGCTAGTTCCCCTCTCTGGAAAGAGAGAAGTAGAACAGCATATGGCTTTGTTAATTCTGTGCTTCGAAAAAAAGTCACGCAAGAAACTCAGATATTTATGGTTGTTTAATCTGTTGGCTATCTTAATACCTGTTACTTTTTCATGAGTAAAATTTTCTGGGGCTTATGGCATAAATTCCAACCTACTCCTGTGGATGCTCTCCTGCAGTGGAATGCCTAAAACACCAAATAGTACGAGGTAATACATCAATTGCAACAGTATTTCTTATTTAGTTTTAAGCTAAATTCCTTAGGTGCTGACTCAGTTGTTTAGCTAGATAGTCCTTAGCTTTGTATATTTTTTTCCAGTCTGAATGCACTTCTACCATACTTTTTATTTTACAGTAATGATAATTATATATCCTAGTTACCATCATTCACCTATACTCCATGTGAAAATATTTTAATTTATATTAATTCAGCTTCTCTAAATCTTTACTCTTTCTAAAGCATTACTATAAATCACCTAAATGTTCTTTGTACATTATTATAAGTCACCAAAATATTGTTATTCTGAGGCCTGAACAATTCCTTCTCAATATGGTTGAAGCCAATTTACATACGTAATCTTGCAGTGTCTAATTGCATATCTTATAATGATATCTCTGGTCTCTAAGAGGATTCACATGCATGGTTTCCTAATTTATTAGGATACTGATGGGGAAAAAATGTAGAATCCAGTGTATATTGACTGGAAATTAATTCTAATTGTCATCCAAAATGAATGTTTAAAAAATTAGATGAAAAAAATGAAGGAGGAAAGAACCTTGTTCAGGAGGATAAGAAAAAATAAAGGCAGGCGAAAATAATAAAAAATAAAAATAAGAATGAGGGAAAGCCTGTGAGAGAGATAAATGGTAAATGAGAATATGAACAACTGAAGTTACGCTTCTGAAAAACACACAGTCTGGCAGTAAGCACTGTATATCATCCCACCACACCTGACTACAGTAACACCAGCAGTACTTATGCCTAGAGGATGATAAAAAAATGCTTAAAAATATTACCCTTAGGAATGGTACAATAAATATAAAAGAAGGTATTTGCATACTTTTATAAAGAGTAAGCCTCAAAATTTTCAGTGGGTGATTTCTGTATGTTAGCAAGTTTTGTCAGTTTAAAGGCACAAATACAGTCTTCTAATCGATCTATGATTACTAATTTACTCCAGTTTCAATTTCACGAACTGTCACGCCTAAAACCCATCACTGAGAGGCTGATTTCTGGAGTAAGTAGAGGTTTTATTTCCAGACCTCTTAAAAATGGAAAGACATATTTGAATTCATAATTATAGCTATGGCAGATGGCCATCAGCAGGATTAAAAAAAACCTAATGAGAACATTGTCAGAGGTATATTAGAGGCAGACTTGGAAAATTGAATCACTACTTGAAGGAAATAGATTTTCAATTGGTTACAGAACCCCAGAGATTTGCGAGAGAAGTGAGGAAAGACATGCCAAGGAAAAGTGATGTTTGACATGAGAACTAGAAAAAGGAGAATAAGCTGATAGAAACAGGAGCTGCTTGTATTGATATTATATTTGAAGGGGAAAAGAGTAGTGTTAAGCTGTGAGCTGCAGCCATTAAGGTAGATAAGAAAAGGTTATTTGTTTGGACAAGCTCTAAACTAATTAGAGAAAGTATCTGAGCTTCTTTGTAATTTCTCAGAAAGTTACAAGGAGGGGAGAATATCTATATATATGCTAGTAAAGCAGATACTGGGCACAGAGGGAAAGAAAGGAGCTGTTTGGTTGTTGCAGCTATTGAAGGCAGCCATCCTCCTGTGACCATTGAGATGGATCAGACATGAAGTAGGTGATAGAGTGAATTTTAAAACTTCTGATAGCTTCAAATTCTTCATACATAAGATTTTATCTATTTTCCTGAGGTTCAGCTTTCCTAGTAGCAGAGAGTGCATTTGTGCAGTTACCCTGATAATTAAAATGGCAGCGAGGTAAGAGAGAATGAATATCATAATCGAGGTCATGCAGGAAACTTCTGTCTCAATTTACAACTCATTTCTTCTGTGTGCATGTTATTATGGCTATTATTATGAGACAGACCAAAAATCAATGGGCTATTCTTGTGAACCAAGGACTGAGGCTGCACTGTACTTATCACAGGCACTCTGAAAAAGCAAAGTACTTAAGAACATAATTAACTTGGGATGAGTGGCTTGACTGACTCTAGTGTTGCACCTTCTCATGTGAAAAACTTGCCCAAGTGAAGCAAAGAGAAAACACTTGCTGATGTCGATGAAAATTTCTTTTCCCAGTTCTTGTCACAAGGTATTAATAATATATAAATCAGTCTAAAATTGCTCAGAATAGCACTATTTAGCAATTAGCAATATTTTTGAGGAATGATTAACATTAACTATCTACTTCATCCACTTCTATACGCTGTCACAGAAAGGTTAATTAAAATAATCACAGGGATTTCTGTTTGCGGCACAAGATGAAACGCTTAATGATATATGGACAAATTTTAAAGAGCTGATTTTACTTCTCAAAAGCTTATTAAGTTATTACACTAGTTGCATTGGTCATGTCTGATGGTAAATGCATTGGAAAGGTTTCCCTTAGGATGCGCAAATCTTTCTGGAAAATCACAGGAACTTCAGTACAAAGACAGTTGCTTACCTCTGTGCATCAACATTCTGTTTCAGTTCCCTTTCAGTAGCATGATGTGAGTTTTGCAGCACACATTCACACAAAGGGCTGGCTCCTCCAAGCACAGGAATGCTCATCACTTCTGAAAACTAGGCCCCAAAAGTGCTAAACAATGCCTGAGAAATGATGACAGTCCTTTTTTTGAGTAGTGATTACTTATCTGACAGATTGATAATAAGCTACAATGATACATGTTGAGGCAAAAAAGAGCTAGTTATCCAATGTTCTCAATTTTTTTTGTTGCAGAAGAATAAAATAAATGTAACAAGGAAAGTCTATTTACATGATTGAAAACCAGGGCTAAAATGCCAACCACAAAAATTTAGTATCAGGCTTTCTTAGAAAATTATGGTTGTAATTTCACTATGACATTATTAACATTGCAGGTGTGAAAACTAGTAAAAAAATATTAGGAAACTGCAGACAGTCTTGGTTACGTCCTGCAATTTTGACTCTGAGGGCCTTGTAAAAATAGTTTTCATTGTTTCTGATTTTCAGTTGTTGCAGGTGCTTATTTTTTACCTCCTCTTCACAAAACAAGCAGGAAATCGTAGAACTCACAATTGAGTTTGACACATTTGGGTGTCAGAGCCCCAAAAATAATACATTAGATCTGTGAAGATTGAGTGGTAGAAGGATGGTCTTTGATTCTCCTTCAACAGTACTACAGCTTTCTGCAGTAATAGTAGTACTACCCTTTTAACAGTGCAGCATATGGCACCTTTGGGGACAGAAAGGTTGAGCCACCATCAGAGAGAGATAACAGTTGCCCCTAAGGCAAATGGTTTTTATTTCCTGCTCCCATACCTCCTACAATGTGAAGAACTGGATTGACTGGCAGGGTACCAACCCAGAAAATATTTAGGATGAGATTCATTGGAGTACATGTAGCTCTCTTAATCTGAGCTAGTTCTGATGTTCTTTTATAAGTAATGGAGAGAAATAGGTTGTCTTGGAACATGATTCATCTGACTTATTTTAGACATTTATTTTAGTGTGAAATGAATCACAAGCAAAGAGTGTTTATTTCTTTCCATTGACATTATCAAAAGTCTAGATAACTTGGTTCAGACATCAATGTCTATATTTATCCTGATGAATCCTGCCCATGGAGGTGAAATAATTCCTGCATTGTTGCATTCAGGGAAAGAAATAGCGTGAGAAAGCCATGAAAGTTCTAGATCCTGCTGTGTATGGATATTCTTGAATCCTGGGAAGAAAATTTATCCAATTTAGCTTGGATTGAAGCATAGACTTAAAAAAGACTAAATGTATCCGGAGGCTTTTAACAGAGAGAGTGATTGCTATTGAACAATATTTTATAATGGAATTTTATTACTGATGCTAAATAAAATATTTTTCAAAGACTTTTCATGAAGTTCATTTGTATTTGCTCCTCAAAACACATGTGACTAATTGAGGAACAAGGTGACTTGTAGGCACCATTCTGTCTGTATATAAAAAAATTCAAAATATTTCATTTCAACACAAGCAAGAACTAGAAACTCAGCTGATCAAGGGAAAGCACTTCTGAAAGGAGAATGCTAAGTGCAGAGAATTTAACTAGCTTTGAAGTAGTAACAGAAGATGAATGGATAGTTTAGAAGACAACACACACCACTAAATCAAATTCTGATTGCAACAATTTCTATTCCTTTCAGGCTCCTGAGTAATTATGTTGTGTTTCAAATTACTATAGCCTTGGCCTGGTATCATTTTGGTTAATCCAGACATCTAGAAGCTGCTCTAGTGGTCTGAGCAGGTAAAAAGCTTTGCTGTTTTCTTTGAGCTACAGGTGTGTGTGTATGACTGAGACAAATTGCCTTGTGTCTTATTGGCTACACTTGCAGAGGAGAAGTCAAAAGGATGAGGGAGCAAGGCTGAGCACTGCCACATGACTGACTAGATCATTAATTTCTCTGCAGGATTCCTGTTGTAGTTTTGTCTTAGGCGAGGTAGCATGAATATAGATTAAGAGCTTAGCATGAGCCAGGGACCATTTCCCATACTTTGGATGGCACAATCCTGTTATGAGAGGTAAAAGAAATTAACTGCTTTTGATGCAATGCAGTTCATGCTGGTCCACTTAATCTCAAGGCTAGAGATGAAAAAATTAGTTGTTTCCTACATAATTATCGTCATCATGGTTGGGTTCATTCTCCTGACTGGTGGTCATCTTGTGCATGCCTTTTATTCATTTGAGCATTATGGGCTGGGGCTGTAAATTCTCTCAAGAATATGCAGGAAGTTTCCCAGGATGCTGAGTTTGGGCTGCTTGCAAAACAAAGTGATGTATTTTCTTACCTTAGAGGCCTAAAGGAACATGAAATGAGCGGCTGGGCTTGCTGTGCCTAACACTGATTAATGCAGTGTCTGCCTGTGTCTGCCTTGCATCAGTAAATGTCTCAAGGATTAAATCTGAGTAATCAGAAATAGGTCTTAGACATAAATCTGAACTGCTGCATGGGACTGAAATGACAGTGACTTTAAAAGGTGTTTTATTAGAAGTTTATGATATTATTTAATCTATTATTTTTCCAGTGGCACTTCTACACCTATAATCACATTTATGATATTATGACTGCTGCATAGCTGTGCAACCATATGTAAATTCTACAATACATTTATATCACAGGGACAGACTTTCTGAAATTGGGAGCCTTGTAAGAAACTATATGCCTTTTATGCATTTTGGTCAAAAGTTTATGAAACAGATCTGGAAGCCTAAATGTGATACCCCACTGAATTAGGATTTGAGTCACTAGAACACCCAATTTGCTTCCAGTGTTAAAACACAGAAATTTAAATGAAAAAATAAGAATTAGATACCATGTTTTCATAAGGGCAATTTTTTACCTGAAATGGAGTTTTAAAACTAATTACATTAGTTTTAATTGTGTAATATTTTAATAATGTAGTAGTTCTAATAGCTTTGAAAAGTGGTAAGACAAAATGTAACCTAGGTTCTAATTAGTCCCAACCTGTCTGCAGAACTGTAATTTTCCTTTCAGCTCAAATATATTGATATAGAATTACAGTTGATAATGTATATCTGTACTGTAGTGTGTATAAAGCTATAAAGAGATTGTAATAATCTCCAGAATATGTTTTATTAATTCAAAACACAAGCACCAGGACTCTGGGTTAAAGTTAAAAGTAAAAACCATCAAGTACTTGCAAATGACACTGACTATTCCCTATCTTGATGAATATTGCTATGATTCGGATGTACTGTTTTTCCAGGTATCGTTTTCAATAGTAAAATCTTTTTTATTGTTATTATTTTTATTTCCTTTACAGATGATTTCATCTCCAGACAGAATTTATCTATAAATTCGACAAATTTAAGCAAAATATATGTTCACCCCTAAGCTTCCACTGTGTCAATAGCAGTTACAAACCTCTAAGTGCAGTTCTTTGTGCTCATATTTTTGGGTTGATACTACAACTTTTGTACTTCAATACATGGTGTTGTGATCCTGACTGATGTCTTTTATTTCACCTTGAAACAAAGGTCGAATAAAACCCTTTTCATTTTGATAATACTTCTAAACTCTATCATACAACTTAAGCATATTTTGGGTCAGGAACAGAACAAACCTAACCAGGAGGTTTTGCTTTGAAACACAAAGTAAAATCTTAGCTTGTAGAGCAGAGTGTTTCATACATAAATGGCATTCATTCTATACAAATAAATTTCCTGCCTAGATTATATAATTTTTTTTCTTCTGTTGGTATTTCATGCAGTTTAATCAAAGATCATGCAACATTTCTATTCCTTTGTTTAATTTAATAATCCCCATATAAAACGAAAATTTACCTTCTAGTAAGTGAAGTACTTAAGAATCCTTATTCTCCTTTGAGAGCCAGTACTAGACAAAAAACAGAGGTTAGAGGAAAGCATTAAAAATAAAATACTACTAAAAACTGGAGTTTTAAAACTTAGTCCTTCTTATTATTCTCTAAGAGTCATTAAGGCTGACTTTTAATATTCCCTTATGTTTTGGACATGTGTCTGATAAATGTCGTCTGGCTAAGCAGAAACCAATCACCTGTTCTTCAGTGGGATTTTTTTCAGTGTATGAAAAATACAGTCCAGCTCCTGCAAAAAAAAAAAAAAAAACCACACCTGTTGTTTTGTGAATTTTACATTAGTTAATCAATTTTAATGAAAGAACAGGATATAGGATGGAAGAGCACTAGCTTTCTTGTTTTCCCATGAAAATGAAATACTTCACACTGTCAAAGAAGGAAGGGTATTCAAAATTTATAGCAGGAATCTAGACAAAGAACAAATCTAAAACCAAAAGAATCTGGTCAGGTGAAAAAAGGGATTGCTGAATAGAAGCTGCCAATTAGGAAAAAAATAGAAATAGGAAGTCTTCCTTTAACAAGTCTACTTCATGTATAATTCCTATGGATAAGTTCCCAGGTTTTTTTTTTTTCCCTTTGGTATCTTTATGACCAGATGATAGAGACAGGTTTTAAAAATGTCACAAAAACAGGCAGAGGAGGAAACTGTGCTTTAATTCAAATAAATACAAGGTCATGCACCTAGAAGTAGGGAAAAGGTCATATTTGTAGCATGAGAGGTTTACCATTGCTTTGAAAAGCAATGACTTCAAGGATGAAGAAGCCCTGTGAGATAATACGTGGGACATGGATTTTCAGTGTGAGCATGTGTGCTTCTATTATTTCACGGATAAATTGGGAAACATCAAATAGAAATTGGAAGGGAATTATACCTTTTATGCACTTTCACAATATTTATTTAGTGTCCACTTTTGGTAACTATACCTCAATAAAGGATTGCTAACTATTAAAATTGTTCAGAAGATAAGGAGCAATAGATGAAGAAATATCTCTTAATTATTTTTAAGTTAGGAGTTGTCAAAGGAACCACAAGAGTCTGCTGGAAGGATTAAAACCAGAATTTTACTTTTAGATAAGGTGAATTTCAGTGTAAAAGTAAATACATGATTTACCGATGGGTATATTCCACCGTATCTTTTATCTTGGCCTAACACATCTACAGCTTTTGCACTATACAGTGGAGATAGGTTGCTCATTTGTTTCTTCTTTTTTTTTTTAAGAATTAAAAATAAAATATGCTATTCTTTACTGAGTTAAGATAGCTTTCATATTTTGTAACTATAAAAGGACTTATCAAAAAACCCTATGTTTCACACCATGATAAATAAATTTATACAGAAGTAGGTCAGAATGATCCCTTTGGAAGTTCCAATAGTGGTAAATGTTTAAATGCTCTGATAGCATGAGACAAGAGTTTACACTGAAATGTAAAATTTGCTTCAGATGAAGAAAAAAAATAGAAAGGGAGCATTTTTGGTAGTGGGGTCAAATCATAGGATATTGATTTGTTTCAATCTTGAAAAGAAGGCCTAAATATCACCTTTTTTTTTTTAATTCCAGTTTCCTCTTTACTTTAGTAGATTCTCCTTTCTTCACATCAGATCTCCTGGTCTCTCAGCTTGCCACAGTTAATCAATATTTTTATTACACGTTGTCACTCACTTTCTCCTCCTTATCTCCACTTAGTGCCTAATAATCTTGTCATAAGCTCAGAAAAAAAATATAGAGTAGGAAAGAGAAAATATATTTTTCTCACACTCTGTGGTTTCTGCAGGTGCTTCCATTGAGCCTCAGGGGCTCACCATTCATGCTGAGGTGGTCCTCAAGGTGATCAGTATCCAGAAGATTCAGCAGAGCTGGACTGTGAGAAAACTCCTGTGGGAAGGTTTCCTGAGGAACAAGGTGATTATGCTGCTATGTAGAAACTTTGCAGTTGAACCCTAGAAATACCTTCATGCTAGAGCAGTGAATGGAGCAATAGCAAGTTTTTCAGGTATTTGTACTTCTTATTTATACTTCTTCAGGTGTTCTTGAGTTACAGCCAAGGTATTTGTATGAACTCCTGCTGTTCCTTGCTGTGGTCGGGCACTCACCTCTGTGCGTATAACTTAATTAACTCAACAGTTATCTATTTATATTTGAGTTGAAAGTACTAATCATTAAACAGGGCCCCACTAGATATTAATTTGCAAGTGGTGTAGACAAATAGGAGTGGATTTATAGAGTGATCAGCTGATGCTGTGATCTCAGTGACTTCTCTGTACTTCTTTTAGGTGTTTGATTCAGACTAATCCTAGGCCATTCATGTGGGCCAAATACCCATGAGTTAAGTTCCTTGTGATTTCATCCAGATTATGGCACTCAAGAGTCATTGTGTGATGTGAAACAAAGCAGAGGAGGTGACCAGTGGTGACCAGATCCACTTCAAAGGTATTCTAAACTGAAACAAAAAATGAGATTTCATCACTGTGTACCAAAAATACAAAACACATTTACATTGCACAAATCATGTAATATACTCATGTTTCTCCTATAAGTATATTACACATCTTTGTACTGGAACATCAAATGTTGGCAATAAAGGGAAAGGAAAATGAAAGATGTCAGATAATTTTAATTATTTTAAAACAAACTTGGAGAATGTTGAATACAAGGAGAAATGAATATAGAGATATAAATGTGACATTGCATTTTTTTCAAAGGAAGAGGTGTTTAAAGAAAAATTTATCAAACAAGGTAACTCATACAGGGCTTTATGTATATCTAAATTTACAAGAGATTGTCCTATAAATTGGATTATTACATATACTTTTTCTATAATATATTTATTTCCTTAAACTTGCTTTATGTACCAGATTTGCACTCTTAATCCAGTGTAATGACCAAAAACTACTTTATACCCAAATGGTAGCATACATTCATAACAACAGGGTTAAATTCTGCACTATTCAAGCCATTGGCAAGGAAATGCTACAGTTTTCCAATACCAGTTTTGAAATTTTAACCCATGCTTTTTATAAATAAATAAAAAAATAATTACATGAAAAAATTCATCTTTCTGAAACATTTAAGTAGTGCACCTCACATTCACTTCAAGTCAGTGAAATCACATTTGTTAGAGTTGGGGAACTTATTATTCACCTATCTGTGAAAATTAATGTAAAATATCAAAGGGTTTATAGAAAACAAAGTAGTTAAATAAGTGTCTTTAAGTTCATTCAATTAATTCTACCTTTCTAAAATATCATATTAAATGAGTACTAAATATTTTGAACTTCATCATTTGAGCTTTCCACAAGTGAACATACTTTATGATGTGAAGTAATATGTAGAAATACGTTTCATTAAGGATGGCTGAGTTAATTTCTCGTATATGCATTCGTATGTTCAGATTATTAGGGTTTAATCAGACTATAAAGGCATTATATTGTAGGGTTAATTTAGCTTTCTTTTATCTCCTGAATATTGCATAGCAGAGCTCTTTTCTGTCAACACCGAGACTGATTATGATGCCATGACAGAATTTCCTTAGATCAGACATTCCAGTATAAGTAAACACTCAGGCCCTGGTAGAAAATTATAGTGCATCATGCAGATTGCATCGGTAATTATTCAGAATGCCTTTAGGTGTTGAGGAGTCAAACCAACCAATCCTAAAATAAAATACCTGCATAGGATAATTTGCAATAATTATAGACTGTTTACCTGGGGAGCACTTTGTTCAGTTGCAATTATCTTATGGCATACTTTAAGAAAGTATCTTCATCAAAAGCATAATGAAGTAAATTCCAGGACAACTTTTCATTAGGGGAATGAGAAATTTAAAATTACCATATAGTCTATTCGCAATCATGTGCAAAAGTACTACTTTGAAGACTAAGAATAAACATTTGCTTTAAAATGTTGCCCTGAGTTCAGAGTGACCAGGAGACTTTTCATGTTTCTAGGTGGGTAATTCCACTGCTGAGAGAGCAGCAGCATGTTGGTCGAACACATTCCAAGTAGGGCACACTTGCCATTTCTTTTATTGCTTCTAAAAAAAATCATTGCTGGCATTTAGACCCATTCAAAGGTTCAATTAAAGCACAGATGGGTTTTACAATTTCCACTTATGTAACCAGTCTTGGTGATGTCTCTCTTAACATGACTTTAAAACACCTCTCCTTGTTACCCTGTTCACAGGTGTGTGAACCATTACTCAGGAGTCGGAGTAAAGATGGCTGTAATGCAATGTGTGAATCAGGCCAGTTAGTTTACAAGAAATTATACTGCTAGCAAAGAAACCATGTCTGTTATTTTGTTACTACTGGAAGTGAGGAAAGGAGGGTGAATTAAAATTAGAAGCTGTCTTTGAAACAAGGAAATTGTAATGAGAATTATTGTCTAAATTCTGAATTTGATGGTCTTAGACAGAAAATCTATCAGGTACCTCTGTAAAGACACATTTTAGTGCCCTAAGTAGCTGAAATTAGTATTTTCACAGTTAAGGCACTCCATCATTAAATAGTATCAAATGCTCTGAAGTACTACATTAATCTGTTCAATTTTGTGTGTTTATTAACTCTCTGACTATAGGAGCTCCAAAAAGCACCTCTTTAAAAGAGTGTAACACACTCAGAGGACATATTTTGCTACTACATGCTCTCAGACAAACTCATTACAACGAAGGGAATAAGAATTCACTCTTCTGATAAATAGTTAAAAAAGGTAGGTAGAGTTGTCATCATGAAATTTGGATGTCTATGCCACGTATACTTTCATTTTCACCCTCTGTTTTTCTTAAGTATTGTCACTTCAAACTACGTTGTAATTGCTGTCTCATGGTGAAAAGACCACTTAGAAGAATATTGTCCACCAACCCTGAAAATCCTTTTAAAAATGTTGGCTTTTATCTTCCAAAAGCTTTATCAAGGTTTTGTTTGTTTTAAACAGTCTATTAGCAGAACGGATGTTCCTGTGACTCCTAGAATACATTTTTTAAAACGTGATTAAATGCCTGCTATATGAATGCATGCACTTGCATATAGCAATGTTTGCAAGCATGTGTAAGCAACCCCTAAACTCATTTAAGATAATGTCACCAGGCAATTGATAAGCGAAGTGGAAATGCAAATCCAAAGTCCACATACTAAAGCCTTATGGAGATACTGAGGAAGTTCTAAGTGTTTCTCAGGAGAGTAGAGAGAGTAAACCTAAATACATGCAACAATCATAGGCACCAGAAAGTGTTGTGTCCTTGAGAAGTATCAGTACTTCTCCTGATGAGACTGAGACTTGCCATACCAAGTTTGTTTCAAGCACTCATAATGGGGGAGATCTTTCCGCTCCTAAAGAGCTCTAGAAAAAGCTATATCACTCCAGCTGCTGAAAAAGGGTCCATTTCCTCCTTAATTTGTTTTGTCCTCTCCTGAAATATATCTTGGCTCTCATGATCTGATGAAAACAGGTAAACACAGATACTGAAAATTCTCTGCTTAATGGCCTTAAATGCCAGAAATGTATAGCAGGGATAGAATATCTTTGCATCAGGGAAAACTGAGGAGTCTGCTACATACATTGCAAATATATATTTTTCAGTTTGATTAATTTATTTTGTTTTCATGTTGACATGTGTACATATTTTTCAGCTGTTGGCAACTTTGGCACTCTGAGTTTGGGTTCCAGGCTCTCTGTGATGGGGCACAAGAATGACTTATCCTAAGGCAGATTTAATCAGTTCCATGGAGACTTAGTTGGCTTTTTGTTAGTCTACTGTGGAGAACCAGAATGGTCTAGTTCTCTCTAGTAAAGAGGACCAAAAAAGCAGGTTTGTCTTGAATGAAGCTGAAGAGGAAATTAGCTCTGCAAAACCACCTCACTAAACTGCTTATGAAACTGGAAAACTAGGCATAGGTTTGTTTAATAAGTAACTTATCTAGGCATTTCAAAATTCAGCAGAGAACCTCTGAGCATGGTAGACTCAAATGGTTCTGAAGTTAGTCCTTTTGCTTATCTTGCAAATGAGCAGCATAGTTTATGTGCAACAGTAATACATACAATAGTCCAGTTAAAAAATCTGTAAGAGCAACCAAGCATAACAAGTCTTGCCCACAAGTTATTTCACCATTTTGGAAATGGGACATCCACGCTCCAATTTGCCATGGGGACAAACTGCTCAAGTTTTCTGTCTTAAATCAAATTAGCATCAAAATAATTTATTGATCTATTAATGGCAGACACTTAGCAAGCAGGAGCTAGGTCATACATTCACAATCAATAACAATAATACAAAAGATAAACTACAATATTAAATACTTAGAAACTTTACAACTATAAATAATCACATACACTCACAGACACAAACTATGTAGGGCAGAAGAGCACACATCCTCTTTCCTCTTCCTTACATACACAACTTCTCATAGCAGAGGTGGGCACTTCCAGCCATGTGAACACATGGTACTCTGTTTTTAGTTTATACTAGGACAATTTCCAGTCAGATGCACATTTTGCATTGGAACCAGATAGAGACTCAAAGTATCCATGAAGCATGATGCCTGAACTGGGCTTCTTGGCTCCTGTGCAGAAACCAGAACAGTCCTTAGCTGGATTGTTTTGCATAACTCTGCCGCACCAAGAACACACAACAAGTCAGAATTTCTGGTACTGCAGTTCAGTACATGCAATAGGCATTTATTTGTGTATATAATACTCATTAAGCTGTGGTCCTCACCATACCCAAATATTATCCACCAGACCAGAGAGCTAAACTTCCTCTGCAGAGTTTGTTTAGCTGAGCTGTGGCAGCCACAGAGGCTCAGAGCTCGACTGTACCTGTGCCTCATGTGACAGGCAGGGCAGCTAACTCCTCACCCTCAGCCCTCTACTTGGCACCTTCATGCTTTTTCACACATAACTAATCTTGTGTGCAGAGCTTGACAGTAGCTTTTATTATATCTGGAGCAGTTTAGATTTTAATTCAACTACATAACCTCTTTTATTCTTTAAAAAATATTGTTAATAATGGCACTATTTGTCATCCATAATAAGGTTTAATTGCACTCTTTAAAACCCCACTGTGCTTGGGAAGTCAATGGGATTCAAAACAAATTGCACTTGGAAATTTTAATGCCAGCATCTCTTTTACTTAATACTGTAAATGATGTTTTATTTCAAAGTGTTTTCTGTTTACCAAAATTATTATGCAAATTAGGTGTTCTAACACATATGCAGAAGACATTTAAATGATATTTGTAAACCAGAGACTCAATTTGGAAAACTGCATGCCACTTATAAGTAAAAACACAGACTGGAAAAATTATACATAGCACAACTCTGATTGCATTCTGAAGTGTGAAAAAACAATATTTGGGTTCTTATCTCCAATCTGAATCTAAAAGCACAACACCAGTAATAAACTAAGAAAAAAAAGGTTCCACTTCCCATTTCCAAAGTTATGCTCATATCCAATCTCTTCTTTCAAGGTCATTTACAGTATTTTCTACATATTCTATTCACAAATCTCTGGCTAGATATTCTGGCATGTAGCCAAACATGCTGTTGTCTCCATAGGGGATGGTGTGGATGTAGTGATAATAGGAGAAAATCCAATATGCAGGTGCATATAGGTTAATTTTTTCAGTGAGTGACTCTGCTTCTCTTAAAAACTTCCCTTTTCAATATTTTGAGAGAAAAGAAATTATATTTTCTGGTGCTTTGTCACATCTTGAGAGTTAGCAAAACTCCTGACACTTAGGTATGTTTCTGGAGTGTAAAACCTATACACTACCTCACTCAGACAAAATGAACACTGATGGTTTTAGTCCTGGATTCAAATCTGCATCAATGTATAGTGATAACCACTAAATAATATTAGAATTTTTCTTTAAGTGAATTAACTAAATGCTCTTACTCTGACCAATAATCAAGCAATGAAAACATATAGGTCTTTACAGAAGACAACTGCAGACAATGGTAAATCAGATTATGTGTTTTGTTTACTGAAGATATACTGAAGCATTCAGTGACAACCTTTGGTGGATAAATGAGGGATGGCATTTGAAAGAATACTACAAGGGTTTTGAAAAAATCCTTCCACACTCAGCAAACTTTTCATCACTTTAAAAATTACATGTTTATTTACAGACACTTTTTCTTGGATACACAAGAGAGTGTTGATTTAGTGTTAAAGTCTGAAAGAATAATTCAAAAACCACAGCTAGGGCAGGGATTATAAGAAAACTGATTTTAGACTTCTGCAAATGCCTCAAAGTCAGAGTAGAATTGTATTAGAATTGTGGAAAAGTCAGCAGTTCCACTTTCCAGGGGATTTCAACATTTTTGTAGCCCTGGGGGGTTTTGTTCAGCTCGCTCCATGCACTTTTCCACTCCCTCTTCCACTTCTGCTGCTTTGAGCTCTGTTCATAAATCATGTGCTTCAGACTCATTAACATCTTTTAAGTTTATCAACATCTTTCTTCCATTCAAGGGACCAACCCTGGGACAGTGATCCAGGTGTGGTTTCATGAGTGCTGAGTAGAGCAGGGGCTGGTTCCCTCCCTTCATCTCCTGGCTGGGCTCAGGGTTGCAGTTAGACCATTGACCTGCCTGGGTTTATGCTCCAGCTTGTGCCCAGAGGATCCTGGGGCCTTTTTGGCAGAGCTGTGCTCCCACCAGAGTGCCCAGCCTGTGCCACTGCAGGGTAATGTGGGATACAAAAATGTACCCGTGCACGTCTGTGTAGTATATTAATATATGTGTATGTGTATGTGCAATATGTATAGGTATGAGATATATATTTCCATGGAGAGTTAAAGACCTATAAAATTGTGCTACCTTTTCCACAGTGGGAAGTGTACTAGTGACAAAAAAAAAAGCCAGAAAACCAAAAATTTGCTTTTTGTAAACATCTTTTCTAGTACTAGCAGACAAGAGATAAAATCAATGCTGCAGAAATATTCAACTTCATGTGCAATTGTGCTGTTAAATAATGACAATCACAGGATCACTGAAGATGAGTTATCACACTCCCAATAGGCTTAGCATGATACATATAATAATACATATTACATATAATGTCATAGGAAGTATCCTCACAGGTCTTTAAAAGCAGTTGCAGGATTGATGTGAAATGGAATGAATTACCTCTCTCGATGGTGAGGCTCATTACTACAGGAAGTAATTAAGGTTCTCAAAAAAATAACAAATGGGTATGAATATTCATTTCAGTTACCAAGAATTGTTACAGTGAAAAACATCATAAATACTGGAATATCAGATCTTGTTCTTTAAAGGGAACACCAGTGTAAAACCATGAGAGATCGAAGGAAAATGTGAAATCACTTTCATAACATTTGTCTAAACCAATATAACAATTTCCCTAAGGAAAAGAGCAGTTTTTCATTGTCTGGTTTCAGCAATGATTGAAGAATCATAGGTCACTGATGAAGTATTCCACCATTTCAAAGGTAATATAGGTAGGTATACAGGTAGGGATAAACAGTAACAATTATTCAGATAGAAATGGTGATGAGAATGTTGTATATAATTTTCTCAGATGTCTGAAAGGAAAAGCTACAAAAAAGTAAAAAAAAAAAGTCATCCACTCGTGTTTCTACAAAATCCAAAGCACAGAGGGAGAGGAAAATAAAGAATAACATCTATCAAGAACCGTCATCACACAGAGCAGGTAAATGGCTTTCTTATTAGACAAACAACAATATTAATAAAATACTAGGGGCTGCAGACCTTCATTTATACTGAGCCTCAAGCCATCAGGAGCTGGTAGCTGCAGTGATTATATCAATGAAATCTATTATAATGTTCCCTTCAGTGCCCTCTGCTGACTAGTTGACTTTAATAATCATAAACTGCAGGACACTATTTGTAAAATAACTATTGCCATTGAACTTTATCTCTAAGTAAATATGTATTGAATGAAAAACTCCTCTGGGCAGGAATGTAAAAATATCATTGCTCTTGCCTGTCTTGTAAAGAGATTTCTCTTTGGTGGATGGTATTGTGAGAATTCATGCACTCTGCATTTGATGCATTTGTTTTCACTTGTGGATTCACCAAATAAATATCCTCACAGTTGTTATGTCATGAACAGATCAGTGATATATCTGTAAAAAACACAATAAAAACTTGCTTTACTTTAATTATAAAACTACCTCTCTACGCAGAGGCCTCAAGCAAGGCTGTAAATAGATTATTTTGTTTGAGTGACTACGTTGATATTTTGGATTGATTTGGGCCTTGACAACCAAAAATCAGGAGCTGGAATATTTCTAGGTTTTAGAAAATTCAGCTGTATTTTAGGATGCTAAAGGGTTCAAATGAAAACAATCCACTTGTGTTCTGCATGCTGTGAATGTAGAATACAATCAGACTTTATGAAAAAATTTGAGGAAGGGCAGTTGGGTAAAAGCAAACCTTAGCAACCAGGACTCATTCAAAAATATCTGTCGCTTCCCACTTCATGAATTATAAGAATATTTGGATGATTTGGAAATCTGCATCTCAAAACCTTGAACTAAGTTTCTTCTGCTAATGCAGGTGGCTGAGCAAATCCAGCTACCTTGCACATTTGTGTCCTCTTCTTTCCCCTGAAACATTTTTCTCTCATAGAAGACCACCTGTAGAGGGAATAAAGAAAAAGATACCTGATACCAGCCTTATCCTTTGCCTCTTCCCTGGATCAGCCCCCTGTGAAGGCATTTTCATGAGACTTTATCTGAAACCCAGGTGCCACAGCTGCATGGGCCTTCAGATTGAAAGAAAATTTAATATCATTGCTTGTGCATTCATTCCCTGTAACTGCATGTTGCTCTAATTTTCAGCTACCGAAATTTCTGGTGGGATGGATGAAAGGGACAATGCGGGTGGCAAATACAAGTTGGTCCCTCATGCTGTGAAAGCTAAGAAAGGTCAGGTGGAATGTATGAATACATCTAGCTGCAGTGGAAAGCATTAAGCTCCACAAAACAAGGTCTCACATTCAATTTATATTTTATGTTCTTCAGCAATGAGCCGCATAGCCATCCTGGAAAGTTGCCAAAGTTTGAATTACATTATCTGTACTGATTTACAGGACATAGCTGGGATTGTCAGTGTGGAAATGTTCTGTATTGGGAAGTAAGTCTAAAAATTGTATTATTTGGGAATGTAAAGCATCATTGCTGCTTCTCTGAGTTTATGAACTCTGTGCACCATAGATTTTTCATTCAAAGTCATCATTAATTATAATTTTAAGAACACATTGCCAAATTCTGCAGTGCTTACTCACTCTGCCTGTCTCTGGACACAATGAACAGAACAGCAGGTATATCCATTGTTTTCTACCTTTTCCTCCTTGATAGAGTCTGCATGAGATAAATGATACCTCTCACATGCTAGAGAATAGTTTTTGTTGACACAATTAATTCAAAACATCTCAAAACAGAAAGGAATTTATTAGCATCCAGCAGACTTTATATAATTTATCCTTTGAACTGTTTTAACCATTCCTAGTGCAGTAATAGACAGGGAACTGCCAGAGGCTTTTCAGTGTCTTCAGCTTTACAGTTCTAGTATTTTGAAATCTTTCCTGGACGGATAATTCAGTATTTACTGGATATTATAAAGGGGATAGAACGCCCACCCTCCTTTCAACCCCCTTTCTCTCTTCATCCATCCTGTTTGTTCAAGAGGTCCTACAACACGGTAAAAGTTGTGAAGTTGCACCACTGTGGCACTGCAATTTCATCATGTGGAGCAAGGCCCAGACCTAGGAGGCACTGAGCCTCGTCTTACAAAAACATGAGGACAGAGTGCTTAATTCACAAGGCTTTTGAAGTCTTTCTTGAATGCATAGTGATGGGAGATAGTGGCTCAGAAAACTGCCTTTTAAGGATTCTTTTTCTTAGTTTCTTTCTCCTTCTCTGCCTACAGCAAGAACACCCACAACTTTATGGTAATTTTGATATGGAAATTTTCAGGATAGTTATGACCATGAAACTCCTGCAGAGTTCAGAAATAAGGATATTAGGAGTTTCTTCACAGACTTGATTCCCATCATATTGCCATGCACTGATGCACACAGTATCGCTGTAAGGTCATGAAACATTATTGATTATCATTCCTGTTCTATTTTTCAGAAACTGAGAAGGAAATGAGTTTATCTGAGGTTGCAGGGCAGAACGCAGCCTTGCCTCCTTGTCTTTTTGGTCTGAGCTTGTCCTTTACCACAAGTTAATCAAATCTTTTTCTTAGTAAGGCATTCATACTGTTTATAAAGGACAAAATCCCTTTAATATGTGGGGTGTAGGTCACGTTCTGGGCCACCACTGAGAGGAAACACTACAGCAAGTTTAGTTTTTTCCCAAAGGATTGTGCATATTTGTTCTGGATGGAGTGAGCCCTTGTGGGGAAAGGTGCACCCTGGGTTCAGTTCTCCCTCCCTCATATGAGCTGCTCCTGGGTTCACTTCCAGTGATGTGGAGGCCGAGGTCTGCTCCTGACCTTATTTTTGTTTCCTGTTGTAGTGATAAGCTGAAAGGTGCATGGGGGAGTTTGTAGTTCCCTGAAGTATCAGTAACACCTGAAAGCCTTTTCCTCCAACCTTTGTCTACTCAATTATGTCTATTCACTCAAAGAAAATATTTAAAACGGATGGTTTTTTTTTCCTATGAGTGTATCTTGAAGTAAGTTTATAAAACATGAACATTCTCATTTTTAAATAAAAGCTACACTTTCCTCAGTGTAGACACTTTTAATACACTTGTTCTCTACAGTCATCATGGCTTTTTTAGGCCTAAACATGGAAAAACACCCCAAACACCAAAAAATTCCATGTTTGAAGTTACTCAATGTAGCTGTCAGTACCAGCTCCTACAGTTCTTTGAGAGCCTTACTGGGGAGAGCAGAAGATTATTTAAAAATAGATATATCTTTATATTTGTTTCAGTATGTAATTGTATGAAACTTTATATTAAGAATATTTGATTTTGATTCTGTTTTTTATCCCGATGGCTAAAGGTAAGTAAGAAGACAGATTGCATTAATTCATAACAGAAAAACCTCATGGTATAAAGATAATAAACTGATTATTTTTCTCAAATATAAAACAACAAATGTTCTGCTCCGCAATGCTGATAACATGAGTCCTAAAATTCCATGTGTTGTACAGCACTTCATGATGATGGTGGGAAAATCTCCATATTGTAGCTGAAAAATAATGTGGGCCTTAATATGTAACTTCTCATTCAGTCAAAGCATTTCCCACCAAATTTCTTGAGCAAAGAATATAAGATTACAGTATCTTCAGGTTTTCATTGTGATTGAAAATGGGAGCAGAGATTGTTGTGGGATATCTGATGAGCTTTATATTGGGAATAAAATCAAGTACAGCTGTTCTCAGAAGTGTACCAAAAAAACAAGTAAATGAAAGCAAAATTAAAGATGTCAAAGCTACTGTGAATCTCATGCATGGCATCAGTATTATCTTAGTAACTATGTTGCATTTGTGGGATATTCCCCTAAGGTATTATTTTTCTATTGAAAGCATATCAGCCACTTCTTTTTCCATGACAATATTTCCTCCCCTTTAGGGACGTGTGTCTTCATGATGCAGCTCTTGTAGTTTGGTTTAATGATGAGACTCTTCTAAACTCAATCAAGAACTTGGCTGTAGCTCTGTTCCAGACTGCAGCACCACCTCAGTGTCCCAGATCTGGGAATCACTGAGCAGTGAGCTGCCCATCTGTCAGATGTAGTCCTCTCCCTCTCCATCTCATTTTCTGTCAGGACCTATATTAACACTTCAGGGTTTTGATACAGTTTTGTGTTTTAGTTCATTTTCTTTTACATCTGGGCCAGTGAAAGTAACTTCAGACAAGTATAGGTTGCAGCTGAAGTGAAAAGTGAGAAGGTTTGAGTGTTGTGGAAGGCAAATACTTGAGAGTGAAAGAAATCATCCTTCATTCCACATTCATCTCTTGGTTTTGAAGTTGTTCATTTCTTTGTAATCCTAAGGTAAAACTCATGAAAGATCCTTCAGCAATATAGCTGAATGAACCTGATCTTTGGTAGTGGGCATCTTACTGAAATGAAAGAGCAAAAAGTAATAATTATACAAGGCTGCAACAGAAACGAAACTGTATTACAATTCTAAAAAGATAAATTTGTATAGCTAAGGTGCATGTATTGGTACACTCTTTACTGCTGAAGGACTATACAAATCAAATGTAAATTAAACATCAGAATGTGGAAAAAAATGCAGTTCTTCCCTTGAATTCATTAGCTTTAGGAAAGCAAAGCAAACATTGAGAGCTACAATGGCAGAAACATAATACAACTTTCTCTCTAAATATTTTAGGCAAAAAAACCCCAATAAAATATTATAAATTCTATAGTACACCTGTTCGAGACAAAGAATATATCCTCTATGGAGATCAACAAAATTACATTATGGTGGCTACTAAGATTAATAAAATAGTTTAAAGCTAGGAAAAGTAAAGTAGGACAAAGAGTACATAAAGGCAAATTACTAACACAGGGGAAGAAAGAGCTGAAAAGATTCCTCAGTTTGAGTTAGTAGTTACACATGGGGTAATGCACAGCTCTTGGAATAGCACACTTGAAAGATTTTCTATGTCTGTGAGCAAGATGAAATGAATTAGTGATGAAGTCTAGGCAATCCCCTTCTCTTCCTTAGGAAGAATGGCTGACTACACTTTAGAGCTGGTGTATCATTGGAACAATTTTGCTGTGGGGTATTCCCAACATTATTCATATTCAGGGAGAATTCATCAAGAAACACACTGATATTTCTCATAGTCCCTGTAGTTCCATCACTGCACTGATTCCCCAGTATCCCTGACTCACCCTTACGGTTGTCAATTGAAGGCTAAGTTCCATTTTTATTGCTAGAAGTGTTGCATTGCTCTTTCAGGGCTTATAAAAAAAAGCTGGAAGTCATCTGAATAAAGGATATGCAGTGTGTGGATATACTGTTAGCTCCCACTCAAGTGGTCACTGTCCCTAGAAATTGAATTGAATCTCTTTCAACACCTGATGAGATGAAATTAGTGAAACTCCTATTTGACATTTTTCCAAGATGTGGGTAAACATGTTTATAAGAAGGTACAGTGAATTTAAGATACAGAGTGCCAGCAGCAAAAGAGTGATTGTGAAGAAACTGAAAAAAAATATCTTGTATCAACACATAAAAAAGGAGGATTTGCATAGTAAATGAACATTTGGCTTAATAGATTGTAATTTCATTTTTCTAAATGACTTTCGAATCATGAGTACACAATGCAGTTTGCATACCCTGTTGTTAGAAAGAGAAATCTTGCACAGGAAGAAACCAGGACATTCTTGTACAAAGGAATAAAAAATTATCTAGGAGTTGTGAAACGTAAATATGCATATTCATGTAGCTGAAATGGGTGATTTTCTTTTCCCCCCAAGATACCTATATGCATCTGTCTCCTTATTCCTTTCCTACACCAGGTTTTACATTTTTATAGATTTCTACTCCCACTGTTAATAGATTACAGCATTAAAAATTGCTTTATTATTCTAAAGTCATCCATTTTCCTTCATTGGAACATTGGATTGTATCATGAGGTTCACAGGACAGAATAAAGAATATTCATTATCCCTGCATTTCTTTAGTGTTTTTTGTTTCAGCAAAGAAAATATATTTGCAGCAAATTCACTCCCAAAACAACTTCTCTCAGTAATATGATTATTTTCTCAAAGTGTTTGTGCTTTATATCACCAAAAATGCAATTTGTGTGAACTTCTGAGCTATATTAAAATACATATATTTAATATTGTATGGGATGTTATTGCATTCCTGTCTCATGCAGCAATACAGTTTCTGATGACATGGAAGAAGAGAATATTATTCTGCTTTTTGTTTAGATTATCTTCACACTACAGTTAAATTTATTGTGTTTACACTTCACTGCAGGATGACAAGTATCATCAAAAGGCTATTACTGGTATAAAACATTAAAAAGAAACCCTATTTTTGATTTCATCACTTTAATAAGAAAGGGAAACATATAAACTGATTTGTTCATCTAAATGGAATTTGAGACAAAGCTACCATGCATAGTTCAGTTTGATACAGGACCTTAGTGAAATTGTTTTAGGAACTGGTCCTTGTCTCCTGAAATGAAATGCTTGTTCCTTGGATAATTACTACATCAGTCTGTAGGGTCCTAGGAAAAACAGTGGATGGGAAGTTTAGGTATGTGCTTGGACTTGATACTCTAGGTCCTTATGCCATCTATTGAGGAATTCAGAACACTCTGATTTCTTTCTCATTGGAAACCATATTTTTCTTTATCATTGAGGAAACTTCTTCTCAAGAGCACAAGTTACTCAAATGCTTCTCTAAGATTCCCATGATCTGGTAAGTAAGAATGGCCTGACAATTTCCGGCATTCCCTCAGACCATTTTCCAATACACTGCAATAACAAAATCTGCCTTCATATCATAGACTTTGTTTTTAATCTAAAGGTTTCCCAGATACTGAAGTAAATTGTCGATACTGATAAATTATTTGTACTTTTGAGGTCTTTTGTTTGTTTATTTGTTTGGGGTTTTTTTTATTGATTTTTCAGTTTGTTTGGTTTTTTCTTTCCTTGGTTTTTTTGCGGGGGGCTTTTTTATTTTTGTTGTTTTTTTGTTTTGTGGGGTTTTTTTGGCTGAAGATAACTATTATTCTCACCTGCAGACCCTAGAATGCCTTGAAGTTTACTGTGAGCCAGGAACAATTGCCAGTTGTTGTCTTGCCTGATGCCATGATATTTTGAAATGTAAGAGAGTTTATTTGTATGGATGCAAGCTCTGCAGAGCCAAATCACTTTAAGACAGGAGAACTGCTGCCTCTGGCCAAGTGTTTTTTACCTTTTTCTGTTAGATGGATGCTATATAGCTCACACCTCTGTAATCATATTTTTCTTGATTCAGCAGTAATTTAAGCATTCTTTTATATATATATGTAAAGAAATGACAGGGAAAAAACCAAACTCAAATCTTTATCTCAGTCCATTATATGATTTATGTTTTTCCCCATGATCCACACAAGAACATGTGCTGTGTTTGGCAAATAAAGCTACTGAATGCTTTCCATATCTCACAGAAACCTGTAGTTTGTGTTGCAACTCTATTGTTGTGGCTGCATTGTCAGAAAAATCTGAAACATGGATTCACTGGAGCCCTACACAATCTCCTAAGTTCTCTCTGACACACTAAAGAGAAATTTGAAAAGGAACAAATTTGCAAAACCAGTAATTTCCTAATGGAATGAAGAAATTTGTATGGATAAGGCAGAGTTAGCTGAAAATAGAGGTTTAGATCAGAATTTTTTTTGTTTTTGTTACTAGGAGGAATTACCTTTCCATTCTCATCTGTTTAAAGAGGTTAAGAAGAATTATTGCTAAACACTGAGACATCAGAAAAAGTTCTGAAGCAAGCTGATGAACTTGCTATTGATCTGCAGCATCTTTTTAGTGTATCCACTATTTTCAAAACTCAGACTTCACATTCCTTTCCTGAAGATATGTTTAGATGTTGATAAACAGCACAGGCTAAGTTTCTCTGTTGCTGTATATAAATGTTCCATATATAGTTAGTTGATCTCCATAACATTCAAAGATATATTGAGGATCAAGTCTTTTACACAAAAAACACTCTAGGCATATAGAAGAGCATAAAAAATAACACGGTGATTATTTTGGTTTACAATTTAAATTTCATACCTGTTCTTTGATCTGGTAAGTTTTTAACTCTTTCTTTAAAGAAAATAATTATTAGACAGGAAACGTGTAAAAAGCACCAGTCGTTTGCAGTTTATTGTATGTCAATATTTAGACTGGTTGCAAAATCTTAGACCTTGCAAGTGATGACAAGATTTTTGCATTATGCCAAACTTAAGCCAGTCCTGCAACATATTGGTGTATTGAAAAGGGTAAAGTGTGGGTGAAACTGTTTTTGTTCTTTCACAATGACCTTTATGATTTTGTCTATAAAAAACTTACTTGGGAAAAAAAAAACCCACAAAGAAAACATTGGTTATATCTCAATTAGTAACTTAAAGGTGGATAGACAATTCTTTGCCATTAAACTTACATTGTCTGTTATCAAATTCTTTTAGCCCTAAAAGAAGTTGAGCTGTACATGACCCAAGTAATGGGAATCGTTATACACTGTTCTTTTCTGCTTGAATTCTGCCTGGACAATGTTTGAGAGACTACAAGGTGTCCTAGACAGTACTATATCCATCCTGAAGAACTAATGGTGTAACAGGGATTTTGCAGTGCCTGTGCACACTCCCAGGCACTGTTAAAATAGTAGCATAGACATAATCACTGATGCAAAGTGACAAGTTCTGGCTCCTCAGGCAAATAGAAAGGTCAGGAGTTCATATAAACAGACAAATTTCTTTTTATAATGCTCTTTTCCATCTGTATTTCTACCTCTGAATTGTAGTAAAGAGAAAATAATGCAAGATATTATGTTATATAAGAAAGCATTTGTGGCTGTTGTCTTTGAGAAGGGCAAGAAGGAAGATCCAGGGAACTACAGGCTGGTCAGCAGCACTCCAAGCCCCAGGAATATGGAATGCAGCCAGCAGTTTGAGGAAGGTGACATTTGCTCTCTGCTCTGCACTGGTGTGTTCTGGGTCCAGTTCTTGGCTCCCTAGTACCAGTGAGATATGTTCCTACTGAAGTGGTTCCAGTGTTGGGCCACAAAGGTCATGAAGGTATGAGAGCATCTCTCCTGTAAGGAAAGGCTGAGAGAACTGTGATAGTTTAACCTGAATAAAAGGCTAAAGGAAATAACCAGCAGGAGAGAAAGAAGATGCAGAAACCAGGATCTTCTCAGTGGTACCCACTGACAGGACCAGACACATTTGGCACAAATTAAAAAAGACATGACATTTAACCCAATCACAGTCACTTCTTTTTCCTGTGGGAGTAATGGAGGACTGGAAAAGGCTGTCCAGACAGGTTGTGGAGTCTCTATCCTTGAGGATATTCAAAGCCCACTGGGCAGTCCTAGGTGACCTGCTCCAATCCTGTTGGAGTAAAGGGGTTGGATTAGAAGGTCTCCTCAAGCCCATTTCAACCTCAACAATTCTTTGAAACACTGGATGGGCATATATGCAGCAGTTTCAAAATGTATTTAAAGGAACAATTCTGTACTTTAACAAACAGACATGAAAACAACCTATCTAGATTTAACACAACTTTCAGTGAATACAGAGCTTAATAAAACAAAAAATCTGAATAGAAGGAATGATCCAGCAGACTTTGAAAGAGCAGGCAAACAAACAGAGAGGGTAAACTTTTAACATCTGCTCTTTAGAAACAGCTTCCTCACAGAGTTCTTATCTTGAAACCTGAATACAATAGCATTATAAAATGCATTGCCATTCTGACCTCCACAGTACTGTTTGTGGAATGAAGCATTAGCTTTGTCATTTGCCATTCTGTCAAAAAATAGTAAGAAGAATAAACAATGAAATGCACCATACCTGTAATACAGGGACCAAAACCTAAAGCTGTGATCTTTCATGTCCCTGCTGAATGTTTTGCTCACTAAGCTGTAGAAATCACTGTCATTTGTCCCATGTCACCAACCCTCTGACTCTTACAGTCATCATTCTGAAATAATTCAGTTGTTGCTGGAGAAATAAGACACAGCAGGTAACACTTTTCCTTGCCCCTTCTGTTCCTCATGCTGTAGTTTACAGGTCAGAGTATTCTTCCGACAAACAAGAGGTGAGATCTCACTCCTGAGGTAAACCACATCTTCTGTTTTCTGAGTGAAAATCTTAAGCACTGGGCTTTAATGCACTGTCACTGTTCTGAATAGAATAAGTCCAACTAACTTGTGTCTGCTCCCTCAGGGAAAGACTCTTCCAAAGATAGAAAAACTAACAATGCTTAAGGATATATTCTAGATTTTTCCTCGTGGAAAATGCCATACTACCTCTGTGATATACCAGCAATTGGATTTTTACCTCTGAAGAAAATCCTTTCACTGAATAAAAAACATATTATATATTAAAGAAGAGAGAAAAATCTGCAGAGGTGCTGCTTAATTATAGCAATTTATCTTTTTGTTCCAATGTGTAATGGGAATTTTTTGAAGGAAAAACCGTGTGGGAAGGGGAGCTGTAAAAAAAGAAAAAGAAAATATTTCATCTGCCTACATGTCTTTAATGTGATGCAGGCAAGGGAAGAGAAATTCAGATAAATGACCTTACATTCTGAGTACAACAGGATATTTACTCTTTCCTACAAGATTAAGAAATATGTGTAGTTAACTACTACTCTGTTGTGGCAATATCTTGCCTAACAAAAATAAAAGAGTGTCTGGCTTAGAAGGCAGAGGAAAATTCTAGCAGAGTGTCAGGAGCTGAACATCAGGCTCTGATTTATTCCATTTTCCCTAGTCTTTGAAGTGAAATAAAGAACAGTGCAGGAGAGAGAGAGAGAGAGACTGGTGTTTATTCGTGTTTGCTGCTCTCTCTGGTGTTAGGGGCCACTTCTAAGACTGAACAAAGATATGTGATTTAATTATTTTCTTACAAAAGAATGAATTTGCAACTTGATTTTTTCAGTGGACTATTCTACTTGTGTGTCTTTGTGGAGATTTGAGAGTTATAAGGTAAATCTAGGACACCAGCAGAGTCCTCTATCTGCCCTGAAAGCAGACAATCAGTTTTGTTTACTTGAAAATACTTACTCCTGGAAAATGCTGTCCTGGTGTAGGCCTGTTTGTCAGAACACTGTGTAGAAAATTACAGCATGCACTTTATATAACAACAATATAAAATAAGTGTCTAAAGTGTTTAGCAACATTATAGTCACGCTGAGAGATCAGTATTATAATATTTTATTATTTATGTGAAGAATATGTAAAAAGCGCATGTTTGTGCATGTGTTTGTATATGAGACTCACAGAACAGTCAAAAGACTCTGGAGATCATCTAATTAAACTCTGCTGCTTGGGGTAGGGTCAGCTACAGCAAGTTGTTCATGGACATTGATTATTCCTAAGAATAGAGACTGAAACCTCTCTGGGTAACTTGTTCCAGTGTCTGACCACCTCCACAGGAAATTTTTTTTTCTTGTGTTTAAATAGAATTTTGTGTATTCCAGTTTCTGTCCACTGCCATTTGTCCTGTCACTGGATACTACAGAGAGCCTGATGTGAAAGCAGTTGTGTACATTTATCAGTAGTTATTCAGACTGCTAACACTGATATAAGCACCTGAAGATGAAGACAGTCAGTACTGAGCACACAGACATAATAACATCTGTACTAATACACAAAAAATACTAGCCACCTTGTTTTTCTGATTGTGAAATTCATTTGGCTAAACTCTTTTAACCTCCAAAAGAGGGTGTTGGTCTTTCATTATATATTGGAAAAGGGGTCTTTCCTGTGTTGGTGTTTCATTACATATTGGGAAAGGGGTCTTCTCTGTATTAAATAACAAACAAGGGATCCTCCTATTTAAAAGCATAGACATATGTATATATATGTACATATATATAAAACAATGTTTAAAGGCTTTAATGGAAATGTCTTGCCTGGTAAATGCTGAGTGACATTAGTAAAGAAGCACTAAATTAGTCACCTGATATGTTTACCTGATATAGTTCTATATAAAGAAAACATATTAGCTCTGGGCTTAGAGACAGCATGGCTATGTCATCAAATGCTGCACATAGGCAAATTGAGTCTGCTGGCAGGGATTATATGCTGCAAGCAAACAATATTCAGTCCTCCATGAGGTTGTTACCAACTCTTTGTGCCTGCACATGCATAAGCATTTCCACCTACTGAAGGAAAACCCTGCTCTAGGATATGTCAGATAGGCTGAAAACTTCCTGAAATGCAAAATATATTTGTGTGGTTAGGACACACACATTAGTAATACATACAGATTGAAATGGACATTATGTCAGACAAAACCACTGCAGAGATTTTGTTCAATAATATTTGTGCTATATGAAGAAGAAAATAAAAAGAGGAAGGCAGGAAGGAGGGAAGGAAGGAAGGAAGGAAGGAAGGAGAAAACACCTGCTTTTTTGGAGAGAGATCCTCATTGCAATGTTCATGAGGCAGTAAAAAATACCGACATTCCTCAGCAGTAATAACAGCTGTCTAAAGCCTAGACTGTAAAATAAATGAATGAATAAATTCAATCATGCACTAATTTAGTAGAAAAGTTGCAAAGTTGCTCAGGAAGTCTTCTATTCCATCCTTTGCTCAAAGAAAGTGCAATTAGATCAGCATGCTCAGCCTTAGACAAATTTTGGTCACCTTCAAAGATCGTAACTAAATGGGAACTTGACAGACAGTTACTGCAGAAATGAGTCAAAGTCCCATCTAATCAAGGAGAATCTGTCTACATCAATAAAATCTGAATCACATCCTTACCAGGGAATAGGAAGCAACTGTAATAACCTGAGGAGATCAGGTTTGTAAGGATTTCTGCTTAGCAACAAGTCAATATTAAAAAAAAAGACAAAAAAAAAAGACAAAAAACAGTAAAGAAAAACAATAAATAAAATCCTAATGGCTGGATATAACAGATAATAAGAAAGATTAAATGTTTAGTGTTTCTGACTTCTAGACTGTTGAGGAACACATTCATTCATTGGCTTGATGACATTCAACCTTAACTTTGTAGCTGATAAGGCAAGTGAAACAAGATGTTCATAAGTCTCATTGGAAAGCATCTTCTTATTATGGGATATTTGAGAGGGCATGTGGAGTTGTGCAAAACCTATTGTGGGATTTTTAGTGGAAGGGCCAAAGATAAGGAAAGGGAGGTACAAGCCTGAATGACTAGAGACAGTGGCTATAGAAGAGTTCATCCGGGTGCAAGCCAGCACCTGGTCAGATTGTCCTGCACATCATTACTTTATAGTCTGCCCTCTCCTCTTATTAAATTCTGTTCCAAACTGTTATCTGTGCAATGCTAATGTCTAATCTGTATGAGTGTGTGTCAGAGATTCATTAGAAAACTTCAGGCTGCAGTAGCTGAGAAGTAGGTTAAACCAGCACCTGAAAAGATCAATTTTCAAGTACTCAAAAGATACTTAAATTGCGAGTCCAATACAAAATAGTGAATGAGGTGAAATAACTCTTTCAGGGGTGAGAGGAGAGGGAGGAGAAGGAGGGGAGAGACAGAGAGAGAGAGAGCGAGGGAAGAGTACAAACTTTATTTTAGCTGTCTTGCAGGTGAGACACCAATTCATCCATCCGAGTGTGACCTTTATTTTTCCACCACAACATTCTGCTACTGCAGTGTAAAATCTGAAGCACAATAGCTCTCAGTCTTTTCCTACTTCTGCTTCCTAGCCAGGTCTTCACATTTCACATTGCCTAAGTAAAATATATACTTGCTAGTGTTTAATTTCACCATGTTTTTCCCAGGCCATTATTCCTGTTTGTCAAGATAATTTTAATTCTAGCCCTGCTTTGCTCTTAAATTTCAATAGCTATACTCACTCTTCCATTATATTGCTCATTAATATCAATCTTCAATTATATTCGGCTCTGAAGAGATGTCACCAAAACCGTGATCTCTACTGGATGTCTCCAATTCTAACATTAAATACTGTTTGGGGTTTAATGAAGCTGGAAACTGGTAGGGCCAGCTATCTCAACAAAAACTGCTGTAGCAGAAGAAGAAAGAAAGTTTATTGACAATATACCACAAGCTATAGAATTTTTTATATTATCAATTGTTCTGGCTTCTGAAATTGCTGTATTTGTGCTCTATGCTCATTCTCACTCCTGCAGCAGTTTGTCATGCAGATGTATTGCTCAGGAATGAGAAAGAACAGTGTGTTCCTTTTTCAGATTGGTATAATTAAGCATTCCAGGTTTCAGAACGGGAGATTGGGACTGTAACACCATAATGATTTTTCCAATTCTAGGAATTGGACCTCATCACTTTTCCTATCAATTGCTTCTTGGAAGAAAGTCTGCAGGATAAATATGTTCTGTGCTGAGTAGGTGTATGTTCAAAAAACTTCTGATTGACTTTATCAAATTGTCAGTTTTCAGGAAGAATAAATATATCTGGAGAAGATCTTAGATATAAAAGTGCAACACCTATTTAAAATAGTTGAACCATTTAGATGCTGAATAAGAATTGCTGTATTCTGACAAGTTTTGAAACTCTAGTGCCCTCTTTTGGATTTCCCAAAGGGATAATGACTTCTTTTGAAATAGTCATCTTTTCATAGGTGTGAGAGACTAGAGTACCATTCTTAGGCAGTTTCAAAATCCCAGCCCCAGAGGATGCCTTGCTCAAGGTGACCTGACAGAAGGCAGAAATGGAATGCTGCTGTTTAGCTCTTGCTAAGCACCAGTAAATTTATTTTATTGATTCTCTGTCATACTGCTTACTTTCTATGAAGTTCACTTTGACATCTTACAAACTAGACATCACGACATCATTGTTGCACCCATCGAATCCATCTCTGAGATATTTTTTGAACTGTGATTGTAACTGTGATATTAGTTCTTATTAGCAAAAGTAAATGAAATCTCTATATTATCTGTCCAGTGTAAAAATCTGTTGAAATTATAGGATAAGTCAAGGTCTAATAGCCTTCCAGTCAACTGTAGACCTTGGACTTCTTAGATGCAAGGACAGCATCCCTGAGAGGTTCCTTCTATTTCACCTCTCATTTGGTAGTCCTCCTTCCTGACTCTGGGGTTTTCAATGGTTCTNTTTGCCCAGGATTTAGCTGGGTGTTTTAAGCCCCCAGAAAACACCAACCTCAGGTGTTTTGTTTTGTTTTTTTTTTTTGTTTTTTTTTTTTTGTTTTTTTAATTGGGGAAAAAAAAAGAATCTGAATATGCTTGCAATTGTTTTTCCTTTTCAGACTGACTTTAGAGTAAGCATTACCTTCTTCTTAGAAATAAGCTTAAGAAAGTCAAACGTGAAATGTAGAGCAACCTAAATCAATCCGTATTTCCCAAGTATGAAAAGTTTTCTGCAGATGTATGACAAATAGAATCACAAAATCATAGAATTTTTTAAGTTGGAAAAGACATCTAAGACCATTGAGTCCAAAAATTTAATCCAGCACTGCCAAGTCCACAACAAAACTATGTCCTTAAATGACACATCTACAGGTCTTTTAAATACCTCCAGGGATGGTGACTCAACTACTCCACCTGGGCAGCCTGTTCCCATGCTTGACAACCTTTCCCACGAAGAAATTTTTCCCACTATCCAATCTACCCTGGCACAACTTGAGGCCATTTATTCTTGTCTTATCACTTTTCAGTTGAGAGAAGAGACTGACCCCCACCTGGTTGCAACCTCCTTCCAGGCAGTTTTAAAGAGGCTCCATTTCTCCAGGATAAACACACCCAGCTTGCCCAGCTGCTCCCCATCAGACTTGTACCCCAGACCCTTCCCCAGCTCCACTGCCCTTCTCTGGACACATTCCAGCCCTCAAAGTTTCTTCTTGCAGCAAGGGGCTCAAAACTGGACACCGCACTCAAGGTGTGGCCTCACCAGTGCCCAGCACAGGGGAACAATCACTTCCCTGGTCCTGTTGGCCCCACTGCTGTTGATACAAGCCAGAATGCCATTGGCCTTCTGTAGTGGTTTCAGTTTGCAATTCAAGTGTCTGACCAAACGCCAGCAGACTTACTAAAATTTATCTGACGTTTGCTGTGAGATGAGGATTAGGAGTAGGCAAAGCAGGCTCAGACTTCAGGGAATAGAACGAAAGTTTATTAATGAACCTAAGACAAAGAAGAAAAAAACAAGAAATACCAGAACAAACTTCTCGGACCACCCCTCCTCCCCGACCTTTCCATTTCTGTCCCCCTGACAACACATAAAAAGACAACACTTCGACCTCTAGTCGGTTTACCACCGCTGAGATAGCCTTTGTCTCAGTTCCTTTAGGGAGAGAAGTCTCTTTTGCTTATACTATGGGTTTCCTGTAAGAAAATACAGTTTTTTATGGGTCTTCAGCCTCACTACCAGCCACCCGCCCGAGAGAAGAAATTCGCTGGTGGTGGCCCCTTTCCCCACACCAGTAGCCTCCCACAGCTACTACAGGGGGGTTATGACAGTCCGTGGGGTACCCTTTTAAGGATGAGCAATTTTACAGCAGCAACGAAGAAAAGATCCCCTTCTTCTGTGTTTAACAACACAGGTTCTTTTGGCAACACAAGTTCACCAGTATTCCCCGGGGCCAGGGACGGNCTGCGCTGGATCTGCCGAGAGCTCTGGCCGGTTCCTCCCCCACGCCCAGCTGCAGCTGCCCCGCCGCTCTAAAACCTTCCTTCCCCCCGGCTCTCCCTGTGGGGAAGAGGAGGGGAAGGCCCCCAACCTTACCGGAGAGAGAAGTAAAGAGCTCTTTTCTCTTTGAGCTGCAGCAGCAAAAGAAGAAGAGGATCGGGGTTCTTTGCTTATATAGGTGTTTTCTCCTCAAAGGCAAACCAAGTTTTCATTGGTGTACCTATATATTAATCCTTAAAAATACCTGGTTGTTAGCTCTCTCTCTCAGGAAGGAAGTAGTTCTGCTTCCTGCAGCATAGGTCACTTCCAAAATTGACATTCCCCTGGGCTAAACCAAGACACCTTCTTGGCCACCTGGGCATACCCTGGCTCATGATCACCTGCTGTTGACCAGTACCCCCAAGTCCTTTTCTGATGAGCTGCTTGCCAGCCACTTTTCTTCAGTCTGTAGCACTGCGTGGGGTTATTGTGACCCAAGCTCAGGTCTCAGTACTTTACCTTGTTGAACCTCATATGATTGGCCTTGGCTCTTCCAGCCTGTCCAGATCCCTCTGTAGAGACTTTGAATTAATTTGAATGAAATAGAAAGAAAAAAAAAAATGCGCTTCTTCTTCTGGAGAAAAAACACAGTTTCAGAGTCAACTGAAGAATTTGTAAGAGCTCTCACAGAACATGTTAACCTTATCTTAGGAGACCTTCAAGGGACTGCTATGTTGGTGTCACACATGATGGAATGCTAAATGATCTAATGTCCAAACAAATGCAGTAAGCCAAGGTACTGATGGGAAGGAAACACAGCTGATTAAACATGACACATAAATAACAGTATGGAGGTAGAAATTTAGCTAAGCAGATAAAACACAAAATGTTTACTGCAATGTGTAACTGAAAGATAGCAAGGCACTAAATAACAAAGTGGAAAAGCTTAAAAATAAATCTATGTTCTATAATATGTTTGTCCTGAGGATTTCAGAAAGGAAAAAATGTAACATAAGCTTTCAAAGTCAGGCTCAAGGGACTTTGGAATATAAACACAAGGGAGTTATCCTTTACAGAAACCCACTCCATCAGAAAAAATAAAGCAGCTCAAGTGTGGAAAAGGTTATGAATCTGTGCTTAAAGGTATCATGAGACTGATTAAGGTTATCCTAACAATCACAGCAAGGGTTTCTCTCTGAAGGGCAGACATCTCTCTCCCTCATAAAAATATGTCCAAGGGCAAGTTCTGAGGGATCCTGTTTATAAAACAGGAGGCTTGTGACCTCTCTGCCTGAGTCACATAGGTACACTTTAACTGTTTGGGTAGATAAAAATTAAAAAATCTCCAAGTATGTAGGATAGAATGAAGTAGGTGTGAATCAATCACTGTTGTGCTGTCATTAAGAAATAGATATGCACTGCAGAATCAGAGCTCAGATCTGCCATGTGATCACTGCACATCTTGGGAATGTCCAATAATACTTGTAGGTCTTGATAAGTTTCTCATATATACCATGACTGTCTGTGAGATTTAGATGAGGCTTGGTTCAAATCCATATTTTTCCTCTGGTTTCTAGATTTTGGGGTTTTTAGGCAAATTCATGGCTGTATAAAAATAAATATATAAAAATTAAATAAAAAGCCCTAAAGCACACAGACTTAAGAAAATATAAGTAGTTGAATAGTGTTGACTTTAGATTAAATAGTTTCATTTCATTTTTTTGTCCAGCGGTAATAAAATATAAGTGACATTCTGTTGGTTATTCATAGGAAGATATATAGAAATACATCTGGAAGGGCTAACAGACTTATATCCATAAAGAGGTCTATGCTAACTGATATATAATATTGAATTCTGAAAATTATAGTCAGTTTTATCTAACCTTTTCACTAAGAATAGTTACTTTAGCTTAAGAAATATTTTTAGCATTATAAAACCTTTTATAATATCTTTTTTGGTTTATTAATGTTAATATAGTAATAAATATTATTAATATATCTAGCATGAAAGAAACACTCCACATTTTTGTGGTCTTATTCTGTAAGTAAAGCATCAACATTTTATATATACATATATGTAACAAACCTGACTATAGGTTAAGTTTTCACAGAATTGCTTTCATGTTTTGAAAAGACAGAAAAAAACAGTGAAATTTGAAACCACTGAATTTTGTTCCCTGTGATGTGTAGGTAGAGTTACTTATTTGTTTGTTTTGAAGCCTTTGTATGGCTACTGGGAATTCATGAAGAAATAGAGAATCAAAACATTTCATAAAACTTACCATGAAAGTCATCCCACTGGTGCATTATTTGGCTTTGGTTTTTGTCATTCTCCTGTTTAAAAATGTTCAGTTACTCATAAGCTATCTCACTTAGATTAACAAAACTAGAGAAATTGCGAAAAGGAATATAGAACAGTTAACAGACAGAAGAAGTATTTTAACTATAACCGTCGCCTGGAAATTATTTATGTAGCTGTTCAGCTAATACTAACAAACTACAAAAGCAAAAAAAGGTAGGACCAGTTTTTAAATAATTCATTATGCAAAAACAGGCAAAGTAACAAATATTACTTATAATGAATTTTTCAGTCATAAAAGTAATTATAAGTAGTCCATGTTGAAAAATAATGGTTGTGAAATCATAGTGTTTACAGAGAAAGACTTTGGAAAGGTCAACACTCAAAGTGGAAATTAATTGGAGAAGGGACACCAGAAATGGTGTTTATTGTTAATCTTCTATTCAATTTCCTTGAAGAAAATTCTATTTTGCAGTGGTTTCCATGATACAGAGTTTATGCTCTCTTTTACAAAAGAAATAAATCTTATGTTTCTATGTCTTTAAAATACTCTTGATAGTAATGTACATACGTGTAACCTGGTGATAAACCATGTGTCAGAGACTGGAAAGATTGATGTCTCCAGGCATTTTGGGGTGTGGGAGAGGAGTCAGGTTGGGCCTTGCCCTGGCGAGACAGTGAACTGCCCCTCACCCCCATCCCAGAGCCAGTATCCCAGCCTGGCAGAGCTGCCAGCCATGGCTCACCTGAGACAGTGCTCCACTCTCAGCTAACCCAGATCCTGAGTGGCCAAAAGACAGGAATTTCCACCTAGGAGAAGTGCCCATGAGGGCCAAGGGGTATTTAAGCCCAAGCATGAGGACTGCACATGTCTTGACCTTACCTGCCTCTTGGAGTTGTTATCTGAACACTGCTGGAGCCCGGGAGTTGGTAGCTCTATGTGTGCTTTTCTGTCTGTCTTTCTCTCTTCTTCTGAATCCCTCTTCTTGGAACATTTTGAGTAACTTAATATCAAAGGGGTTTGAAGCTTGCTTAGTTGAATGGGCCAAATTAGTGCTAAGTGTTTTGTGTTGATTGGATGTTGTACTAAATCTTTTGCCAAAATTCCCTGATTTTTCTAAAGTTTTGCAGTAAACTTTTGTCTTGTTTTGGCCTCCTGAGAATACTTAGTCGGTATTTCTGAACCATATTTTTAACCAGAGTGCAAGAACCATTGTAACCCTTTTCAAAATCCTTTTAGTGAATTGACTGGGGCCATACACCATGTGCATGAGTCTTTTCTCTTTGGTTCAGTGTAGTTTTGCTTCAGAGAATTTTGGCAAGGACAAAAAATTTGACCAGGTCCCCCAGTAAATTGAGAAAAACCTAAAATTTTTTAACTTGCCTTTTGACTTCTGTTCCTTCTTGGATCCCTATAAAACCACATCAGGAAGACAACTCGGGTGATAATCAGTACATTTTTGTTAAAAATTGTAACTCCTGAATGAAATAATGCATTACTTCTACAAACACAATTGCAGTTAATGAGAATGTCTTGCCATTATGAAAGGGGCTGACTCCAAGCAGGCTCACTTTTTCCACAAACCCTGAGGAGGTACCCAGTAGAATTTCTTTCTTATGAGCTCTGCATGGGAATTGTTGTAATGATTCTATGAAGAGTTTGGAATGAATGGTATTATTCACAAACCCGTGTGGTTCAGGACCTCACCACAAATTTGTCCTGTTTTCTGGGGACTCTGAGACTAGTCCAGCTTCTGCACAGAGGACAGATGACAACTGCTAATGCAGCTGAGCTCTAATGATACATTTTATTGCCATCTCTTTTTTAAAAGCTTAATCTCTAAATCTAGTGCTTGCCACTTTGGATTTTATAACTTTGGCATTCCTTCCTGCCCAGCTGTTTATTTTTGTTGCTAATATTTTGATGTTCAGTATAATGAAACTGTGTTAGTACATTCTTTAATCTTTGACTCTGTCTATAATCTCAGGCATTATGCATGCACTGTATAACAGCCTGTTTGAAAAGATATATTCTGCCTTAATGTAATAACCAGCACAGCATCCCATAAAGATTAGCACCCTAGGAAGAACATTCTTGCCTTTTACCTTTTCCATGAATATATATTGCTTGTACTGAACTAAGAATTAGGGATATCACTTCTGAGTTCCTTAAGCTTTTAAAAAATGAGCCTATGCATGGAGTGGATCATTGTGAATTGTTCACATGGGCTGTGACATCCAGCCATTGTATATCACACAGTCTATTTGCACTTCCCTTTAACTGGGCATTGCCCCTGAAAACACATATCTACATGTGTTTATGTAAGGGCTTGAATTGTCTTGTGAGAGGTAACTCTGCTGTTCACATGGACATTTAAACCTATGTGCCTTCTCAAGCCACTGACATAACTGCTTAAGGTTTGTAAGATGATTTTTCCAGGCTCTGTTGCACTTGAGGATGTACAATGAAAGAAAAAACAAACAAACAATCCAAATCCCAAATATAAAAAAATGAGACCAAATTATTTTAATTGTAACCCTTAGCTGTGCACTGAAAGTAAAAATATTTGTAACACAATTAGAAGGAAAGAATGTTTGCAAAGTTAAATTTACTCTCATGTCTGATGTTCATTGCCACAGGTTTCCAATCCCAAAATCTTCAGAAGACTGTACAATAAAACTTTATGCAGACAACTGCATTTGGAGGAACTATCAATCATGTCATTATAATCTTCATCACTATTATTACATTGATTGTTTTTACCCTGACAAGTAGCATTGCCTCACCTCATTAAGTGAATATTAGATTTTGGAAAGCAAAGATAACTTTTAGAAAATGTTATTTTTTTTATACCCTGATATTTCTTGCAATGTACATGTTGATCCTTGGAGCAGTGCACTCTCCGTTTCATGTGGGAGAGGCCTGATGTGGAATACTCTGATTTTAATTTAGAAAGTAAATAGCAGCAAAGACATAACACTAAATATATCCCCTCACAGTGCAATAAAAGAATAGATACATAAGCTACTTATAAATTAAAATATAACTCTGACATATTAGCCATATGAAAAGTTTGAAGTATAAAACTTTATAGCCATTGTCTGTTACTTCAGCAGAGAAGCTTAGCCAGGACAAAAGATTGATGAGAGACTGCCACTATGTTAATTTTTATTTTTAAATATACTAGAAAAAAGATAAAACCAAGCCCCTAACTACTCTGACTTAATTTTGTGGAAAATTTTGAAAATAACAAGACTTTTTGGTACTCTCAACTATTACCAGCAGTGAAGTATTTAGACCTACCTACCTTCTTTGTAACAGGAATAATTTACACATCAGTGAGATTTTAAAACAGTTTTCTGTCTCAGTTCAGAAAGGTCCATTTTCACTGTTTTGAGACTGACTTCAAAATGTCATCGACACTGTCTTTATTTATAATTTGAATAATACAACAAAGAGATCTTGTGCTGGTTTAGGCAGAAACAATTGTATGAATTGCTGTGGGGTTTCCCAAGAGGGAAATCCCTAATCAAGGTGATCTGGTATCTTGGATCTGACAAAAACACCCAGCAACCAAGGTTAAAATAAAGATGCTCATGCTGACATCCTTTTTTAGTTGCCACCTCTTGTTCTTGCAAATGAGAACCTTGAAATCATAAAATGGAGCAATGTCTGATTTCAGTTGCAAAGAGATTTGCGAGCTGCTGCTTCTCATGTTGAGGAAGTGTTAATGTCTGATGTTCAGTGAAGATAGCTGTCATATTGACATTTAAATTATTTAACTTTTCTGAATAAGAGGTTGTTCTTTTTTTAAATGTGCTTCAATAAAAATTTAAAATACATCAAGGATCCACCTCATTACCATTTCCATGCAATATCTCAGTGACAATAATGTTTAATTCTTATTTCTCCAGAGTATAATTAGAAAAAATTAAGAATAATTACTTTCACAAAGTGATGATGGCAGTCAATTTGGCATACACAGGTCCTTTTTTGTCCATTATACCAGCAGTCATTGATGCAGTCCTGATTATGAATACATTTGAGGCAAATCATCAGCCAAATAGATAACTTTGAAGCAGTATTTGGGTTTAACTGTAGTAACAATGATTTTTTGTAAATATGTATTTATGGATATCTGCAGATATTCTGAATGTCAGGGCATGTTTCTGAAGGAATAGCAATTCCAGTGAAAATCTGTTATGTTTCTTCAGAATAATTCAGGCGCAGTGCTTGGGGATTTCTAATTATAAATTTGTGAGAAACTTGCCACTATTTGTGTTAAAATGGTGAAAATACGGTAATAAGGCCATAGTATTTAATTTTTTCCTTCAAGTCTTCAAATATTAAATTTTAAAGTGAAAAGGATTGCAATAAAATATTATGTAATATAATTTTATCTCTGTCCTAATGAAATTTAATGGATACAAATTAATTATTTGAGCATTAAAGAAATTAACCATTTTATAAATGCTTTTGTTTTAACATAAATGTGGAGCAAACATTAAGTGGAAGAGTGCATAGTAATCTTTCCCCCCCCCAAAGTTATGCCAGGATTAATCTGAAGTTGTTTAAAGAAAGCAAATTTCCTTACGCGGCCCTTGTGTTACCAGTTCAGATCTTTAGTGAATGCATTCTTTCTTAAAACATAAGAACTAGAAGTCTTATTTGCAGATTCTTATGTGAAATTTATGGTGATCACCCTTTGCTATGGAACATTAACATTCCCTGTTCTTTTTGTATCAAATATTATGCAAAATTCAATGTTTCAAGCACTCAAGAGCATTTTCTGTTGATTCAGTTCACAGATATTTTTTGTGTCAAGGCTTGTTCAGTCCAAGGGAAAACCTTATAGGAAATTTTCTGCCACACATTTCTTGTTCTTCAAACAAATCTGAGCAGAAAAATCATAATCTGGTGGAAAACAGACAAGGAACCATAGATAAAAGAGTTATTAGTGATATTGAAAATTAAAAGTTTTTAACTCGTATATTAGTTTTCATGTCTTGTTCATGTGCTAAAGTAAAAGTACAATAAAAGTATGTGTAAAAAGTAGCTACATTTATCAGTGCTGAGATATTCTTAGTCAGTGCCTCATTTATCTTCATTAGTTTTAGGCAAAAATTTGGTCTAATTAATCATCATTTTTGATTTTAGTATCACTCTTGGGTGTAACAAGGTGCAACTGATGCTCTGTCATAACTTCTTCAGTCTCTGAAAAGTTTCTTTTCAGTATAAGACATAATTAGTATTATCTACCTTTTCCCCTTAATTATAGGGGTCTATAAAAGCAGTCACTCTGTATGCTTTGTGACAAGGTTCTCTTTCTAGTTAGCAGTTTTCAAGTCCCAGAGGAAAATCTGCTTCCGTGGAAATAATGGCTACTGCTATTAAGGTTCACTAAGAATGGTATCTCAGTTTAGCATTCCAAGTGGGCAGATTGCTAGCCAAGACACCTGTATTCGTCATATCTGCCTCCTGCTGAAATGATCAATGCTTCATTTGGAGCTGGAATGAAACTTCATATGGGATTTCTAAAGAATTATAGAACTCTGCATGTTGTGCACAGCCCCATCAGTTGCCAAATAAATGGAGACCAGAAAGCAAATTTTGCAAGCACACAAAAAACTATATTCTTTATCAAGTGAATACTGCTATCTTCCTTGTCCAAAAGTGTGCTTCTATTCCTGTTAGATTGACAAATACCCTTTTTTTCTCAATCAGATTAATAAATAAATACTTCATATCCTGTGCATTGGCTAATTATTAAGCACCTGTCTACATCCACATCTCCCACATAAAATACCTAAATAATTTCTATGTAAGGTATAAGACTATCAGCTCACAGGAAAATCCAGATGGTAGGTTTCTTTTAGTTTTAAATAAATAGAAAAGTAACAGTTTGGTTCCTACTAATTCACTAGGCAGAACCACACACATAGGATGTACTCGATGAATAAATGATTGGAGCCAGCATGGAATATTACGTGAAAAGACATAAGGCATCTCAAGAAATTCATAAGGAAATGGAAGTCCCACATATTGCTTAAACACTATTGTATATAAGGGATTTTCTTTCATGTTTACCTACTTGAGGGTGGTATATTTTATTTCTAAATTTTTGTATACACAAACAGTGCTTGAAATGCCAGTACAACTGTTAATGTATTATGGTTTAGTACTGCATGGAGAGCAATTAATTGTACCAACGTATATCTGATTAAGAGGACTTTGCTTTAGTATAACTGGGTTTTTGCCTAAACTTCATCATTCACAGAGACTGAAAAGTCCAAAATCGTATTGAAGAGATTATTGTGGAAATCTTATTATTACCACATAAATTTATAATGGCCACACAGGTCTTTCTATTGCAGTCTGAATAGATTCATGCCAGCAGTGTGAGTATGGGATTTTTTTCTGATCTGCTCAGTGGTTTATCAGATGTTTTATCCACATCAGAAGAAATAAGTGACTTTGATTCAAACTTTTCTGTTCTGTTTCTACAGACACACAGTCCAGCTGGTGCTGCTTTTTTCTTTTGAAGTGACTTTCAAGAGGAACCTTAAAAGTTTAATGACTGTACTGTGCAAACTTGGTTAGGATTTTGCCTAACAGTGAGACCTCATCTGGAGTACTGCATCCACCTCTGGGGTCCCCAGCTCAGGAAGACATGGAGTTATTGAAGCAAGTCCAAAGGAGGCCACCAAGATGATGAGAGGGAAGGACCCCCTCTCCTATGAAGAAAGACTGAGAGAATTGTGTTTGTTCAGTCTGGGGAAGAGAAGGCTTTGGGGTGACCTAATTGCAGCCTGTGACCTTATTCCAGTACCTGAAGACAGCCTACAAGGAAGATGGAGAGAGACTATTCATATGAGCATGTAGTGACAGGACAAAGGCAAATGGTTTCAAACTGAAAGAGAGTAGGATTAGATTAGATATTAGGAAAAAATTCTTTACTGGGTGATGAGGCAGTGGAACAGGCTGTTCAGAGAAGCTGAGGGGACTCATTCCTGGAAGTGTTCAAGATCAGGCTGCATGGAACTCTGAGCAAGCTGGTCTAGTGAAAGGTATCCCTCTGCCCAGGCCATTCTATGATTCTCTCATTGGTAATTATGTTATACCAGCAAAGGTATATGATAGCATTTCGTGCAGTGAAAGGGGTCTGGATTCAATGATTCTTGTCTTTTTCTGTTATTTCAATATTTATTCCAATAAACTACATAATTTCTCATAGCTAAAAGTGAAAATAGCCTGAGGAGAAGAGATCATCTTCAGAGCTCTCTATTTCTATTAAGTTATTAAGTCCTGGTTTTGACCAGGACAGGGTTAAGTTTTTGCAGTAGCCTGAGAGGCTATGGTCAGGACCTGATGGTTTTTCAGTACCACCTCCTGGTCACTACCAGGGGTAGGGGAAAGGGACTCTCCCTTCCAAGGAGCAGGGGCTCCTTTCAGTCAATAAAAAGCGTGTAGGGAGGAGACATTTGTTTATTGTTGCAGGCTCCACAGTGAGCTTTTTTGCTTGTGAATAATTCTCTCTTTTTGTTATTAATATTGTGGCTGTCGCTGGTTGTTTTCTAATTGCATTGCTGTTTCCAGTAAATTGTTCTTGTCTCAACCCATGATCTTTGCCTCTTGTGCTCCCAATTCCTGCCGTAGCAAGAAGGGGAAGGGGAAGGGGTAGTGAGTGAGAGCAGCGTGTAGTTTGGGAGAGTCCTGGTGGGGGCATTGAATTGATGAGTACCATTCCTAAACCACAGCAGTGATCTCATCAAAACACTTGAGAAACAGGTTCTCCCATTTCCTAGATCCAGGAATTCCTAGAATTTTTCTATTATTCTAATCAGAAGAAAGCTTCAATAGAAGTGGTGCAGAGAAAGCTGTCTCTACTTTTCCCTTAAGTCTATAAACTAGGATTTAAGGCACATGTGGAAGGTGTGAGGAGCAGATTATACGCAGTGGGAAGCAAACCTTAGTCACCTCAGTCTTCCAGCTCCTGGTTCCAACCTGTATTTAATGGTGCAGCAACTGCTCTTTTAGTCAGTCATGCCACAGGGGTTTAGGTAAATCTTGCTTTGACAGGCAGAGTTCAGAGTGCTGTCACCCATGAGAATCCCATTGAAAACCTGTGATTTGTGGATCCAGAAAAGCCCTTAATGCAAGGAATCTGTTGAGCAGCCACACAGGACTGAAATGCTTCTGGGTATATGAAAAAACAGATTTAAGTACTGAGGGAACTCAAATGAAATTCTATTAAGTTCTTGGATTATGCATGATCTTGCAAAATCTATGATGTCAACATAGCCCAAGTGATTTGGTCATCATGCCACAAGTTTTATTTAATGAAGCTGATGAACTAACTGTTTCTTTATGACCATACTTTATGACTGCTTAAGGTAGTAAATTTCTCCTTTTGAATCAGGACACACATTTAACCACACCACCATGAGGATATAATAACATTTGTCATCAACTTCTCATCAAAAGTAGTGATTTCCAGTCAAGTTTGACAGGGGAAAAGTATAATTAAAAATATTTATTCTTAATAAGGCAAAAGCCACGGTTTATATCTCTGAATCTGGTTATACAAGCAAACACAAATATATAAAGAAGTAACAATAATAAGTTCTTGGAGGTTTAAAGCTGTGAGTGACAGAAGAGTGCAAAAACCTCTCTGATGCTCAGGGGTTTTGCCATTTTTAGCCGTTCAGTTATTAGATTGGAGAGAGTGCTTACAGCAGTGGAAGAGAGGAAACGCATGGTGTTTATAACACATACATAACATTATAGGTTTTAAAGGGATGTCTTAAGAAAAAAAAGAAAAGGAAAAAAATGTTTTTATCTTCTTGCTTTCTTCTGCTGGAGACAAACAACCAGTTTACTAACAATGAAACATAAATCTCCCTTAGCAGCAAATGATTGTTTTGGCTTTCCAACCAAATCCAGGTAAACATCAAACTTATTTTTGTAACAGAACAACTTTGTGGAGGTATTATTTTCTTTGTAATGTTTACTTAGCCTATGGAGAGATTTCTTCTGTTTTACCTGTTTGATGCTTATAATTTTCTGTTTACCTGTTTGATGCTTATAATATTCTTCCTAGAAGACTGATATTTCACTGATGATACATTGTCTCTTGGAATGACATTTCTGCTATCTTCTCCATGAAATTAATATGAGTGCATGCTTGTTCATTTTAATTAGAAATATGCTGGGAGAATTTGCTGAAAATTCCACACAATTAAGGTAGTTTATTCTATTCATTTAGAAGTGTCTAAAGAGATGTTAGTATATAAACAACGTACTAATGTATACCATTTTTTCAACATAGTTTTCAAATACGTTGTGTTGCATAAAGGAGCAAAGAGTTTATAGTACTTTATATACATCTTAGTGATCAATGTATTCCTGATGCTCCAATAGATGTTCAAAGTTCCTTGTGCTTTTGTTAGACATTCATTTTTTTGCCTTCATGTAAGGCCATTTTACAAGGTTATCAGTATTTCAACCCATGCCAGAGGAGAACTAAAATAGACACTGGTTGCAAGGGTGCTGGGGAGTTTCTGTGTTATGTATGCATCATTCAGCAAATTTTGCCCTGGGATATACCTGTACTACACCATTTGTCTAAAGGGCAATTTCCATTCTAGTGTCTTTGTTTTTAACTTTTTACAAAAACTTGGTTCAATATAAGCATTTCATGAAGTAATGCCTGGAGGTTCCTGTCAGTCTTTATTGTGTCACCTTTTAAGCCTGAAATAATTTTCCGAGTGAAGACTTAGTGTTCTTTTTGATAAGCTTCACCTTCTGTTTTGAAATAGTCCGACTGAGAATAAATAGTTGCAGTTGATGAATTTTCTGATCTCTCACAATTTTATCATGCAAAATAACAAAGAATATTCAAATCCATGCTTCTCTAATTTATTCATTAACTTTTCTACATTGATTAATGATTTAATTATGAAGTTTTAAAATATCTTCTGACCTCTACCGAGAACATAACTGATCGGTGATTGCATAAGTTCTTAACATACTTTCAAATGCTCTGTTTTCTACCTGAAATATTCTGTGATGAGATTTGTCAAGTGTTCCCTTTACTCTCATGTGTTATGGCTTTTGGGATAGCAAATTCATATTTACTTTTAGTCTTACTACTTAATTGCTTTTCATTGTGGTTTTTTGCATGTTTTGAGACAATATCTAACTTTTAAAAGATAATTAATATGGCACAGTTTTACCATGGGATTTACTGGTAATATAAATAATGTTATGTAAAACTGTAATTACTTGATCTTCTAGTAAAAAATAGAAGTACAAAAAAATGTACAAGGCTAAATTGAATGGGGCTTTGAGCATCCTGTTCTACTGAGAGGTGTCCCTGCCCATGGCAGGGGGTTTGGAACTAGATGATCCTACAGGTCCCTTCCAAACCAAACCATTCTGTGATTCAATGATACACAGAATCTATCTAAGGAAAAATTGTTTACAGTTTTTCTGGACAGGAAAGTCTACCAGCAGTATTGATAGCGAAGCTGACCTTGTGCTAAAGTCACATTCTTCTCCCCAGAAGAGATTTGTTTCTGAATGTCTTTTGCAATTAGGTAGCAAGTACAAATTTATAAAACGTAAATCTCCTTCTGAGTTTCTTTCCCACAGACAGCTTTCTCTAATCATCTTCTCTGCATTGTTTCCTCTTAAAATCCTCTAAGGGTTCCTCAGCTCTGCTGTCACAGGGATTACTATCTTTGCAGATGCATTAAACATGCAGTAGTCAATTGACAATGTAATCCACATTTTTATGTGATTGGGTGGCGGTGTTTGAGGGTGCATCTTTTAGACAGAGAACAGTGATAAATCTCACATTTTCAATCTTGATATTTAGCCTGGGAAATTGACTCTGCTTCTTCTGTACCCAAGGGTACATTTTTAAACTTGGTTCAACTTTTGAAGAAATCTTCTTAATCACTTTGGATGCCTCCTGTGAGTATTGCCATATGAGGCTTTTGGATATCAAGATTGTGCTTGATTTGTTGTGTTAACTATGTGCAAAAAGTGAATAGTAATTTGCACTATCCTAGCTATTTTTAAAAAATCCTGCTTTACTCCTTTATTCTTTGCAATGGGAAAAATCTAACCAGATTGTGAATATATCCTTGTCTGTGACTTGTACATCAGCAAGATGTATGAATGTCAGGGATGACTACAGTGTGTCCTACACTAATGTGTGTTTAGAACTTCTTCCTCACACACCTTGGTGATAATGGGTAGTATAGATGGCTTAATACAGTAACTAAGCTCTCCTATATTATGTTATAAAAATATTTGAAATAAAATAAAGTTTTTTCCAGTCAGAAAGGTCAAACATTTAAATTTTGCGGGAAGATATGCAAGATATATAGCAATTAAAAAAAAGCCAAATTCTGCATCTGGAAAACAGTAGTGCTGGGAACAAGTATAAGTTGGAAGAGTAGTGGCTGGAGAGTAGCCTTGTAGAAAGGGATCTGGAGGTGCTGGTCAACAACAGGCTCAGTATGAATGAAAAGTATGTCCCTAGCAGCTGAAAGGACAAATCACATCCCTGGATGCACCAAACAGTATCACCAGCTGATTAAAGGATATGATTTTCCTGTTGTATTCTGTGTTAATGAAGCTTCACCTTGAATCTTGTGTGCAGTTCTGGACCCCACAATTTAAGAAGGGTTTTAAGGTACTCAAATGTGTCCAGGGTATGGCAAAAAAGCTGGTGAAAGGATTAGGAAGGATGTATTATGAGAAGTGGCTGAGGACTCTGCCTACTCTTGAGAAAAGGAGGCTGAGAGGTGACCTTATTGCTCTCTGCAATTTCCTGAGGAGGGGAATTGGAGACAGAGGTGCTGAGCATTTCTCCCTGATATCCAGTGATAGGACATCTGGGAATGATTCAAAGTTGCATCAGGGCAAGTTTAGACTGGAAATTAGGAAGCATTTTTCTACAAAGAGATTGGTCAAACACTGGAGCAGGCTTCCTGTGGAGGCGGTAGGTGTCCTAAGCCTGTCAATGTTTAAAAGGCAATTATACAATGACCTTAATAACATGCTTTAACTTTTGGTCAGCCCCAAAGTGGTCAGGCAGTTGGGCTGGATATTTCTTGTGAGTCCCTTTCAGCTGAAATATTCTGCTTTTTTTCTGTTCTAGTTGCAATGGGGCTTTTTTTTTTTTCCCCCCTGAGGGCAGCCCCTGGCTTGGATAGGGAATAAATCCAGGCTTTATAGCCTTGAAGTTTAAGTTGGGTGAATTAACACTAGGTGTGAAAGAACCAGAGAATATGTGTGTGTACCCAAAGGCGTAGAACTACCTTCTGTTGAAGAACAGTTGAAAAAAGAAATGTAAACCTGGAAAAATAAGTATGTGTCTTAAGTAAGTTCAATCCATGCTTACATTGACTCTTCTAATGTCTGTCTTCATTTGCTTTACATCAATGCAAATGTCCCTACATCGTGCTCAGTTATGACTGGTTTAAGACCAATTCAGTCTTTTGCAATGTATGTTTTTAATAGTATATTACACAGGTACTCTCTTCTAAAATCATGTAAATATGAAACCTCACAAAGCCAGTGGTAGAAAATGGGAATGATTTTTGTGCTACTGACCTTGCTGCTTCCATTACACATTCAAGAGTGCTCAGAAGTCTTCTGAGTCTTCTAAGTGTAAATGTCACAAGTGCTGCAGGCATTTTAAGTGAGTTAATCCTATTGTAATATTCATAATGATTCCTGTAGCCATGTGGCTGTTCAAAAGGGAGAAAGATACCATAGCTATGTAATTTATAGCAGAGCAGAGAAAGAACAGAGTAATGGGTTTCTTTCAAGCTTAGCAGGCGATACTACTGATTAGGCAATCATTTTGCTATGCTTTTACCAATTTCCTGAAGCCATAACTTATCACAGTGGCATTGATTTTCAGGCATGTTTTTTGGTGTTTTAAGTCAGGTATCCCATTTCCAGCTGCAACTGGTTCCTTATGGTTCAAAAGAAGGTGAACTACTACAATTTAAACAACTTTGCTATCTCTTGCCTGTCTGAGCAACAGCAACGTGAGTTGCCAAGAAAACTGAGCTGGAATAGCTGCACCAGAATCATCAGCATAAAAAAAAAGGAGGTTTTTAAAAGCAGTGCAAACTCTTAAAGGAAAGGCAATGCTTTGACCTGGAGGTTTTGCTGTTTTCTTTAAACAGTGACAATTAAATGAAAGTAGAATTATATTGAGAAGACAATTATTTAATTAAAAAGTTATGTTAAGCTTTAGTTACAATTAACATTAATTTTTATAGACAGACCTAGCAGCACATAAGGTTTATGAGTTTAAGTGTAAGTTTAATATGGCTCAGACTGAGTGAAATCTCTAGGCTTTCAGTTCTGCAAACATTATCATATTCCCTGATAGATAGGCTTCCTTTCTCAAAGAAATTATTGATATTCATAACTTCAATGAGCAGTAATTTCTTTAATTTCTTTTTTTTTTTTTCTTTTCTTTTTTCCTTTGAATACTAGGATACCAAGAAGATCCCCAAAGAGGCCAAAGTCTGCTCTTCCTGAAGGAGAGTAGCAATCTTGCTGTGCACAATCCTCACTGCCGTAAGGATCTCAATCTCCACCATTTCATGGTCACTGCAGCCCCGGCTGCCCTCGAGTTTCACAGTCACCACCAGCCCCTCCTTGGAGATGAAAACATTGTCCAGCACAGCTCCTCTTCTCATTGCTAATCTGTCAGAAGGAAGATGTCATCAATGTGTTCCAAGATCTTTTTGGATTGCTTGTGTCCTGCTGTGCTGTCCCTCCAACAGATATCGAGGTGGTTGAAGACCCCCATGAGGACAAGGTGATCATGAGGCTGCTCCTTCTATATAGAGGCCTCCTCTTCTTAATCTTCCTGGCTGGGCAGCCTGTAAGAGACCCCACTATAATATCACCATAATACCTATATTGTCACTATGATATCACCCTCCCTTTAATCCTGACCCCCAAGCTCTCTGTCAGGTTCTCATCCATGCCCAGGAAGGGCTCCATTCACTCCATTCACTCCAGCTGGCCATTGACATACAGGGCAGCACAGTCACTTCCTCTCTCCTGCCTGTCCTTCCCAAAGAGCCAGTTTCCTTTCAGTCTAACCTTCCAGTCATAGTAGCCATCTCACCACATCTGGGAGGCCAGTATGATCACAGCCCTGCAGGTGAGCACAGGTCTCTTAACTCCTCCTACTTATTCCCCATTCTGTGTTTACTTGCATAGAGGTGTTTAGGTTTGGCCCCCTGTGAAGCTGACTTACTGGCTGGAATTCCTTTGTGATGCTCCTCAGGTGATCTCCTGCACACCTGCCATACCACTCCAGGCTCTGGCACTGGCACTGACATTGGACTGGTAGGACCGGGATGGACTGAGTTTGCTCTCCCTTGGCAACTTTATTTTAAAGCCCACTTGAAAAGGTTGGCAAGCCTACGACTAAAGATGTCAGAGATAATAGCAGAAGATAATAACAGGAAGGTAATAGTGATGTGAATGGAGAAGATAACACTCTCATAAATAAGTAAAGAGTTCATATTCCCAGACTGTTAATATGACTTTACATATAGGTTTCAGTACCTTTGGTCTGGAGCTCTGGCTGTTAGGCTTTTCAGCCTTGAATTGTAAATTCTGTGCCTGGTGTGATTTTATCACAACACACTATTTTAACTAGACTCACTGGATTCATGGAATTGGCATACTCTGAAGGCTGGGCATATAACAATACTTTACAGCATAAGAGTTAGGATATTACAGCACTCTCGTTTAAACTCAATTTTTTTGTATAGCAGACGAGTATTAGTAGCCTCTATATTCATTCTTTTCCTCAGCTATACAATTTGCTAAGGGCCTTGGGGGATTGTCTGTAGTAACTATCAAAGCTCTTTCTAGTCAGTATTCTGCAAACCAGTTACTCCCTATTTAAGCTCCTGTTTCATAATTTTTTGCTAAACTACATGTTTTCTTAGACTCATTTGTTTGTATTTAATTGGTGATTTCTGCAAATGCTCCACAAATAATTCCTCTCACCTCCTCCAGAATTGTTAATTAGAGCTACCCCTTCCTACAATTTCTAAATTAATTGCAACACACTTGCTAATTGTCCCTATGCCAATGGTTACATGTTTTGTTTCAGCAACTGCTGTCTTTCCCAAATATCTAACAATTGCTAAAAATGCATGCATCAAAGTATGTGTTCCCCCCAGTGTGGCATTATTATTAACTCAATTCTTCCTTACTGATGTAACTCTACCTCAAGGACAGCATATTAGCCTCGAGGAGCAGTTCTGTCTCTGAACTGTTCATCCATGGGAATATTTATGAATATGAGCAGTGTAGAACTGAAATTTTCTAAGGTCAAAATATTTTCGCATCTCCCTTCTATGGCAATTCACCATGATGCTTTTCCCTAACTGCTATTTCTAAGCATTTTTTCACTGCCTCAACATTGTTTAGTAACAATTCATTTTTGTTTTGTACTTTTTTCTGTGCCTCTGTTTTTGAGATTTCAACAACTGTGCAATACAAGTGTAAAAGGCTGCCACTGCCATAGAGAGACCAGAAGGAGCAAACATCTGTTCTTGCCATCTCTACAAGTGCTGAATTTTCCTGGATGCTTGTTTTCAGTATTTATTTGCTATTGCACTTTCCTTTAAACTCAGATCTTTCACTGAGATTTTATGATTGGCTACATTTTGTCTCTGGCATTCTGCTTTATACAAAAGCCTGTATTTTCTTTCAAAAAATGTACTCGGTGACACTAAATGCCTTTAGCTTCATTTTCTTCACTAGCTCTGTGAATAGCTCACATCTTTTAAGCCTGTCATCCTGATTACCACGTTTTTGCCACATAACATCTGAGACAAAGCTGATCAATAGAATAATGGTAACTGCACTGCAGCCTGCGAGGAGGATTTGCAGCTTGGCCTCCATAAGGTTGTCATCATCAATAGCAAGGGAATGGTTGCACAGCTGATTTGCAGCAGTTCTCAACGTGCGTTAATTAAATCTGTACTATAGCTGCTAGGCAGCCAGATTTTCAACCCTCCTGGACAGTGCTCATGTAGCAGTTCAAAATATTGTAATTAAATCGAGATGCAAAGATTAACATACATATATAAATTTAACATGATTCCACATTCTGTTTTTAGTTTATGCAAGCCATCTGAATGCCAAACTACTGTTCCAAAATCCTTCTTCTTCTTTTTTTCTAGTTCTATTTGGCATTTGACAATCATCTTTCAAGAGGCAGATCCCAAAATCTATTCCCATATCAGTCATCCTCGTAAATGAATTACATTGGAGTTACAATTTTCAGCATAGATTGTCAGCAGCCATAACTTACAAAAAAAAAAAACAACCAACAAAATTGTTTCAAATAGTTTCAGTGAAAAAACTGCTGATGAAACACACTGATTCAGAAATATAATTTGGAATAGAATCAGATTAGATTTATATAATTGCATATTAATATAAATCTTTAGCCCCTTTGGCTACATTCAAACTGTTACTTATGAATTTACTTATGATTACTTCTCTCGAAAGGGGAATTTTTATTTTTTCAAATACTGATATTTGGCTAAGTCTATATCCAGACTTGTGTTTTATGACTGCTTTCCAAACCATAAATATGAATTACAGGGAACAGAAAACTTCAGAAGTAATTGAACCCAGTAAGAAACAATGGTAGGGTGGGATGTTTGAGACAGAGTTCAGGTTACCAGTTATAAGCCTTTGCACATTCTTTGTTAGTGAATGTTGTGTTTTTGGGTGTAGGAAAATCCAGCCTCAGGAGTCAGCTCAGGAATGGCTGAATCATGCATTTCTTGTCCTGTTGTTGGATGGATGTAAAAGAGAAAAGCAGTAACCTTAACATTTCCCAGCAGAAAATAGCAAGAGCAAAATTGGGGCACAATACCTTGAGAGGAAAATGATAGATCATTCCTTTACAAGCAGATGCTGCTTGGCTCAAGCAAGCCTGGTTAAAGGATTCAAGATACAAGGTTTGCAACAGCTGGTCAAGGATTAGGATGACCACAAATAAAAGTAGGTGTCCCCACTTTGTTACAGAGTTTAGGCCTACAAGATATGCCTATCATGTCTTATGTGCCTGAGTGGAAACTTTGCATGCTGTCACTGAGCAGCCTCAGATTCCTGTTCATTGCATTCATAAAGCATTTGTGCTGCCTCTCCACAAGGCAACGGGTCAGGAAACAGATATTGCATATCTTGCACTGTATAAATAAGTTCACCAATCAGACCTCTTGATTGGCATTTTCTCTACTGAATAGTTGAACTACTGCTGGCAATAATTTATGAGGAAAAAATGATTTAAATTTGTTTATGAAAAGTATTTTTTAGTCAATAGGAATAACGTAAAACTTCTGGATACCATAAAGAGGCTAAATTTGTGTATAATCTGATTGTCATTAATAATTTGATTTACTCTACTTGTTTGGATGTATGTGCTAAACTATTAAACATTATGCACATTGTTATAATGAGCTTGTATCTATCCTTAGAAAGAAGAGGGTCCTCATTTTTGGGCTAGCTCTACAGACCAAGAGGCAATTAAGGCAAGTATTACATGGTACTTTAACTTGTAGCATAATTAGGATAGTATTTATAGGCCATTATTAACTCCACAATTGCTAGATTTTATGGCTCATATTCTAACTTATAGCAATTACACTATTACAGAGTAATTACATGAATTAATTTATTTGTGCACCACAAAACCAGACTTCCTTTTACTTTGGATTTACATAATGTACAAAATCTAGCTCAATTTTTTAACTGTTGCAAGCTATGCTGTTTATTGGAGTCACTGAGATCTGGCCCTTATTCTTCACCACAACAGAAAGATGTAGATATATATAATCTACAGATATAGATTATAGAGATTTGGATAAACATATAAAAACTGATAAATTATGTCTGTCTTCTCACCAGTCTATATTGTATGTGAAGCAATAGCCTTTAGAACTTGGAGCTGAGGACTCACATAGTAATTGAAACAATATGAAAGCAAAAGAATTTTTTTTCTCTATTAAGGTACTATAGGTAGGATGACTCTAATGACATGTAAATTTGAAAGTGTTTTACAAAAACTTTAAAAGGCAATCAAAAATTTGCAGCCCCAAAATTAAGAGTTAATTGGCTTTGTTTTCTCCCCAGCTCTTTTTTTGTCTCCTCCCTCTGCATTGTGTTTGCACTGATATTTGTTTCTCTGTGAAAGGTTGTTGAAATACAACTCAGAAGAACTGAGTTAGTTACTTCTTCAGGTTAGTTTGCTTACTTTGTTCTTTGGCACAACTCAAAAAAAAATACCTGTAAATTTATAACACAGGAATTGGATAGGGAAGATGGGGAAATAGATGAATGGGGCAGAATAGGAGGACTGGCCATTGCTTAACCTTAAAATTTTTTAAGTAATGCATCTGCAGTTCTGACTACTCTGAGGAAGTCACATATCTCTGGCTTCTCATGCTTCTGTAATTCTGTTTCATATGTAAATCGTCCCTTCTACATTTTGGGCTTTGGGTTAGGAAGTCAGGCACGTGATAAAGTACCACTGCACCACAGTGCATCCTCAGCTCCATCCCCACCACCCAACTGCAAGCACAGAGGGAATTGTGTGCCAGGGTGCAGCCCTTCAGTCCTGAGAATGTTCTGAATAGGTGAGGTGAAGTCTATGACATTTGACAACTGAGGATTTATACCACAGGATTTTTCCCATCCCCTCATACTATTTAAATCCAGATCTAAGGAATAATTTGCTGTTTCTGAAATGAGTCAAATCAATGAATTGGAAAACCTAAGGAAAGGAAATATCTATGAAGTTTTTCACTTCTTGAAAATCAAGATACTCTTAGATAATACCCTGGGAAAGCATTGACCAAAAGTTATTGCTGTTTGTGTGTTCTTGGAGGGCCTGTGTGGAATGAATTAGTGCTCAGGCCTGTTCCCAGTGGGCATCCTTCATCAGCACTACTGCTGTCTGCTTGTATATTTTCAGCAAGAATGTGGAAATCTAAGAAAAAATTAGAAAGGAGTGAGATTTTGAGCTAAAATTTCATGGTGGAGTCTCATATCTCTTTTTAACAGACTTTTTTTTTAGAGTAAACCACAAAGGCAGTGACTTTTCTCTTGACCCTTTGGTCATGAAGAGACAACTTTTGCCCATTTCTCTCTCAGAATGGTTTATCTCTTCAGTACTGATCTGGGGAAGCATCTTAAGGGCTGAGAGTGCAATTGAGATTCCAAGCTCACTCAAGCTTCTACCTTTGGGGACAGGAGTATAATTTTCTCTCCTTCTTTCCTCCCCCCACTACAGTTGCTACAGAAACTTATACCCACCTTTTCCTCTACTAATGCAATTTCCAGTCCATTCTGAACACTGCTTTTGCTTTCAAAGTGCACTTATCTCTTGATTTCTCTCAGTGCTCATGGTCCTTTCAGCTTCTCAGTTTCCCTTTTTATTTTGAGGGAATTTTGCCTTTCCGATAGCTGATACAAACTGTCTCTGTGTCCTTCAAAACATTATACAGATTTATCATTTTATCTTAGTTCTTTGTAATGAACAATAAATCTGAATTTTCTAGCCTCTTTTCAAGTAGTAGTTATAACCTCCAAAATTATTCATCAGCTTTTTCTCATATACGGTTTCCAAGTATTTGGTGTGCTTTCTTTAGCAAAGTGTCCAGATTTATGTACAAGGTAAGGTCTCAGACCAGGTAATTTCTCAGAAATTTTGTGTACACAGTGCCATTGTCTAAAATGATTTCTTCAGATATGTGCTTTTCTCCTCTACTTTTTCTGCACTCTTTTCGGGTATTCTGTTTATTTTTTTTAAATTGCTTACAAATTTGGATCTGATGGCTTTAAAAATTACATTATCAATCTTGACAACACTGGCAAATCCCAAAATGATACAACAAGCCAGACACTTCCTGTTCCTGACAGACTTATTTATCAGTGCAGATCAGCTCTGCTTTGCATTGGCAAGAGACTTGCTTTCTGCATGCACTCTGACCAGTGCTGTGTGGTGTTTTCAAATGTCCAGTTTCCTGGGCTGATGTCTGTGGAAACTCACTGCTTTAAGCTTAAAAAAAATACCATAGTGGTTTAATGGCAAAAATTATATTCCAACAAGAGCTAAGAAATATAGCTCTCCATCATATGTTCTTTTCTTCTAGCCAATGTTAAAATTTTTCAGTAGATCTGATTGTTCTTAAGACAGGAGGAAGGGAGAACTTTCTCAAACTTACATGGCTGTATAAGGGATGATGAGAATTGTGTCTCACCACAGTTTTTCCTTCACATATTATTTGATTTTTTTAAGAAAACTGCAGCTTCATGGTATCACAGAGGAAAATAACACCTCTAAATTAAAATTTAATATTTTGCTGTCAGGATTTTAGGAGGCAAGAAGCTTTTAACACCCAATCAACCCTGAGGAGCCAGACTTGACAACAAAGAAGGCTGCCAAAAATCAAGACGATGTTTTTAAACACGATTTGGTTCCTAAGATGCTTAAGAGAACCTTGTGTTCTAAATCACAGAAGAGGTTACTCAAAATTTATTTTCTTTTCACAGAGAAATACTTTGGTCTCCATGGTCTTATTTTGCATGGACCATGGGTGTGACATTGTTCCATATTTTTATTCCCCTTTTTCTTACTCAAAACAGATCATGAATTATAAAAACATCCTTTTATTTTTTTTTTTAAATTTTACCTTCAGATGTGTAGCACAGGCTTAGGTTAAGATATTATATTTGAATGTATAAACTTGGGTTGCTAATATACCCAGTTTACCAAAACTTCCTAGTGTGAAGGCCAACTCATTCAAATAATTCCTTACAACTTAAGCTTTCAGGTCTGTTGCAGTTTTGTATCCACTGATGGTATCCCTGGTACCCATCTGCATTTTGTATTTCCTGAATGTACCAGCTAATTCTTAAGGGACTTCTCAAAGTTAATTCAAATGACAGTGATAAAAAAAATTCTTAGAGAGTATTGATTATTAACTACCTTATTTCAGGCTCTCAGATGAACTGTTATTTATGCCTACAGATGTGTCTTCTGTGAAACCACTTCAAAGAAGTTAAATATAATATATGCAAATATCTGCATTCTCCCCAGCTTCAAATACCTCAAATATGATGGCACTATCGATTCACTGAATGAGTATGTTTCTCTGGACAAGGTGCAATAAAGCTGAAACTCCTTTATTTCTACAAGCTGGAAATGAATTTTTTTTTCTTCAGTAACTATTGAATATTTTTGCTTTGATAACAGAATGCCATATTTTGCTTAAGGATTTTATTTATTTGATGTATTTTTGTACATTTCATATGTAATATATGCATTCACTTTTGACTTGAGTGGGATTGATGCAATATTCCAGGCTACAAGCATTCAAAAACTTATTAACAATGTTGTTATAAAATACCTTGGCAAAAATTTGCTCATTGCAGGAAGGCAAAGTGTTATGATAATGTTTTATGTGTCAAGGAATGTGGTTTGGCTTGACTGATTAACTCCATTAAACTCCAGCTGATCATTTGAAATTGTCTTGTGTCAGGAGATAAAACCTTAGAGTAGCTGAAAACTGATGAATCAAATTAAAAAAAATCTTTAAATTAAAAATCCTAGATTAATATACATTGGAAGTATAAAAGAGATTGACTATTTTCTCTTGGTAAAGGAATAAATTAAATAAACCATAACTTGTCATTTAATCAAATTAAAGTGAGCATAGAGACATAGAGAAAGATAGTTACAGAGTGGAATGACTGAGACCTAGGAACAAGAGTCATATATCTTGGGATAACTCAAGATGCAATACTATCACACTATCTGTGAACACTGGTTATTGCCAACAGTATGTATATGCCCACTGTCTAATTTAAAGCGAATAAAATGAATGGCTTCCATTTCACCTTAAAAAAGAGGAAAAAATGCCTGTATTACACTCACAATAGATTGCGAGAGTGCCTAGAGGGATTTGGTTTTCAGTAAATGTTTAGTCAATAGTAAACTGATTGTTTGCAATATTTATTGTGAGACATATGTAATAGATGCCAAAGTGGGCAGAGATCTGCAAATTTCTTTTATTAGTTTATTCTGCTGGCAAATCTGGCAGGTACCTCGGAGATGTATCATTTTACTCCTTCCTAATTGGTGTTTTTCATTCATCACATTATACAGCTGTGCAGTTGTGTCCCTATTGACGCCAGGAAACTGATTAAACCAGCTGGTTTATGGTTCCTACTGGCTGTAGCTGAGTATATTCTGTTCTGTAACATATGGCACCTTAGGCAGTGTGTTTGCATGGAGCTTGGGAAGCAGGGCTGGCTTCATGGTGTGTTCGTTTGCTGAAGTTTGTATTTGTCCTCACCTCTAAACTGGCTGGCTGTGGAACTCCTGTTTAAAGCTTTCATTTACAGTGATTTTCTGTATTGTTTGCTAAAGTTATTTAAAGCCCTGTTGATAGTTCTTTGCTGACATCCTTACACTTCAGCTGAAGTAAGCCAGTGCTGGATGACTCTCAAACATCATCTGTTCTTCTTACATTTCATATTTTTTGCCATGAGAAAGATTATTAGAACCCAGATGTATTTCTGATCTGTGGTCCCTCCCCTTTTCTTAATGCAATAGGTAAAAAATTGATATTTTACTCTTTCTTTGTCTTACTGTGACAATAAACTTATGCTCATGCCTTGGACTTTCTCCCTCAATCCATTCTTCTTGGTTTCCTGTTTTGAACAGGATTCTACAACAGTCTTCTCTATCAGGACCTATTCATTAGAATTCTATTATTTTTGTCATATTTGATTTCCTTTAGTTTATATATTAATAAGGACTTGACACCTTGCTACTTGATGTCTTAGAAGTCTATTGCAATATTTAGTGTGGACAATATTCTTATTCATCTAGAGTACATTTCCCATCAGCATTTTAAGAACATCCAGGTTGTTTTAGTGATTTTTTGCTTCTACATCTATACTCTCAAATTTGAAACAATCCTTGGCTATTTTCTCTCTTATATGTTGAGGAAATTGTATCTCATTTTATTACAACAAGTAGCAGCATATAATTCCTGTATTTCATTGTCTATTGCATTACAACTAGCTGATTAAATAATTTTTTTCTTCTTTTTTTTTCTGTAGTATATATTTTATTATACAATCTTGCTTGTCCTTTGCGTTCTTTTGCCCTACAGCTAATTCCTAGCATGGCAGATGCTACAGTTTAGATATATATAGATACAGTTAAGAATAATCATAAGGGACCTTTCATTTGTGGTTTCTCTGGGGGTTCTTGTCTTACTGATTTACCTTCTCTAAACTATAGAGCTATTACCTTATTTCCTCTTCCTCTCAACAATCCCTTCTACAGGGCAATATATTCTTCAACATTTGTCTGTATTGATTTTCACTTCCCCATTAAATTTCAGTTAAATATTTTTACACTCCACTTCTATTCATGAGTTTGATTTTTAACAATTGCTTAGCACTGTCATGATCACTTTATCAGACTGGATGGAATTGTTTTTGTCTGGGAGTGCAAACTTAGGTCTCAGCTGCAGGCTCAAATATCCATCAGCTGGAAAATTCATACAAGCAACAAAACTCCACTAAGTGTTCCTCAGAGAATTCTCTTTTACTTGATTCAAAATTAAGTTTACATCATTGATTGAATTTGGAAAATTAATTTTTTGGCTCTTAAATATCTTTTGATAGCAGACATAACTATGCAGAGGCCCAAAATATCTGTGCAACTTTCTACTCCAGTAGCACTGCTGTCCATCCTTATAGAGAACAGAATTTTTTTCTATTGAACTGGCAAAAGCTGTTGAATTTTCCTCTTGGAAATCCCAGCAGGTTAACAAAATGCTAGATCTCCTTACGACTTCCCATACTTACCCTTGTGAACAGTTTTGCAAAACCTTGTTAGTTTCTGTATCTGAGAAATCTATCTACTGATGTGTATTTTTGACATTTGACAAGTTCCCTTCCCCAAAATATTTCCCTTTGTACCCAAATGTTTACTGATATTTAGATCCTTGCTTTGTGAAGTTTGGGTGATGTGTGAGTTTTCTTCCCTAAGAAGGACATATATGTTTTTAGAAACATCCTGCTTTGGACACTGGGAATTTCTCTGATCTGAGGAGGTCACTGAAATGTTTGTTTAAAATACTTTGTTTTTATAGAATAAACTGGTTCAATGATGTTACTGAAAGACAAAGTCACTGCTGTCTAACAAGGCTGAAAAAATTTAATCTCAGTGATTCAATAGGAGTTAATAATTGCCCTTTCTTCACACTTTGTATCTTTGTACTGAATATAGATGTTATGCTGTTCACCAGAAAAGGAGATGAAATGGCTTTCCTTAAAGCAAAAGAAGATATGAGATACTATCACATATCTGTCAGCTTTTCTACCAGCCCCATTTTGATTTGTAGCAATAGGATGGGAGTACTTTCTGAGAGAGAACAATAATTGTTAATAATGGTTCACAGTTCTGCAGGCTGACTGTCCATTTCTTTGAACAAAACGGTTGAAATTCTTTTCACTAATGACTGAGTCACTCTTAGTACCTTGCAGGTAAAACTGTTATTTGATTCATGTAGCTAAGAATAGCCAACAGAATTAGCCTTTAGGAGTTGTTCCACTGCTATTACTCATTCAGATGGTCATGCTGACTTCAAAGGGGCTACAGCAGCCTCTGCATTATTCAACAAGGTCTGCAAGACTGAGCCTTTAAACTTTTGCTGCAATACACTCAAGATGTTTTAAAAAGATATTTTAATTATAAGGTTGAACAGAAGGGTCTGTATTAGACATTTGATTCCAAAATACCTTTATGGAGTAGACAAAAATGAAACACAGTGGCTGTTATCTCTCACTTTTACTGACAGAAAAATGAAGTGGCCTGCCCAGAGCAGGATAGGTGACCAACTTTGGAGGAGTAATTAAAACAAAAGAATTACTTCACATTTCTACATTTTATGCGAAAACATACGTGTCTGCATATAGTTTTTTTGGTTTTAGATTTTAGCATGTATGTATTATATAAAGATCAATTTAAACCTTTTGCAATTAATTCAGTTAGTAGTATCATTCACTACTTCTATCTTCTCTTTAATTTTTCTTTTTAGTCACAAGTTTTCATTCTGAGAGAAAATTAATTTCTATTGTGGCTATAAATTAATCATTTAAATGGTGAATTCCTTAGAATTTTTTTTTGCGATGAATTTTCCTGAAATTGTGCAGACAAAAATATGCACTCGACTGGATTATTTCTCTTTAGAGAATCTGAAATACAATAGATTTTTGCACCACTGTGTTTGGAATAATCTTTCTCATTCTTGTTCTGTATAAACTAATTTTTCATTGAATTCTTTTTAATGAATGAATATTGATGATTATTAATTAATAGAATAATATTTTTATTAACATTGTAAACGTTTATTGTCAGCAGTTTATCAATATGTTGAAGGTGTTCTGAGTTTTATTTTATTCATCTAAGTAAATGAGCTTGCTAAGTATTTGTTGGTTGGTCTGGGGGATATAGTCAGAGGTGTAAATATTGTCTTGTCGCACACTTTCATAAAATACCTAAGTGTTTGAAGTGTAATGGTCACGTGTGTACAACAGCATCTGACTTTTACCCTGATCCATTGGGAGTTTTGTTTCCATCAGTTTTGGATGGGGCAAAAGAAGAATTTCTGCCAAGTGGAGTCATGGCACCATCCTCTGTAATCAAAGCAGCTGTGCTCTCTTTCCAGCCAAACAGCAGATAACTTTCAGTGAATTCTAGCTCTTTCCAACGTCTAATGGACTGAATAAATTCACACTGTGAAAGCATCACTACTGATATTGGCAACCAAAGACTTTTTGCAGCCACAAATATTTTTCTCTCTATCATGAGACAGAAGAAATATTTTCTAACCTTTTCTTTCCTCTGTACCTGTGACCTAGCAGCAGTATGCTTTCTTCCTTTATGGATGTACTTAATAGAATTTTATGTAATTTAAAGACTTTTTTATTATTATATTCTGTAAATAATGTAATTTTATTGCATAAAGGATAAGGACAAGAGTGTTCTATTTTCCACCTCTTTTGTAGAGCCTTTTTTTCAACTTCTACCTGATGTAAGAGTGTAGCACAGCTCTGACAAATAAGCTCTTATGCTTATACCATCAAGTGGCTCTTTTCATAATATATCACAGTCTTATTTTACACTGCTTGTAGTGATATTTGGTACCAAATTGATCAAATGTCAGTTCCCCACTTGAAAGCTTTAGATGGTACATCTTCAGCATTAGAGAGAGTGCTTTTTGCTCAATCCCATCTGTATCTGTTGGAGCATTCGGAAAGAGAGCTAACTAAATGACAGCTTTTTCAGCTGAAATGGACTCACAGAGCAGTGCAAATTGAATGTTTGCTTCTAGCAGATAGCCTCTCATTGCTCTGTGTTCTCTGATTTTTTGTGCAGGATAATCCAAAAGCAGAGAATTTCTACTATATTTAATCCACATCTGCATTCTAGGTTCAAATGGATTTAATTTGGTAGAATAAATTTTGAGTTTGGAAAAAGTATTATCATTTTATCTTAGAGCCATTCTAAGTTTAGCTAGAACTGTTCAAAGATTTTGTGTTTAGCAAATGGTAAGTTATCTCTACAAGGACATAGTTCATAGCCCATTCTGAAGCCATGTTTCTATGTTATCTGTGCTCTTTTTGTACCCCCTTGCATAAGAGTATGATTACACCAAGAATACATTGAAAAAGGAAATTCTGTTTCACCTTATGAAGACTGTAAGGAACTATATGTTGTTCTGTGACCTAGAAACTGAGGAGAGTTAGAATAGCAGGCCATACATCATAGCAAAAGTTAACATGCTACAGATATTGGAAAAGCTTTTAAACAAGTGAAAATCATTCATAACAAATACTTTTTTTTCCTGCTTAGGGAAATTTCCAACACATTTGAGCTACACTAAATACAGTATGAGTAACATCTCAATGAGAAAAATTATAATGAAGATTACTAATGATAATCAAATCATTTAATATTAATAAATAAATTTGTCTTGAGAAGATAAAAAGAGCTTTTAAAAATAAATGAGGAGGTTATAAAAATGTATTTGAGGAGGAAATAAAATTTTCAAATACACAGCTTTTCATCTGTCAAATAAGTTTAATTCTTTAAATTAGTTGATGTCCATATCTGTTACTCAGTCTGAAACCACAACACACTTCAGTATATTTCCTAATAGTGCAATCTGTTCAGTTAGCTTTTCTTCTATTATGTAATGGGCAACCTAGTCAATGTCAATCCAGATAGGTTTTTTTAATTTTCTTAATTATCAGACTTTTATCAGTGTTTATTGAGACAATATGGAAATACATTATTTATTAAGAAATATTTGTAATGGCCACTCAATTTTCTAACAGTAAATTTCCATGTTTATCTTAGAGTGATTATCTACATAAGTGTTCCATTTGCACAAAAGTTTCAGATTATTTATGTTTATTGATGCTGTGGAATGGAATAATCAGCAAGGTTTGGATTAATCTTGTGTAATATGAGCTTTCTGCAATGTGTTTCCATGCAATCAAACCCTGTCATCCTAGATTCCCTTTTTAGTTGATGAATAGAGTCAGGGCCTTTTATGGAATGCTGTGACATATTTCCAGCATCCTTGGTAAGATGAGATTCATTTCACATCCTAAGTTCCTCTGTCAACATTTACTAAAGATTCACTGTTTATAGAGCAAACTGATAAAGATGTAATTCTCTATTGTGTGAATATCCACACTTGACGGGAAATATTCCACCAAAGAAATTAGGAACTTTGTCACTGTCTGTGTCAGTCAGGGGACACTCCCTTTTCTGAGGAGTGCTCAATGGTTTTCCTTTAGAGAATTAAATGTAGCCTACTGACCCTGACAAGCCAACAGGCTGTGAAACATCACCCAGTAAGTGATGGAGAGGTTTTGGGTTGTAAAATAGTTGGGACACTTGAAAAATTGTCTGATCACAGTGTTCTGTGTTGCTATATTAAATTTGTCACAGATATTAGCTGATACACACAGAGGTGCCAAACCTAAAAGGAACCTAACGTTCATCCTCCACCCCTGCACTATATTCTTCTAAATAAGCAAAGAAAGAGTATATCTTCTACTTCTGTCAGATTCACTAGTCATTAATCTGAGTCATCAGAGGAAAAAAAAAGTAGTTCAATATCTTATGAAAAAAGTGATTAGGAGCTGATCTAATAACCCTAGCTACCTGAAAGTAAAAAATCTGTTCTAAGATGCTTAACTAAGCTCTGCCCATCTTAGAAAGCTATCTAAAAGAGGGATGAATCCTCCTGTAAACATTCCTCTCTTTCTATTGATGAGAAAATATGAATTGCATGTTTAACTTTTATGGTGTGAAAGGAAGATATATTCCAGCAAGGGAGTATTGCTCTGGGATTCATCAGATATGAGATGCAAGCTGCACCATAATGGTCCATCCTGAAACTCAGGAAAACAAGTGAACTATGCAAAAACTCTCTTAGCTAAATGGGTAAACAGCAGAGTTTCAAGACAAAGAAAAATCCATGGAAACAGGAACAGGGTACAAAGGAAGAATTTAGAAACCCTGTCTGTGTGAGAAAGTGTTGCTGGGAAAGCCAGAACTCTTGCAGAGTTGTCATTTACAGCTCGAGTTGCATCAAGGGCATGATCTTCTATTACTTCATTGAAAAACAAATGCTGAACAAGTAGAACATGATCCTGGTGCTGAATGGTACAGGTGATATAGTGAAGATGGACACTGCCTAATACCAGACTGAATATAACTGTGAGAACAGTAAAGCAATGGAAGGTGTTGAATAGTAAGATTATCCAGGTCTCCTCCTTGGAGATTTTCATGACCAATTCAAAAGTCCTGAGCAAGTTGTTCTAACTTTCAACTGAATAGGCTTTGAGCAGAAGGTTGGAGTTCAGACCTGTTGAAATCCCTATCAAGCTGGATGATCCTGTGTTCCTATAATTGTCTTTTTCATAGGAAAGAAATTTTCATCATCTCTCCTTGGTCAATAGCTCTCTAAGCTGGTCAATAAGATGTGAAAGATACTATAATGAAAAGGGTAAATATGAGTGAAGACTGGACTCTGCTATTACTCCCAGTAATAAACATTCATTCCTCTGAGGAATAGATAGGATTCTGGTTTTGTCTCATTTTAAATGTCTGGAAAAAAGCTCAATTTTGACCTCAGTATCACTATTTTGTTCAATTCCCAAGTGGGTTCTTCCTAACTTGTTAGCCTTCTAATATAGTTCAGAAATTTGTTCCATTCACTCAGCTGTTTTTTGCCCCAAACACAGAGATCTTTTGTAACTGATCTGCTCCTCTCAGGCAAACCTTCACAGATGTCTAAATAGATGAAGGGTTCCAGGGGGAGGAATGTAGCACCAGAGAGAAATTTAGTGATGTGTTGATGCCCTGGTGAAATTTGAAGCAGGTGAGAAAGAAGAAGTCACCTCTGTTATGCTTAGTCATGAGATAACTTTAGAAAACTACTAGCAATTAGGAATGAGAAAAAGTGCCTTATCTGAAATACACTGTACCAACAGGACAAAGATAAACATGTACCAATGTTTATCTTTGAAGCAAGCATCAAGATATAACATTTCCTCATTTTAATAATGTATCTTGTCTACCTGTTTTAGTATTCTTGAAAGCAGGGTAAGTCTATTTCATTCCAATTTCCCAAATTGTCAATAGATGGTAATCAGTGAGATTATGAGTCTGAAAATTTACATATTTATAGGAAAAGTGATGGTGATTAACATGGAGAGCCTTCTTTTATTGATCACATACTGCTGTCTTTTAGTAATGAAAGTAAATAATATAGACAACATTTTAAAGTGAAAGCTTGGCAAAAGTAAGTGAGGGCTGAGAGGGATTTGTGTTAAAAGCACATCTAACCAGAAGTCAGACAGCACTTAATAGGATAGCTTGGTTTTCAGATGTATGTTCAGCAACTCTGAAGCCAAAGAAAACTATCCCCACTTTCCACTGTTCAGAATCAGACAGTATGTATTTAAAAGGTTAGAAAACCTCTCAGAAGTTTAGTTCATCTACTTCTTAACATCTGTATAGGGGATTAATACGATCTTAATATCATACTGTCTATGGACTTCACAGTCATTAATTGCATTTATTATTCTTTATAGCACTCTTGAGAAGTATGAGTGTACTATTATCCCTCCATTGAAGAGAGTGAACTGAGATACACACAGATTGAAGTTTACCATTACAGTAAAATTCAGTGGTGAAGCAAGGAACTGAACCTATGCTAAACAAATTTGAGACTACCATTTTCTCCAGGGTTACTTCCCCAAGTGATCAGTTATTTCCTTTAGATTCTTCTGATTATTTGAAATTGTAAATATATTTAGAAATGAAAAAACCATCAGAATATCACTGCAATATTTCTTAACTTTCACATTTTCAGGACAAATCTCAGCTACTCAATCTTTCACTATGGGTCTTGGGTCTTCTATTATAGTAAGCTTTCTTTATATCCTGATAAATTTATTTTTTGTTAGGTAGTTTATCTTAGTTATTTTGCATTCTTGGTTCATATGTCACTCTCATTTGATAAACCTGCATGTGGTTTAAACTTACTCCATTGATATTTCTCTGTTCAAAGGTAGACAGAGATTGGCAAAGTTAAGATGCAAGATATAAGTTTAGAGTCTACAATTGTCTATTAATCTGGATTGTGGACTAACAGCCCCTTACTAAATGAAAAAGAGCCAACACCTTCAAGAAGCACAAACCTTTGCACTTACAGCTTTATTCCTTATCTCTCTTTCTTGTTTTGTTGTTGTCATTGACAACAATTACAGTGGGTGTAGTACAACATTATAACTAATTTAGATCTGTTTCATATTTCCCATGCTTTTGCTTTTTCTGTGTTCTCATACTTCGCTTGTTACGGTGTGTCATTGGAACTAGAGTGCAAAAGATTTCCTGAAAATTTGGGTGTTTAATTGAGAAGCAGAGGTAAGGAAGAATAGCAGTACCCCAAAATTAGTTCAGTGTCCTTCCATATTTGTCCAGCTACTCATCTTTAAGCACCAATTTTCACTTTCACATAATTACATGTACACATTGGGATTCTGGCCTTGTTTTACACACTTCCCACTTTATTCTGTTCTTTCATTACAACCTACCCTCCCTTTCCTTATATTCTTTGGTATTCCGTTCCACTTTTTTACGAATCCTGCTGCCTCTTTCCCTGAGCCATGTGCTTTATTTACATTATGGGACTCAGTAGGAGCAGTGTAGCAATTGATTGGTAGTCAGTCAATAGTTCAGCAATTGGTAGGGAACTGCTGAGCACCAAATCATTGATTTCCTACCTACTGATGACTTCACAGCTGGTTACCTTTTAGTGTGTCACTAAAGCTGAAAGAGACAGAAACTGAAACCTAAATATATCTAAATGTATATTACATATAGATAAAATGTCATATAAATATATGTTTACCAACTTTCCATTCCAAGGAAAAAGCAGATAAAAATTTGTTTTGGCAGCATGATCACAGTGAACAAGACAGAACACAAATCACAGGGAGGAAGTAAATCAGATAATGAAATCCATTAACTTTAATATTGAAAAATGTTGTGAATTTTTTGCAGAGCTGTTGTTCAGCAAATGCCAAGGAACTTAAATAATGAATCTGAATCAATTCTATTGATTCTGCTATTGTTTAATTATTTTTCTTAGGTTTAGAATAAGAAGAATTCAAATAAGTTTTCACTTCCATGATTATTGTTGATATGGTCTGCATGATACAATCCACCTTGATCCCAGGTTCAGAATTTTATGGCAGCCATGTCTTTCAAAAATTTAAAACCTTCAGTTTAGCCTCAGATTTCACACACACACACACAAAAAAAAATCAATAACTAGTGTGCTGAACTACTGAACAATCTGGCCTTGACTGGCTGGCTGCATAAGTGAATGAGGAATATATGAAATACAGAATCCAGAACTTTCACCCATTGAACTTCATTTGTTTGGAATTGCCCAGTGGCCTGATTTGTTTGGGCCTCTTTGCAGGGTCTCTCTACCTTGGAGGGAGTCAACAGCTCCTCCCACTTTTGTATCGTTTCCCAATTTTCTGAGTATCCCTTCCAGTCCTGGTCATTTATGATCCAGGTCATTTATGAAGATGCTAAAGAGCACAGGGTCGAGTATGAACCCCACTAGTGTCAGGTGACCAGTCTGAAGTCACCCCATTCACTGCCACCCTTTGTGCCCACCCCACGAGCCAGTTGTTCACCCATTGCAACCTGACCCAGTGGAAGGTGTTGTCACTGCACGTGGCAAGGGAATTGGAGCTTGATGAGCTTTAAGGTCTCTTCCAACAAAAATCATTCTGTTATTCTATGTTTATATATTGGAAAGCTATGAAAAAATAAACAATGATTTTTAAGCACTCAAATATGCACCATCTTTTACATACAGAGCTTGGTTTTGTGTTTACTTTTTTGGGGGGTTTTGGTGGTTTTTTTTGTTTTTTTCTTAATTCTGCTCCCCTTCATGCATTTTTGGCTTACATAACCATTTAGTCCTATGAAACAGCAATGTAATTGCCAGTAACATGGTGCAGACTTTTCATCATTTATATGGAGGGCTTCTAAACAGGGGCTTGTTAAATTTGTCTTGTCTGAATCAGACCTACCTGCACCTCTGATTTATTTCATTTAGCTGTGACAGCTGTTTGTCAAAAAGACTAGCTGGCAATGGCTTCAGTTTTACTTTGCTCTGTGGAGTTACTGTAATGGCACCATAATCATAGACTCACAGAATCATAGAATCATAGAATCATAGAACGGTAGAATGGGTTGGGTTGGCAGGGACCTTAAAAATTATCAACTTCCATAATGATTTAGTACAAAGAAAGTAGGTCTGGTGTGACAACAGAGGCATTGAGAAGTGAAGATCCAGGAGGTTGCTTAGAAAAGTACAGAAATGTAGGAAAGGTGGGAAAAGGGGCACAGGCCTTACACTGGCAACCCCATGGCTATAATCTGTGCACCAATGGTCAATTTAAGAAATACAGACCTGGAGGTAGACAAAGTTAGTTTTGGGAGTAAAAAAGAAAACAAAGAAATAATATCCAACACCCTCAAAAAACAATAAATATATTAAATTCTGTTGTTACATGGGAGTGCAGACCAAGAAGAAGTAAACAAAGATATAAAAGAATGTTAACAAAATGAGCATAGGAGGTTCTAGATGTGATGTGAGGAAATCATTAACTCCATCATCATATTGGTCCCAGCATAAGACCACAGATGTTGACACCCTGTCGTGATACATCCCATCACCATTGCCAGAAGAAAATTATTTCAGTACCCAGATGTGGTAGATAGGGACAGGCGAACGGAAGATCTCGCGATGTGACGGAAAGCAGAAGCAGTATGGAATCCTTCCTCCCCCTCACCCCTCTATGATAGCAATCACCTCAGGTATGCAGACCCTCCTAATTCCAGTAGTTTTCCACTCCTTACTAACTCAAGTATCCCACCGTCCCCCTCTTCCTGGCATAGTGAGACCCTCTAGACTATTTAACCCCATGAGATAAGATAATAAAGGCCATTTGACCATCCACCATACTGGTGTCTGTGTGTCGTGGACCGAGTGGCCCGGGCGAGGCTGGGCTGCCGTGCTGTGTTCTTGAGGACCAGGTCGCCATGTCTTCCTAGCAGAAGGCAACACCCAGAGGAGCAGTGGATGGGTGAGCAGAACATCAGAAAGAGAGGTAGAAAACTTGTGTGTGTGCAAAAATTTAAATTGTATTATTACTGAGATTGAACTTCTGTATAGAAGCAGCCTTTCTTTATTTGTGATAATTGAATTGCAACTGATAAAGATGCTTTGAGCAGACTGATAAGATTTCAATTATGCTAACAATAGATTCTTGTCTTAATGTATATGTTTCCTCATTGTCCATAAAAAAGATTTTGAGAATAAGGTTTTAATTTCAAAATGGTTAATGCTGTCAAACAAAGCTCCTTTTTAAAGTTCACTGAGGCAAAACTAAAATGACTGAGGCTAGAACCCACTCCAAATCTTTCTGCCTGTCCAAATATATCCATTATATCACTCATTGGTAAAAGTATCCAACAGTGATTACAAACATTTCTAAGAATCTGCAGACAAGTTTCTTTTATTGCCATTCTTTTATTCTATCACCCTTACATATATGTTATACATATATATACATATATACATACCTACCGATATATGTTTGTACATGTATCTTTCATTTCTCTTAGTATCATTTTAAAATTATCATAAGAAGGAAAATAAAACAAAAGCAATCAACTGAACAAAACAAACAAACAAAAACCCCAAAAACCTAACCCAAACAAATAAACAAACAAAAAGAAAGAAAGAAAAGAAGTCAATTTAATTTTTATACTAGAGTTAGTTTTACTGAACTTATTTTCAGTGAAGACAAAAAGCCCCCTCTTTGACCATGAAATATTTAATCTTTTCATTAAATGATTCTTGAGGCCATCTGATTATGTCTTTTTATTGCTGTTAGATCTAGTGGTTGACCTCAGCAAACCTTTGTGTGAATCTGAATATGTTCTTGGCTACTGATGTGCTCATCTTTCAAAACTGACTTCCCTACAGAAGGGGTTCAAGTAGTGTTTATGATTATCACTCAGGGCAGGAACAAATATTCACTTGGTTCATGAACAGGCATTTGAATGCTGCTGCAAAAGCCCAGGATATTCAATACGGTCCAGGGGGATGATTAAAATATTATAGAGCACAATTTGAAGAGCTGCCACATTCCACTAAAACTCACCCAGAGTGTACCAGGAAGATGTCATTGGTGGAGCCTGTCCCAACAGTCTTTAGAGGTCAAGTTTGAAAATAAAATTTCTTGGCAGGTAGAGTCCTGTGTGTTTAATAATGTTGAAGATTCACATTTTCCCATAAATCTGCCTCTGATTCTTCAGTTACTGTGTATTCTGTAAAGTGTGTGACCTGTCTTTTACACAGACAGTCCATTTACATTTGAAAAAAGTGAGTTTTCATTGATTTATCATCTACACTCTATTGATTTATCTATCTACACTTAATGTTCCGCTATTCTTCTCTTTTTTTGACACATTACCAAAGAAAAATTATGATGATTCAGATTTTTTTTTTACATATAACATACCCTTGAGAGCCTATTGTTAAATTTATTTTTTAACTGAAATTCTGGTGACAAATTATTGAAGAAATGGTTTCAAGGGTTATTTTGTACGCAGTACAATAATTGTTCATAAGTTTCTGTTCTGTAATGTTGCAAAAATAAAACTGTTTGACTTTTGCCTCCTCATCCTAAATATAAAAACTCATTTTGAAATCTTTCCTTTACAATGTTTATATTTCCTTTTTCCTTTCTCTTTTCAACTTTTATTATCTTGAAAGGCAAATATCACTCTTCTTAATGCAGATGCTTCAATTTTAGCTCTTTGAAGTGAACAGTAAGCAACACTTAATGATTTATTGCAGCTGAGGAAATCCACTGATAAAAGACTGGCAATTCTGTATCTAAGTATTTCTTTAGTAGAATGGTGAAAATCTATTTAGCAATGGTGACCCTAAGTTTACACAGAAGTTATAAAATTTATTTTTATTTTTACTTTTATTCTTTATATCCACAGCTTTCCTCATAATCTGCTACTTACTGCTTCCAGGAACATTGTGGTAGACTCCATAAACTTTAGTCTAACTTCCATTTGTCATTCTTCTATTTTCAAATTATGTACTTTCATATTGTTTGCATACATATTTTCACATATGAAAATCTCACTCAAGCCTCTGTTGAGATCCTTTGCATTTTTATTTATTCAAGCAATCTACTTTAATGCCTTGAGACTGTTTTAATGATCAAGATAAGGGATATGGGCAGTTTCCCATATTCCCCTTCATTGCTACCAGTCATGGTTGTTTCAGGGAATGTGGGTAGTAAAGGAGACATCTCAAGACATTTAAATGAATAGGAGTATTTCAGATATTTCTCTTCTGGAGAAAGATATCATTGGTGAGATCCACGTTGATGTTACCATTTACCATTTGGCTCATACATATTCAGGAAAGACTAAATCAATTAGTGGAATTCTAAATACAGAAAGAGCTGTGAGGACACTTACAGGGAAAACTTGTCTCTAGAAAGGTGCACCAGATAGATCTGATCTGCCTAACTTACACACCTAACTTGCAACGAGGCTTTGGATATCTAAGGAAGTGAAAAGTTCCCAGAGACAGTGAGTACCTGTATTACCTCTATGTGAGGAATAGTTTAGCTCTTCAACCTATGCCATGAGAACACTTTCATTTCAGTAATTATGTTAAATGTTGGCAAGACTTTGGTCAGAAGCCTATGAAAATTCTGTACATACAGCATAAAAATATCTCTAGATGTAAAATTATTGATCCTAGAAATTTTTCAGTAGCCATCATGCTCATGACCTTGAACCAAAGCTTTATGCTTTATGGCAGATCTTCTTCTGATCTCTTACCAGAAGATTATGAATAAATGGTATAAGTGGTCTTTTCCAGTACATCAGTATTCTTCCCATTAGAATGTTTTTCATACTGAAGCTTTCTTCCCCAGATTGATTCTTTTGTCCTGTCATGGCAGTAATTAACGTCGACAGTGGATTTTTTACCGCCTTTTCTAAATTTAAGGAGTTATTATATAAAGGCATCCTTTACTTGTTTAGACTAAAATATTAGGCTGAAGTTAAACACTTTGAAATGCTTTTTTTGAAGGGCATGTTTTTCAAACTTTTTACAATTTTGATTGGTTTAATTAATTGATCTGACTAGTTTAATAAGTAATCTAATTGATTTGGCTTAACTCTCTTCATAATGTCTGTATTTTTTTATGTGTCTATCCAAATTCAGATGCAGGCAGTTGATGCCTTATTAATACCAGATAAGTCAGTATTCATGACTTTAGATTTATAGGCTGCCTTCTTGTTTAAATATTCAGTGTATCATATTTTCTGGAATGATAGTGCTAATACTAAGCTCCATGTCTCTTTCCAGTGATCGTAAGAACTACAATTTTGCATAAATAATTTTTTTCCCACTGTGTTCTTTTAAATGATAAGAAGTTTTTCAGTAATAATAAATATTACTTTTTCTCTTTCTAGAGTGTTTCTTACATGTTGTTTTCTGACTTTTTAAAATATATTAGTTTTGTCTTTTTATAAGGAATATTCTATTTTTTTTATTTTTACGATAAAAGGTTTGAAGGAAGCTCCACAGGTGTATAAGACTCTAAATCACAGATCAATTAAGATGTTCAGTCACAGCTGCATTGTTAATAGCTTAATAATAGTTCTTTTTTGGAATGTGCTAATAGATTTTTTTCTGGCATACATTAAGTTCCAAAAAGTATCAAAAATGTCAGCTGTTGATTTACAAGATAGGAGACTGGCTTTTAGACTTTCACTGTCTTTCAGATTCACAACCCAATTATTAATTAAATCTCAAAGATTTTTGGCTGGGTTTTCATTGTAACTGCTGTCAGAAAAGGAGTCCTTGGTGAAGAGTAACAAAGGCATATTACCTTGGACTTCATTACTGTATAATGAGATTTTTGTTAGTTTTGATAATGGATTAACACTTGATTTATAGATGGCCATTTACTATCCTTGAACAGCTCTGATGATGTTATGAAGAAGTAAAACATTCTCACACTTTTAAGACATTACCCAAGCTACCCAATCTTGAATGCTGCATAGAGGTGATACCAGTGGCACAGTTGGGAGAACGTGCTCACAAGAAGTCAATGAACACTGGACAACAGCGGGGTCTGGTTCTTACAGCACTTGTCCATGAGTAATCCAGGCAGAAATAAAATGAGACACAGACAGCTGAATTTAAAGAAACTTTAAACCACACATTTCAGTGTGGGAAATGAAAGAAAAAAATCACTGAAACTTGTGATGACATATGTCCTTAAAAATATCCTAGACTGCAATGCTTTCTTGACAGACACTTGTGATTATTAATGAACAGTATTTTTAAAGAAATTACATAATTAAAAATAGCATGAAAGGAAATAAGACTTTGTGGAGCAATTGATATTAAATTTAATTAGCATGAAATTGCATACATATACATAAATCACAAAAATTACAAAGTTTGTTGAAACAAATGTAATAAAGGGCATATTAAGATTAGAACTTGAGGCTGTCTTGGAAACATCTTTGCAGGTTTGAAGAGATGAAAGCTATTTCAGTGACAAATAAATGAGAAGTAAATCTGTTTGGTAGGTAAGGATGTAACAAAAATATGTAAAAAGTGATTAATTCTTACAAATGGAAACATAATGCTTTTGTGTTTGGTTGGTGGTTTTTTTGGTGGGGACGTGTGATTTTATGGTNTTTTCTTTTTTCTTTTCTTTTTTATTGACAAACACTACCATCTTCTGACTGAGTCTTTCTCTCCTATATTGTTTACTAGAACTAACTGAGAAATTTTTAGAAGAAAAAGGACACCCAGTCCTTGAAGAATACTAGTTTTAAAATCAGTCTTGTCTTATCAATGGTTTGAAGCATCTGTGGCTTATTCAGTTTGCAAGTTCTGGCTAGAGAAACAGACCAATCCATCCTAACTCCATTATTCATTCAGTGCTTTACTCACTTAAAAATATTATTTTCCTGATTTTTTTGTGTCTGATTCAGGTAAAAGATTAAAACAAGGTCTTCACATGTCGTAGTTTTAAACTATGGATAACAAATATTAAAGTTCCAGAATGGCCAAAGGAATGTCACTAATAGGAAGTAGCAGAGATGAAACAGAAATCTGTGACTTGGAGTGTACAGGGCAGTGATAGAAGCTTTTCAAGGCCATAGGTAAAACACTATGCAAAAACTGAACCTTGAGTCTGATTTTTCTGTACCTCAGACAAATGCTCAAGGGAATGCTCTGGGCCATTCTGAGCATCTGTCGATTTGTTTGGGGCATATTTCATTATTTCTAAAAGTGAAGTTTTATATTTACAAAGAAATAAATTTCAACACTTGATCAAATATTTCAAAATGGTGTTCTCACCTATTTCAGCCTGTTGCAAACTGTAGCATTCAGACTGTATATCCCCAAATATAATTCTACAACAGCTAAAAGTCATTCATAATCATCTGGCTAAAGATGACATTGATTTTATAGATTAATTCACTGACTGCTCTTTTTTTAAAAGTCATCCTGGATATAGAAATGAAAACAGCTACTAGAAGACATAGAGCACTTTTATCCTCACTAAGAGATAAGCAGACTTTTCCTTCAAACATGCCTTATAAAAGGGGTAATTTTTCTCTGCTTTAAGCCAAAATGTTCTCACAGATAAAGTTTTTTTTTCATATGGAAAATTAAACTTATATTTCTTGCAATACATTAGATAGTAACAGAATATAAGCATTTTATTCATAAAATCTAGGAAAGTCATTCCCCTTTCATTTCTAGTGCCCAAAGTTCAGTTTCAATTAGCTCTACACATGCAGAAGGACATCAGGGTTGCTCTCATAATAGCTATACATTTAAATGCATACACTGAGTAATACAAAGTCTAGATGGAAATTGGTACTTTTATTCATTGTCAAGGCCAAGAACTCCAGCTGCATGAAAGTTGGACTTCTGCATTTCTTCTCAAAGTTATGTAACCATCTGTGTTCTTACTGAACCATAAGAAAAGAATTCAGGAAATACTGATTTCTATATAATAAATTTGGAGATTACAAGAAACAAAACCTTCAACAAACTAGTTTTCTGTGTCTGCACTGCACTGTAGTTGTTCATGGTACAGAGGTATAACATACCTTCCATCTGCAGATAAAAGGTTTGTGTATTCTCTTTATGAAGGTGCCTTGCCCTTGCCTACTGTCACTTATCTGAGGGAGACTTTCTACACAAAGTTCTGTTTACCAAGGAACAACAAAGAGCTTGCAGGGAGATTTGTATTCTGAGGTATTTGTCTTTCTCTTTCAGGTTAAGGTTAAAGACAGAAGACAAACTCATAAGTTTTCAACAATTTACTCCTATCTTACCATTGCATTATGAGATAAAAAGCCAATTATAAAATGCTGCTATTAAAAGCATTTATGCAAGAAATGATTTAAGGCACATAAGACTGAAATAATATTTACAACAACTTGCATTAACTTGACAAATAAACCAGTAATAATAGTTATTATAGATGACAACAAAATCATTCAGGGATGCTTTTGAAGGTTGGTATTGCTCCCAAAGGTGTCCTGGAAGTAAACATTATTTTTTGTAATTCAATATTAAACTTTAGATACATCATGTATCTGAACAAAACAAGCATTCGTGTGCAAGGGGCTCATTAATCACAAGCCAAGATTTTCTCAGAAAATACTGTCAGTCTGTTTTCATGCCTCAGAATTGCTGCCTAATCTCTACAGGTCTCTTATTTAATAGAAGTGAAAATTAGTTGTGATATCCATCTCTTAAAGTATAGTGAGACTTAGGAATACAATTTTTTAAGAAAAACTAGCATATCCTAGCTTACATTAGCATTTAATAGCATAGCATAGAAGAGAGTAAACTTTAGACAAAACTCCAACTGGATATGACAACCAGGGGCAATGATTGCTATAAACAATGCAAATAAACCTGAAAATCAATTTTTTGTATATATACATATGCATATACATATAGATATACATATACACATTTATTTTGTGTATACACACAAACACACACACCCCCACACACACACCCACACTCACACCCACCTTTTTAAAAGTATGTTAATCAAAAATCCTTTGCTTGTCATGTTTTTGATAGGAACCTCTATGGAAAGTTATAAGGTCTGTGCAATATTATTGAGATAATCAAAACCAGTATTTGTTTTATTTTTTTTCTATTCACCGTGATTAGATATGCCTGGGGAGGAATTTTTTTAATAAAAAATATTACAATTTTTGCAAAAGATAAATCTAAAATTATTATTTTAAGAATGCCTTACTGTTGCCAGAAGGCCCTGTGACAGCTGTAGCATGCTGTTTGTGTTTTCATTATTCTAGGTCTATTCTTTATACATGTATATGCATCTGAAATGAGACATATGATAGAAAGGGAAAGTCAGGTTTGGGGGTTTTTAAGCTGAGTGCCACTTCTGGCTCAACGACAAGTAGGAAACATTAATTCAGGGAAAATTATCATTGATATACTTACTTTGGAATCTGGAAAGAGGGGAAGCCTCTTTCCAGATGTATATTTTATAAGCCATGGCTTATTTGCTTTCCACTGATACACTTTGGTTTTCCTGTTCCTCTCATACCTGTCTGTAAGTGGAGGTGATGTATGGAAGAGATTGGGCTGTAATTTTAAATAGAAGTTCAACAGTACAGAAATGAACTATAACTCATATGAGGTTTTTGTTTCTTAAAATTTCTGGAGTGAAATATATTTATGTCATTTCTTGTTTTCTAGGAGTTTCTTTCATTTTTCATGGCTAAGGAATCTGAATTTCAAGTTTGTGTAGTAAAACCCTAACTTTTTTCTTCAGCCTTCATCCTTTTAATAACAAGGTCTGATCAGCACATAAACCATCTCAGCAGCACAGGGCAAATTTTAAAAGGAATTAAACACAAACTTTTTCAGTGTCATGAAGAAAGTCTTAATAAGAATTAGGTTATGAACATAACTTTCCCAAATAATGTTTTGCTGCTTTAAATATATGTATAAAAAAACCCCTCAAACCCTCAACCAAACATTTTTATTTTTCAGTAATGAGAAAATATTCCAAGCAAAGATCATGGTGTTTAAATTTTTCTTCAAAACTCTTATTCTTTGTAAAGTAAAACAGTCCATGCTTAGCAAAAAATTTAAAATCAAATTTATGCCAACTTTATAAAGCGAAATATGAAATTGCTGAAATAAGAAACCCTGACAAAATGAACAAATGAACAAAACTGTAAATGTTTTCAATATTTTTAAATTATGTCCTGTGCCAAATGATGAGGAAAATCAACAAATGATAAAATAATAATAATGAAATGTGAAACTGTGTAGTTCTTATGACAGATGAGTTCGAGAACACTGAAGCAGCAACCATAAGCACAGCAGAACTTCCAGGTCCTGGGGATTCTCTGTGTCTTATGCTAATATTTGTTTGCAAGAGATTTTTGTCCCTGCAGGAGATGTTGGATTATGATCTTTGTATCTTAAACAGAATGTCAGTGTGATGCACTAATTTTGTTATATATATGGGTTCTTTTTCTTTATAACAGCATATTTAGCTTCTTGATAGCACATAAAGATGAAGATGGTAGTGAAATAACAGCCTGACTTCCCGAGGTGATAGAAGAAATGTGCTAGAAACATACAAAATATATGGTTACAAAGAGGTAAAGACAACTGACAATAGCCTTAAAGCTGTAGATTGAATGATGACATAATACCCTGCAGACAAATGCAAAAAAAACCCCTGCTCATAATGCTCAATGAGAAGCCATGAATGGAAATGGTATACGAGATTAGATTAATCTTTTCAGACTTGCAATCCACATAAGAGGAAGGTTAACAGGGAGCTTACTGCTGGAAATGGTCTTGAAGTGAAATAGAATATCACAAATTCATTCAATTTACTAAAGGGACACTTCTATGTTTAACCTCAAAAATGTAGTTTCTTATTCTACTGGGGGAAAAAAAATAATGCTTGAAATTACTTTTATTCTGATTTCAGGAGTCTCCATGAAGAAAATGAGACTTGGATGACATGACTCTGGATGTGTCCATTCCTGAAACTCTAATCTATTTGTGAAGCTGCTTAATTCCATAATTATTTTAATTTTGTTTCCAAAGGTCCCCAGTCACCTGAGCTGCAGCATTAACCATTAAATTACAGTATACAGTACATACAAGTCCACTGCTAGTACCCATAATTGGGCTTAGGTGCTTAATGACCTAAATCCTTGCTATTAAAATCTCTCAGACTTTGAAAGAGGATAACTTCAGGAAGTGGTTATTAGAATTAGGAATCAGCCCAAGCCACAGTGTTATTAAGGTGACTCTAAAAACTGAACACTTCAGATGATTGAATCACAGTGCTGGGAATGGTCCCTGACACTTTATAATTTACTGGAATAGATGTAGCCTAAATTTATGCTTCTAGGTAGAATCCTAATAGCACCAATTTGCTCAGCATCAGAAAGTTGATACTACCTGTGGAACAGCAGTTCCCAGAGCACAGATATCATTTAAACCTCTATAAAACACAGAAATAGCTCATTGGTGAGGGATTTAACTTAAGTTTGGGGAAATAGAGCTTCCAACATTTATTTAAATTCATCTGGGCTGAGATAAGAGTTTATATTTCCTACCAGTGTGACTTTATCTGTGTATTACTTTAGGCTTGGGAACTGTATGTATCTCTTTTTTCAATATGAATATGTTTTCAATATAATATATTCTTCATTGTTAGGATTTTTATGCATTCCAGGTCCTAACGGACGCTTTTATTTCAGTTCAGCAGAGACTGGATTGCTCTATACTATTAAAATATATTTTAGAAAAAGGACCGGAAAAGCTATAGCCCTTAATAAACTATATCTCACTGGTCAAGGATGAAGTAGGGGATGAATGATGGTGGTTGATAAGAGGGGAAGCAGGGAACAGAATGCAGGACACCCAGCTCTAACAGGGACAGGTGCTACTTGTAGTGGTGGAAGCCCCCATAAGTCCCTCCATGTTTTGACTAACCCAGTTCAAGTATTCCAAACCGAAACAATTTAAAGATTAGAATCCTTAAGTGAAAGAAAACATCTAATTTCACCTCAAGGAAGTGTGTTTTACATTTGTTCTTCCAATGGCAGCTCCCACTTTCCAGTTTTGGTGTCTTCTTACTTTGTGAGACACTGAACTTTCCTTTTACATCATAAAAAGAGTGAGTAGTGATTAAGATTTGCAATGATGATCCATCTCTTTTGGACCTAGACAGTCTTTTTTAAACTAAATGACCTAGAAAAGACAACACCTTTTATTATTAGGGTTATAAAGCAAAAGTAGGCAAATCATTCATTAAGGTTAATTATTTCTTTACAAGAAAGAAAAAGACTTTTTAAATTTATGATCCTAATAATGGCAAAAATTAGAAAGTGTTGGTATGAAAAACATTGTTCAAATACTCTATAAATTCCAGAACCAAACACATTTTTTAAGCTTATTAAAGTCAAACTTTAATTTATATATATGCACTTTGTTTGCACAAAGCTAGTGAAAATGGGCCCTGCTTCATCACTCTGACTTCTCAGTGCTATGACCATACAAAATAAATTTAAAAAAAATTTGTAATTTCTATTTTTAAATTTCTTACTGTTGCTTTAATAAATGTACCAAAAATATGACCACCGTCCTCAAGAGGTATTAAGACTTCTTTTTTTTCTGACAAATTAACCTCAAAGGCAGAATTGTTCTTATTTACTAACGAGGCAACTTACTTCAGTACAATAGGTCACACACAAGGCTGGAATACCTAGATTATAAGTAAGATAACTTCTCCTTACTTTTAATTCAGGATGGTCCAACTTTTATCAGCTGGTGTTGTATAAAAAAGGGCTGGATATACCTACAAGGGCTGTGGAGAGATCTTACAACTTTTAACAGACCAGCTCATGCTGTTAGAAAGTTGTCAATTTTTCAGAAATACAGACACTCTTGAAAGAATAAATGGTTAAAATGAGAAGAATCCACCCTGAAAGCCTACAAATATCCAAATACAATTTGCAGATGAATATTCTATATTACTTTAAACACCCTTTATTTGATGTCTATGTGAGTTGCCCATGTTACTGAATATGTCTGCAGGTGTACAGATAGTTGTGCTATTGTTGGTCACATACACCTGTGGTCTGAAAAAACCAAATATCAGTCAGACTGACAGATGGACTAAATAAACTCAGTGCAGTTTATAGAGCCTGAGAACAGTAAAAGAATGGGTGTTATGATGTGCAGATAAAGACAATATCAACTTCATTATCTGAATATTTGGTTTTCCTTTGATTTTTTTATTAATTTTTTTGTCAGAGATCATGTTTTAAATGCTGATGACTTTCATTTTCTACAAATTAATATTGTACATAAAAATATACTCTGGATCACTGGTATATTTATGTGTGTTTAGAATTTGCTAATAAAATTACAAATGTAAGTGATTTTGAAGAGAGTTTTACTTATCACGTTTCATAGTATTCTGATTTCTTTTACATGCTTTACTAAATAAATGTTCAACTTCATTTTCCAACCTGGGTATTTAATTAGCTTTGTCTTCCTTTATGCAGCAATCAATGACTGAAGACCATCTTTTCATGGTTTTGCTGTCAGCTAAACTCCTTTCAGGTAAATTTCTTTAGTCATGATCATTTCAGTATATTTAAAGTTATTCATGTTTTCTAAGAGTTTCTAAAATGCCAACCAGAATTTAATGAAGTACAGACATGAACTGAAAATAGAAGTATTTAATGCAATTACATAACCAATAAAAAGCAAACTAAAAAATGTGGTTAGTTTGAGGTGAAAATAAAAGATATTCTGAGAAATCCACAGATTAGTGCAGTCCCTACAACATAAATCATTTAAAGTGCTACTGATGTAAATATTTTTTCAGTCAACTGCTAAGTAAAATATTTTGGTTTTCATAACTCATATTTCATTGATTACAGAAGAAATTTTAATCTGAAAACATGGTCAAAAGTTGTATTGTTCTGTGACCATGTAAGAGTGGAAAATTCCTTCATTCTGTTGTAAGTAGTGGAGGTATAAAACCTGCTGTTCTGAACCACCTGTGAGTTAGAAGCCTACAGCTGCATAAAATGGATGATGTGAATATCCCTTTCACTGTGTTGTAAAAATCTTGTAGCTTTGCAGTCAAATACCAATATGGATACTAAGTTTAAATAAGCATGTTAAATATCACACTAAATTTTCAAAGACTTTGTGACAATATCACCATGTAAGAAAAGGACTGATCTTAGAATGGGCCTTATTTTCAGATAATGTGACGTATTCAGCCGCTGCAAATAAAGTTCCTCTACAGGATTATCAAAATGAGCACCCGGATAATTAAGCTTTTAAATATTGAATAATTTTTAAAAAGAAAAAGGGAGCAATGTTTAATTCCTTGGAACTCACATCAAATATGTAAGAAACCATCCTAAAAAGAATGACATAAATTCAACATAACATTGACTGTAATAATGCTAATATTTAGGTCTTTTAAACATAGTAGTATATTGTAAATTATGGCACTGTATTTCCAGATAATCCACATTTAAATCATAAACTACTGGGAAAGCAGTTTTGTGCAGAACATCTATTTGGAAAAAATGTCTTTTAACATAGGACAGTAACTGGCAAACAGGTGAGGAACCACTAGCTCTGAAAAACAAGGTGAACAGGAAGTTAGGAATAGAAATAGACTGATTAAATAATATGAAATTAAACTTGATTAGCTATTATACGTTTTCTTGCTATATCTAAAAACACTCAAAGAGGTATGAAAAACATACTTTAAATACAGATAGATATGTTTACATGCACACATATCATATACATGCCTAACCTGTTCTATGAAGTGCTTGCCCCTAAGAAGTAGTGTGCTTTCAGGAGATAAAAATTAGCCAGATCCCAGTGTATTATCTCAGTGTTTGCAGGTATTCCCAATAGAAAGAGGATTAAGGTTTAGATAGCAGCACAAGTTGATAAACTTATCTATTAGAAGTCTCTTTTAAGGCCAACTGCTTAATGTATCTATCTCCTCTCCAAAGCCTTATTTTAACTATCATATTTATTATATTTGCAACATTTAAGATTTTAATATTACCCTTAAAATCTGTTGGCTTTGTCATAGTCTACAGAAAAGCTTGCTTTGTTGGTTTCTTGCGGTGTGTTTCTTTGGTATTTGTTTGTTTGTTTGTTTGTTTGTTTTAATTTGAAGCATCAAAATTGAGGTAAATGAGCTGAACTGTATTTCCTTTCATTGTAGCCAAGGACACATAGATGAGTAGCTGCTTTCAGGCTAAGTCATCAGGGTCTTTACAATTATTTACTGTTCTTCCCCTACCCAGGCATCCAAGAAAAGAAAACAGATAGTATATTCAATCTGGTCTAAACGTGACTTATATTTACATGGCCAGACTGAGTGGCATCCCAGAGAGGGAGTAACAGAGATTGTAACAATCCCTGCAGCGTATTTTGGTCCAATATGTGCACTGCAGGCCAACTGGAATGTGAGATGTGGTTCATGTGTGCTGTGGCAATTCCAGAGACAGAAGTGTTGGTGGAAGCTGAGGGGTTTAGTAGCACGTTGGCCCTTTCAACACGTGGTGTCATGCAGAGATTCTGTGCCTTGCTGAGAGAAATCTTCCTGGTGTGAGCATTAACATTCGTTTCCACCTTCATGTGTTTTCCCTGTCCTCACACACAGCTGTTTGTTCTGCTGATTATCCTGGTAATCCCTTTTTCTTCCTCTTTCAGTGCAGATACATTTGTTTTGATAATAAATTATGAAGAATGTACATCAATTCAGATGAGTTCTCATCAGCACCTTCCACACCTGCATTACTACTTTCAAGCTGGAGAGTTCTTTTGTAATGGTATGTCGTGTGACAGGATTCATCTTGCCTTTCTTACTGTGCTATCTATCATTCTGGAAATGACATCATACTATGCCTTATGGTCAATTAGAGGTCTTTGTCTTGTTCAAATAAAGATAGGGAGGCATGTACAAGAAATAGTTCAACATAGGATTTCTTACTTTCTTTTGATGCCATTTCTGCCATTTTAAATTTAAAATGTGTTTGGCTACTTCTGCTAACGTTATGAGGGTGGGTTTTATTTTGGCTAAATTTAGATGTTTGGGTGTAACTCTTGGGGCAATTTATCTCACCTGTTGTTGATCCTGTCTGCCTTATTTCCAAAGGTGTATCTCCTTGCTTCCAGAGGTAATATGAGAGAATATTAGATACAGCAGATATTATATGCAGTCAGATGACTCCACTATAAAACAACAGTTTCAAAAGAAATTGAAATATTTGAGAACCATAATCCTTATTATTTTCAGTGACACCTGTGGCAACCCACCCCTATAGCTTTAAAGAAAACATTTTATGGACTTCTGTAAGGTTCAGAAGCACTGGGAGGCATGAAGCAAAGTTCCCTAACGTGTGGTCTAGCTGACAAGTGGATGTCAAAGAACAACGATGAAATATCAAACAGCAGTGATGAATTGTACAAACACGATATCATATACCAAGAAGTAATATTATTATCTTTTAATGAATAATTTCAACAGGTGGTATATTTTGTGTCCTGAAGCATTTTATTTCTATGGAAGAACACCACATCATATGATCTCTCCACCTCAGAAAGGCCATGTTAAACCATGTTGCATTTTATGGTGTGGACATGTCATTATACCAGGCACAATTTCAATGACAAATTCCAGAGTTAGAATTAAGAACATAAATAGGAGTTAGATCCAGGGAAGAGTTAAGCATTTCCAGAAGGTTTCTCATCCTGTCTAAATGTATATGTCTAAGATAGGTGTGATGAATTGCCATCTGTCTCTTTCTATTCGGAGCAGATGACTAGTTCAAAGTATGTGCCAGACTGTTACATAAACAAAGACACATTAAAACAGTTTCAGGACAAGTTTAAGCTTTTGGTATCAAAATTCTTCATATGACTAAGCTTCAGTTTCTAGACATGTTGAGAAGAGATTCAGCCTTCTCTTGCACCTAACATTATCCAAATCTGCTAGCTAGCAACCCTTTCCTCATTTCTACTGATTGGCTTGTGATTGTTGTGGAGGTGGAGGGAAAATGGTATGTGAAAGGCACTGAGAGGCTTATTTGGGATGCTGTACAAAACTGTTATTGAAGCTCTGGAACACTTATTGACTTGGTATCCTCCCTAAATAGTCATCTCATTTCGATAGGCAGCTCTTTGGAAATCAGACTAAGCTTTCTTCCTGTTTCAAATAGTTAAATGGCCTGGTAAGATGGATATGAAATAGTGGAATTGTACCATTTTGCTGTCCAGAAATATCCCCAGAACAAAAAAAAAATGTCTAGGGAAATCCGTACCATTTTTTAACTCTCATCATCAGTTAAAGAAAGCTTCATGCATCATGGATTAGGAAACCCAGGAGCATCAGTGAGTAAAAAAAAAAATCCTCCATGGAACTTGTCTAGTACCTCTTAGCTATAAAGGAGTGTGGAAAATTGCCAGGGAGGTTTTTTTTCACTAGCCCAGTTCTTAAGAGGGCAGGATTCTGGAACCCATCATGTTTCTTGTTATTGTACACAGTATGCTAGTTTAGTCTGCCTTGTACTGTTTCAAAGGCTTCTACTTCATCTTGCATCTATACATACAGAGGCACCTACAGTATGAACAAACACATCTAAGCTACCTTCCTTAGTGATTCTTTATGGAAAAAGAAAATAATGGATAAAATTCCTTTCTCACTTTTTAAATATTGATTTTTAGGGTGAGTAAATGAGATCCTCATAGTGCTTATGTCTCTCTAGTGTCTGTAAAAGGAGCTTGTTTCATTATACACAGCTGCATGTTATCTGATGAAACCTATTAGCAGTGCAGGAAGATGATTTAAAAAAATTTTTTTTTTTCCTTAAATTTAATACCTGAAGACCCTTAACTGGCATTTTGTTCTTGCATTAAATTGCTTTGAACTGCCATGGTCTTTCTTTGCACAAACACATTTGTTAGAAGTCTTATTAAAAACTTCATTTCAATGCAAAATATTAAGTTGATCATTTGTGACAAGGCATGGGTGGTCTACTGTCTAGGCTGTTCCCTTTGATAATAATATCCGAAGGAAAAATCGACATTGCAAATTCAGATATAACAGCTGTGAAGTAGTATGCCATTTTTAGTGCTGTGAAAGGGGTTATCTTCAAGATGAAACAGAAAAGTGCAGCACTGATCACACAGAAATACTAAAATTCCAGTCATACTCATATCAGTTACCCAGCTAAGTCATGACAGCCTGTGCCCACCCTGCTAACAAACTGCTGGAACATGACCTGCCCAAACAGCGCCATTCAAAGCAGCTGTCACAGAGGTCACAGAATCACAGAACTGCTGCTTGTAAGGGATTGCTGCAGGTGATACAGTTCAGCTCCCACTTGAAGCAGGACCATTGACAATAATAGATCAGGGCACCTGCAAATTTGTCCTACTGAGCTTTAAATACCACTCAAAAGATGAACATTTTCTTCAAATGCTCTAGCAATCCTGCTGCAGTGCTGCATTGCTTTTCCAAAGCTGAATATTTTCCTAAATGCTGAATATGAACCGTCTGATTGAGAGTTTGCTCTCATTCCCTTTATTCTTGTCATCATTTATTTACTGACAAGACTGAAAGAGTGACACTCTGGTCTGTAACTGCCTTTCAGGTAACTGCAGCTCACCTTTTGAGTCTCCTCCAGGAGACGAGCTCACCCTTTAGTCTCCTTGTTTTCAGACAGAACAAGTCCAGCTCTGTCAATGGCTGTTTTTATTTCCAAGAGTGTGAATAATGGTCCAAATGATGGAGATTAATGAGATCATAAGGCTGGAAGTGACCTCATTTAGCTTGTCTATTTTGCCCCAAGTAAGATCAATTGCATCCATACCATTCTTGACAGATTATTTCTCTAATCTAAACATCTCCAATGATGAAGGCTATCGAGCTTATCTGGCTCAGAGACGGAGATTTCTAGTAAAATATTTTGAGACAGATAAATTTGAGCCCAGATTCTTTTATCCTGTCAGAGCCCCATTGTTTCAGGGCCACTGAATTTTCATGCTCTCGGCCCCAGCCAGCAGTGATGATGAGCACATCCCCTCCACAAGCACACACACTAGAAATAGCACACAGAGCCGCACTTGTGCTACCACACACACAGAAACAGAGGGAACAACCCCAATGGCTTGATCCTGTTCCTTCCCTCCCGCACAGCAGGGTTACAACTTTCTAGTAGAATGCACCAGCATGTACACATACACACACACATATACACATATACATGCACACGTGGACCTTTTCCTATAGTGAGGTTTATATGGTCAAACAGTTGCTGACTCCCAGACCCTAGTCTCCCTTAGCTGCTGTCATCCAGAACTGGGCCTCTCATGCATCAACTTTCCACTCCAGAAGCTTGTTAAATAGAACTCTTCTCCTAGAACTCAGCTTATTTGGCTGTGAGTTCTCTAGCATATACACAGAGCCTCGGATAGGAAATGAAGCCAACCCCATGGTAGGAAAAGGATTTAATTAAAGTATGAAATAGAGTCCAGTGAACCTTTGCAGAGCTTTCCAGATGCGTATACTGACCAATCTCTTTCCCCTTTTTGGTCCTTTCCCTAAACATTTCACATGTTCTCCCAGTTTCCTTAAGACAGCTTGTAAGTTTTACAATCTGCATGTTCTCTTCCCCCTGCACACCAAGATAAGTCCTACAACTCTTTAGGCAATATCTCCTTTAGATTTGATGGCTTTCCAGAGACAGTCTCTTTTTGATACATCTTAGTATCTTTCACAGCAGGGGCAGTGATCTGATTATTCTCTTCTGATGTTCGTTTTTGGAGGAGCTTATCCAGTCTGCTCCTTGTTAGGTCACTACAGTCTTTTCACCTGTCATTGTCCTCTGCTCCTTGCCAAGTCTTTGTGATGAGCCTTTACTCACATAGCCTAGGAGAATTCACAAACCATGGAGAAACATCCAAACAAAATCACAAGACAAATCACAGTGAACTGCTGTCACTACAAAAAAAGAATGATGAATGATGCAATGAAGAGTTTCATAGTCTTGTTTTAGACAGCATGCCTAGAAAGTATTTTATTCCAAAGACATTGTTCAACAATGTTTCAGCCACTGATACCTGAAAAACATCAGACATTTTTAGAGAATCTTTTTCCAAAATCAGTGCTAAAAATGTTTCCAAAATTTATCGTAAAAATATAAAACTTCGTACAGAAAAAGAGCATAGAATGCACTCAACTGAATTTAGTGCCAGATGAATGACAAGCTGAAGATCATAAAAGCAGTGCTTTATCTTCACATTAGATTGCTTTCATTCCTATGCAAACCTTAACTAGCTAACCAAATGATTTAACTGCTCTAATTCTTGCCTTCATTCTACTTTTTTTTAATGTGCTTTCTTGTTTTTGTGATGATCATTTAGGCTGCTTGCATCCCATGCAAAATGATTATATTGGAACATCTCCAGGGCATTGAAACTTGCATTTAAATGTTTTTGCACAGTATTCACCACAAACTTGAGTTCATTTTGGCATTGTTTTAAGTAAAACTAAATGTAAATACACAGGCATAAATTTACTAGGTTCTCTTCTAAACTAATATTAGAAATAATGTGGTGGTGTTTGTTTGGGGTTTCTTTTAATTGACATCCTGTTCCTACTGTTCAAAATTATTTTTCAATCAAGCACAGAGAGTGCAGAGGAAAATGAATCAGGGGAGAATATTCTGAAATGGAGCTCCATTTAGCAGATTCAGCAATAAACTCAAGGGTTTTTTATTTAGATATGGCAGACTCAATTAGCATCTCATTAGCAATAAGCTGTATAAATAGGCATGTTCAGCAAAGGGGGAAAAAAGTCAATAGTCTGCTGGCAGTCACTCAGTATCCCAGCACCAAGCTTTCAACACACAGAGAAGCTCTAATTAGAAGCTTGTCCATGTGCATGCATCACTCATTAACTGCCTCTTTGCTGAAAGGGAATAATGAATTGAGCCCTTTAATGTGACATTAATAAATTGCTACCATTTTGGGAGTATTTGAATGTAAAATGGTGATGTTCATTATCAAAATTATGTTTGATGAGTTGGGTTTGTTCTGGCTCATTGAGAAGGATAATTTTCCTACTGTTAGGGTTCCTTCCAAAAAACAAGTCTGGATGCTTTTGGCTTACTCCACAGAATTTTGAGAGTCTGGATCTCTGGAAACCAACACTATAATCTACAGATATGATAGATGATGTAATGCAATGACATGTTTCCTGCATCTTCCAGCTACATGTGCAAGGGTAATTGAACATGGCTTGAAGGTATGTCTTAGGGAGAAATTCCCCCATCTCCCATTTATGGCATTTCTTCTGCACTACCTGAGTCCATCGGAAGGCATTCAGCTCTATATCTATATGGAACATATCTGACAATTATTTGGGCCTAGACAAATCATCCGGCTCTTGGTCTGAGTCAATTTCCTCTCTTGCTAAATTTCCGCCCAGTTGTATTTCACCTTTTGTAGGAAACAAAATAGACAAAATTGACTATTTTGTTTGTTTGTGAATGCTTGTTTGTAGAAGATACCAGTCTATGGATTTTGAGCCCCATGTTGCTCACTAAACAAAGGTCAAAATTGGGCTTTTCAGAGCTGCATTGTGCCACTAATGAGGTTGTGCAAAGACTGATAGGTGGGTGACCTGGTCCCCTCTCTGGTACAAAGCAGCCTAATCCCATAGTGCAGTGGGAGAAGCAGAAGCTGTTACAATTTTCCCTTTGTGAAATGCTCTCCGAAGCTCTTGCCTTTGGCTCTGATTATGCAATGGGTATGCTTTGTGTCCTTAGTCACCCATACAGCTTCCTTCATGTGTGGGTTCACATGGCTGGTTAGAGACAATTGCACTAGAGGATAAATCTGAAAAAGAGCAAGTTAATAAAGCAGAACTAAAGCAGAACTGTTGTGGTATGCATAAAAGAACTGATAACTCTTCAGGACAAGACACATAAACTCTATGTTGCTCAAATTAAAAGCAAATAAACTGTACTCCTCTATGACTGTAACATGGCTGTCAAAATGTGCTTGCGAAACTGCAATAGCAAATATTAATTTTTGCTAAAGTAGTTCTACCCAACAGGCAAGGTTAACTCTATAATAGAGAAACATCTTCATTATATCTTTCAATGTTCAAAAGTCATATAAAGACATCCATAGTCTCAACTATCTAGCAAATTTTAAAAAGCCTTGGAGAAATATTGGTGGAATAAAATTGTAAAAATTTCTTATCTACATTTGTTCACATTTCCTCAGTGAACTTCAAATTCATTAGAATTAGAAACCATGCACACTTAATTGTGATTATTGGAAAGAACATTTTTAATACTATGAACATAACAGGCTATTGCTAATTCATCTTTTACAACTCTTTCCTGGTTTTAATCATCTTTAACAAATAAATAACATAGTCCTTGACCATATTTTTCCTAATAAGATTTCCATTCTCTGTGACAAACTGAATAACAGCATGTAATATTATATTCTGTACAAGGACTTCCTTCTTTTTCTTCATGTGACAGTATTATCTATAAAGGCTATCAAAGGGCTGTTTATGTTGTCTTAGGTATATTCATAAATCCATAACACCAAATCAGATGTTTTTTCTATTCCAAAAGTTTCTCACAGAAATGAATTTTGTATACAGTTTCTGCAGAAGACTTTTTACAGAAATGATGCCTCTCTACAAATAAGAACAGAGATTTTTTAGGAATTAAGTATTTCTGGGTTCGACAGAGAAAAAATGGTATATAGTCTTTACATTATTTTCTTCAGCTATCATAAAGTTATTAAATCATCAATGGATATTTAAGTATAAAATACTGAATTTATTCAATTCGGTAATCTATAAGACAGGCTTTGTAGTATGAACTTGGAAAGTGAGCTTGCCACATTTTTCTTGCCAGTTCTCATTACTTTTAGTTTTTTCTCATCCTGACTTTGATATATAGATTAGCAGCTTCTTGTAGTAGGACAGTGTATGGATCAGTGAACCTGACATTCTGTGGAGCTTCAATTTCACTAATTTTGATACAAACATTAAAAGTATTTAGTTTATAGAAATGATTTCTCAGCTTAGAAAAGCTATTCAGGAAAATTACTTAAGATCTTGTAATTCATCTAGTAATTTAGTGCAACTTAAGATGACGTGCTGGGTAGAAACCAGTAGTAACTTTATGTCAAAGTTAAATAAAAGTAGTTTTTGTTTTTTGTTTTACCTAAGTCAGCTAACATTCCCCCTGAGAAATATTTTGTCCGTGGATTTTCAAGATGGAATAGGAGAAAAAGCTATAGGCCTAAATTCACAATAAATCAATACTCTTAATTAAGATCTATTTCACTAATAGTCTGTCTGATCCTTGGCAGTGCTTTATCTCACTGAAGACTCCAGCAGACATATAACAGAGGATTAAAATCAGACAGCTGAAGCAGCTACAGCCACCAGACCATCTCCCACATTGTCCTTCTGATAGATTCTTCCACTGAACAGAATGCCTGATGTTTTGGAAGAAAGTTTCTAAGCCAGCATGGCAAGAAGAAATAAGTCTAACATATTAAATTAAAAAATACTCTACTTTATATCTAGGAAACTGAAAACTTTGGCGACGCAGGACCTGTTGCACAAATAAGTCAGGCATCTGTATGTTTGAGCAATAACATCTGTGAGTGAGTGATTAAGATGGCTAGGGTGATAACTAATTTAGCCATCTGATTTCCACCCTCTGTCATATGGTTTTAGACCTCTGAATGAAACATAAAGCTGATGAAGCATTCTTCTTTTAGAGGCCCACTCAAAAAAGTATCACTTTTTTTGCTTGTCTTCTGGTGCTAGATGTCTTCTGGTTCTGAGGAATTCTATAGTCCTGATTCTGACTACCTAATCCTGACTACATACATTTAAGAAATTTATTTCCTAATTTCCTACATAAGACCTCATGAAAAGAGGTCATGTAAAGAGACACTACATAGATATCGTTATAATTTCAGGTGTGATAAATAATGGCTTCTTAAAAACTTTATCTTGACATGATCTGACATCTGCTTTTTCTCTTGCCAGATCCAAATCTCAGAGAACTTTCCTTTTGTATCCGAAAAAAGTTGGATTGGATAAATATGGATACATTCTCTGTTAGTGACTAGATTTTTTTTTCTGTTTGATGCATATAAAATTTCCAACATACCCCTTCAAAATTAAAATTTCTTCTGCTGGAGAACCTTTAGAGGAACTCACCAGGAAAAATTTAGAATTTTAAAGTGTGAATGCCTATATTTAACTTGTCATTTCTCTTTTCTTTATGGACAGTGAAGACAAAGAAACATTTCTGAGAGTGCCTACTATTTATTACATAAACACCTGATTATTTATTTAAAATCTAAAGTAAACTACTAAGATAGATCAGTTGAAAGAATTCCAGAAGTGTTTCTCGATTTTCATGAGTAATAAAATTCTAGGATGACTGGTTGAGATATGGGAATTTATATTGTGAATTTCAGTAGAAGAATCCTACCCTACTGATAAAAATATAACACTTATAATGTCACCTAGAAGATGAGACTTCCTCTACAGTCAGTAAAGGGAAGTAAGCACCTCCTTAAGGTGCTTCATCTCAAAGCTCATTGACAGGTTTTTTAGAGCAGGATAAATTGTTAAACTATGATTTGAAAGCCACCATTTATTGTCACTGTCTTGAGGGAATCTAGACAAAGAGCTGAACACACCATTTCAATTTCAGGTGGCTGTTAAGGAAGATGAATCTCATCCTTTCAAACTTTAGTGATTACTTTTCCATTTTTCTTAATCACTGCTTATTTGAAATCCATTTCCATGATTTTCCATTCTTTAATAATGCTTCAAGACTTCATATGAACTATCATAAACAAACTTAATGCACAAAGTTTGATACTGGCTTTTCTGCAGTCTTGCCATTTTGTGTCCAAACATTCTGCTTTTAAGTGCTGTTTCTATAAAATTCTTCAGGGTTTCTTTAGTCATTGTCCTACATTTGATGAATAATGAATGTCAACATCTTCCAGTATTTCCAAAGCTAAAATTAATTTTACTGAGTTTTTCGACCATGCTAAGTGGCAATTACAGAATATAAACTATTCACTTCTGCATATCTGGATTTATAGTATTTTTCGCATTTAAAAAGTATCAAAGAATCAGGAAAAAAACATGTCCATTTAGAATAAAGCATTCAAAATTCAGTAGAACTTAATTGAAGAGCTGAGTTTAACCTCTAGAAAATGTTTCCTAATTATAAAAGTAATTATGCTGGGCTTAGGGCACAGTTGTTTTCTGTTTGTTGTGCAGGTTTTTGTTGTTCTTTTGTTATTTGTTTGGTTTTTTTTTTTATATAGCCATAGTTTTATACTGTAAATCTAGAAAGCAGCTGGTTTTGTAATAAAATTTTACTTCAGAAGAGGAAGAAATATATTTAGTCCACTACTTTAGGTGATGTTGACCATTTTACAATAAATTAATAAATCTCTTCACTATGCAAATTGTGATCTTTGTGTTGAAATATTTTTCTCAAGGGAAAAATATTATAATTTGGTAATTTGTAATTTAAAATTATAAACTTTTCTTCAGGTCTGTAATAACAGTGTTTATACACACTTGCTATATGATACAGAGCTACTCCAACAACATTAAAATAATTATCCCAACAAAAAATTATTCTTTCAGCTCATTCATATGTTTCAAAGGCAAGCTTTTATTCTTCTCAAAAAACTGGTCAAACAAAGATTAGCTATATTTTGACTGGTTAGACAACAATTCTGGGTTACTTTTGGACAGAAGTAAAGAATCAGCCACACAGCTCTGAATGATGTGTTTGAAACCACGTGGTTTTGAGGAATATTCATGAAAATAATCAAATCTAATTGTGTTTGCAGAATTAGAAGAAGTTTGAAAGGCTTCTTAGGCAACATAGAGTTACAGTATAAAGACCCAGCAAATATCCATTGCAGGTAATGTCATATAGTTTTGTAACATAGCATCTACCTCCATACATTAAGACTTTGCGAGTTAATAGTTAAAGCTTAGGGCAACAGATTTATGGAAAATAATGGCAAAATACATGTCTGAAAGGAACATCATTCAGCTGGCTTTTGAATCAGTTAATGTTTTGCTGTTTGTCCAAACTGAGCTTCATTCAGCGCTTTGGTGCTTACTTGATTCTCTGTTACATATTGGCCGAGCTACTGAACTCTGCAATCAGACAAACTGGGAATAAATGGAATATACTGGCAACAGTAAATTGCACAAAATGATAAATTGGCTTGCCTATACTGTTAATTTATTAGAGACATCCTTGGCATGGGTTTGGGCAATGTGAATTAGAACTATACAAACATTTCCCTGGTCTAATTTGGGAATTAGTAAGTATGATTTGGCAGGGACCATTTCATAAAAGTGATTTGGATGCACCACTTTGTTTTGGCTGGTAAAAATGTTCAGCAATATGGAAGCTGACAAATCATGCCAGCTTGGCTGCACAAACCCTAGCTTGCTTTGGTTTACTAATATATATTTCCTCTGTGTGGTTTGAGGAACTGATGGGTTTAATGATCTGAGACAACCCCAAAAATACCCAGCAAAGTGCTCCTGGGAGCAGAGAGAGAGAAAGAAGAAAGAATAGAAAAGCAGGAAGACAGAAGTGAGATGGGAAGGAGAAAGGAGAGTGCAACGTATCTTCTTTAGAAATCATGGACTCTTGAAATGGCTCAGTTAATTATGAAACTTCAGCTCAACATAGATTTTTACAGTGAAAGTTCAGGTTACTAAATTCAGTAATTTTATATTTAACTTTTACAATGTATACTTATTTAAAAAGATGCATCCAGAAAAAAAGGATGGAAATGCAGATATAATTATCATCTAAAAAAATCATAAAAGGAACAGGGAGTTTTTTTACTCAGTAGCTCTTTGTCTATTTTTTTCTAAATAAGGTTAAGTAATGAGGCTGAAAAATTTTTTGTAACAAAAAGATGTCCCAACCACCTTATAAAACATCTGCTCTGTGCCTGTACTCTTCAATCATCTAATGCACATATCACTATCCTAGCCCTAAGGATGTTTATTATCCCTGTGCCTTCCTGGGAAACTGAATTCACACATGGCATGGACATGTATGACAATCAGGCCGTGTAGAAGGTAATTCAGATTTGTTTGGAAGAGGAGAACAAATCTTGCTCGGGAAAACACATAAATGTGCCATATTTTCTTACCCCAGGAGCAGTTTTTCTGTCCTGGGATGTCCTAGGCTTGCTGCAATTGCCTTTTGGAAAAATTGAAGGGCCAACAAATTTCTGCTGCAGGAGGCAGACAGAGCAGAGTATGGACAGCGTATATTTTCTTGCTTCCGTGCAGGAGTGTTGCAACTCAGGACCAAGCTAAGGGAAGGGTAGAGGAAAGCAAGGCAGTCTGAGGCCTAGAAAATATCAATGCTCTGAGAATTCAGGATGCACATTGCCAAAATCAATTATGGATATGTTGACAGCAGACCTCACGTAGAAAGAGCATTCAGATTGGTGAGCCACAGACTTTCTCTGGCTGTGTTGCTCCTGTACCAAACAAATGGTAAATTCCTGAACCTGGCTAATCAGACATAGTTCTTGTAATCCTGAAATACTTGGTATTGTTATTTTTTTTTATTCCTAAAAGAATAATGAGGGTGCCAGTGTTTAGTCAGTCCCTCTGACACCAAGAATATTTTTTATTCTCATAGTTTACCTTTCAGGCAAATTTAATCAAATGGGAAGAATAGACAGTCCTATTTTGTTTTGTGTTTTTGCAACCAGGCCTTTTAAGCTGACAATGTGAAAACATGAAAAAAAAGACCTTCTATTGCCCTAGAAAACTTACACGCTATCCTCAAACAATTTGAAAGTTACTGACTGAATTGAAAATAAATTTAGAAAAATAGATTTCAGTTAGAAGAAATGATATTGTAATACAAGCCTAGAAACAGCTAAATTCACTGGGTAACCACTTAACCAGAGTCAATTTTATTACAGCTGTGACAGTTGCACACACTAAAGAGAAAGGACTGTATAGTTTGAGCCTTTCCAAAGTGTGAAGAAAACACATTTTGAAAAAGGCCAATCAGGCAAAGTTCAAACAGTTTTCAGTATGATAGAAAAGGTGTCTTTAATGCATTATTTAAGTACTAGCTAGGCAACAATCCTTTTATAATCTGTCAATTGAAATATGTTAAATGATAAGAATGACAGTGCTTTAGAAAGACTGTACAAAGTGAGGGAAGACTTCAGTGAGGATTTGGCCACATTCAAATAATATACCCCTCAATCTCATTTATAAAGATACTCATCTTTCTTTGAAGTTTTCTATTGTCCTTCAGGTCCATACCCTGAACCTGAACCTTAAAAAGTTATTTTTAAGGCAGGACAAATGAGGGAGTATTTTTACAAAAAAGAGCAAAAGAAATGTCTGACACAGAGTGCAAGGACTAACACTTTGGAATGCTTTTTAAACTTTATTTCTCAAACTTCTGAAAAAAAAATCTTGTATTTTCTACCTGGAGACTGAGATTCATTACACTAACTTTAGCAAACTGCAAGTCAGAAGATTGGTCTATGTTAGTGATCTCTTCAAATCTAATAAAGACATAAAATTGGGGAACTACTTATCCTACTCATCTTAAACAGCAGGTTATAATGGAATTAATTTCCTTTTCAAAGTGTCAGTGTTTATCTTTTGGGTGCTTCCTTCTGCTAAACCTTTACAGCTCTTGTGTTTCTAAGGCAGTCTTTTTTAACTTCATGGTATTAAAGCGTTTAGAATAATGGAAAGTATAATTATAAACCATTTATACTATTAATAAATCTGCAAAGGAAAATTTTCCATTTCATACATTAAAAAGGTATTTTCACATGTATGAGTGTACCATTTAATTGTAAAATAAATTTTATGCTGTCCTTGCATTCACTTAGCTGGCCTTGTACACACAAATTGGTTTGAGGATTGCTTATATAAAAATTTATTCAGAAGAAGAGTTTACAGCATCTTTGTGTATTTCTCACAATTTAATTGTTAGCTAATTTTAGTAAGAAAAACAATAAACCAATGACATATTTTCCCTTTTCCTGAGTGTTATCAGTTGCCACTGAGTCAAATCAGGAGGAAGGGAAAGTTGGAGTATAAAAGTATGGTAAAAGTCTTCACAAATCTATTAAACCAAATTAATTCATAGGTAGCATAATATTAACCTTAAAATTGTCTTGCTTAATGTAAAGAACCTCAAGTAATCACATAAAATAAAAAGTTTATGTGATTTATAGAAAGAAAATGGAATGCAGGCTCAATGCCTTTATCTCTTCAGCAGGTAATTACTAGGAATATATTTTATATTGCTAGGGTTATTTCAATGAAACTTCTAAACCTACATTGTGGAAAACAACCTTTCCATGGTAAAAAAAAAAAGAAATAAAAGGAAAAAAGATGGTATCTTGTGGGTTATTTAACTTCCTCAGTAGAAATCTCTGACAACATTTTTGACAGGTTTGAGGATGTCTTGGTATGGGCAGATGTTTTCATCAAACTGCTTTCTAAAATATTCTTAGATTTTACAATTTTGTACAGTTAAAATACCCTTAGTTCCCTACAATACTTTCTTCATTAAAAAGAAGGGGGAAAAAATGCAATAATACATGTAGCCTTTTATTTCAGGTACTATTAAGTCCATATGTTACCATATCTTCTCCCACACATTTATACTGAAGTTTTTGTGTTGCCTCAAGTTTTGACAGTTATCCTCAGAAAGTCATGGCAAAGTATTGAAATAAAAATTCATTTTTTGTACTAGGGTGTAAAGAAAAAGTTACTTTCTAAGGCTATATGTGAAGCTTTAGATAGAAAACAACTTAAGTACAAATTCTTTGCTGGAGCCTTATCAAGGGTGCCATAACGTGTTTCAAACATTTCTCTCTTTAGAAGATTTAATTTCTTCTTAGACTGCTCCTCCATGCATGCTTTTAAGAATCCATCCTTAAAAAATTAAAAAATTCGTATTTTATTGGAACTGTCTCATGTGGAATTCAGTTGCAGGTTAAGAAGCCAAGTTTGTATGTCTGCACATAGGTGTGCTATGTGTATGCCACTCTCAGCAATGGAGGTGTCAGTACAGTGAATGGGGTTTGGAAAATAATTCATCTTATTATAAAGCAGACTATTACAGAGTAATTGGTGTCTGCTAAAGGAATTATTCAGTATTTCCTGTGATGCTGAGTTTTCCAGGATATTCATGTAGCATCCACAGAAGTAACAGAGATCATAGGAGAACAGAGCCTCTAGTAATATCAAGTAGAAATTATATTGGTTGTCCAAGACCTACCAAAATTACACTGATGCTGTGGTTTCACCCAAACCAACAACCAAGTACCACACAGTCACTCTCTCACTCCCTGCCAGCTGGATCAGGGAGGGAAATGGAAGGGTAAAAAACAGAAAACTTTTGGGCTGAGAAAAGGACCAGGCACTTGAAGAAAATTAACTCTACCCCAGACAAACCCAGCACAACTAAATGTTTTTCTTAGGAAACAGAATCATATTTCTGATGGAGAACAGCTGAATATCCATTCTAGGACATGACAGACCTTTGAATCAAAGTGCAATTCAGTTGTCGATTTAAAAGCAAAAAATCCCATTTGAAATGTCCTCCAACAAGACATTCCATGGGTGTTGAGCTGTATCTGCCAGTCCAGTGTAGACTCACATGTGCTTTGCACAGATATAGATGATTGCATGTAAACATTTCTATTTGGTTGCCTTTACATTGAATCAGCTCTTACCACAGACACTTAGTATGTTGAGAAATCTGCACTCTCCTGTATCTGTCCTTCCTTCTTCGTTCCCCTCAGTCCTGAATATCAAATTGTCTGTACAAATCTAGATGAACCATCTGAGCTATCAGAATGTAATTAACTCTAAAGTCCAGAGGGATCAATGTCTTGCTTTCTAATGAGAGTACATAAGGACACAGAATAAAAGGAAGTTTTCCAACTTTGTTTAAATAGGCTTAATCTCAGCAATCTACCATTTGCCTTTCATCTAACTCCTCTTCTGAATGATTTTGTCAAGATAAATCTGCTTATTTATTTTTTCTTAGAAAAATTGGCAAGACTTACTATGCTTTATAACATATAAAACTGACAGATGTTTACCTTTTTTTTATTAGATATGACCTGTAACATATTTTAAATATAAGAAATATTTGAGGGAATATTTTTAGACATTTGTTTGATTTTAATACAAATTTAGGGTCCATCTGAAGGCAGGTCAATTCAAATTCAGCTCCTGAAATTTGGAAAACATGTCCTATTTGAATCATGTCTTTAAATTTCATTATTTTAAAATAATATTTATGTATATTTTGTTCTTCTGGATGCAATTTCAAAGTGTAATTTCTACCGAATGCAGAAAAATAATCTCCTAATGTCTTCCTGCTTCCAAGTTTCTATTCTTTTGTGTGACTCTTTTCATTGAAAAAAAATATATGCAGATGACTAATTTTATTGGTTTGGTATGAATAAATTCAGGCTTAGGTTCTTAGAGTAAATTGTAGGTGCAGGTTCAAAGAAGTAAGTGATTGGACTAGTTCTGAATCCTCAACTGGAAACTATTGAATAAAGATGAATTCTAAATTGTACCAAGAATTCAGGGTGGGAGAACATGCAGAGCATGGGTGAATTGCATCCCTGCTCTGCTCATGCTCCCTCTATTACTGTGACAAGGCATCTGATGCTCACTGCCGCATTCATTTAAATGAAGAAAGGGAAGTTAAAGATCCATGTGCTGTAAAATATGGTGTGCCAAATATGATGCACGTATTTATTGCTGTTAGAATTCATGGTCTACTTAAGAGTAGTTTCATGATTTATTCAAAGCATCTCTGATGTTATAATTTTTTTACCTAAAAAATAGTGGCTATCTGGTCCCCATCTACTCACCTATCCAATTATATATATAATCTTTATATATATATATAGGTATGTATCTTAGCATAACAGTCTTCCTAAGTTTATCCTCAGAAAAATGTGTCAATGCAATCCAGATTCTGAATGCCTTGTACACTGTAAAACAACTTCTCTCCTTTTTCCTGTCAGTCTGACAATTTTTGTCCTGTTTATTGATATTTTATTAATTTTATTTATTTTATTAATATTTTAGGTTGTTTTTGTGATCTATTCAGAATTATAATTACTTCATTTCTCCAGTATCACAACAGATATTAAAGATATTATACATATTTTTAAAAAGTTTAGTACAGCATATCTAAATTCACTGAAATAATTGTGAGAATTTGAGCTTTATCTTTCTAGTTGTTGTATGTTTAAATTTTAGTCATCCCACTCTATACATAATCACCTTAGGCTCCCTTTAAAATCAATGAGGGAATAAAATCAGTTCGAAAGATGGTTCATTTGACCTTGTTCAAATCCCTATTTCAGGAAGATATCAATCTTCCTTTGGAAGTGCCAATTTCTCTCAATTAACCATAAGAAGAGTTAGTGTGATTAGCTCACAGGCATATGTCTACTCCAGTCATCCCAACCCCAGTTTAGCTGTCTAGTGCAATTGATTTTTTTCTCACCCATTTCCCTTTAGTATTCAAAAGTTCAAACTTTTTTTACTGTGAATTATAATTCAATAAAAAAGTCTTTAAAGAAGTATTCCACAGGCACATTGAATTATATCTTTAAGATTTACAAACACCTGTCTTATCAGACAGATAATTTAACTCCTTCGCCCATTGTGCTGCAGTTGGTGAAAAGAAATTACATATTTGCACAGTAAATTAACACTCTTAATGTTTTAGTACGTTTGTGCTAAAACAGCCAATTTGAAAAGAATAATGCATGTTCATTTCTTTCACTAAGCAAGAAGAACTATGCAGCTCTTTCATGACTATTCTAATAGTCTTTAAGCTGCCAGTTGTATTAATGTATGCCCTTTCTTATAGATCTCATATATTCCAGTTTTCCCTTTTTTTGTTGCTGTTGATGAAGAATTTATGCTCCATGTAAGTATTGTAAGTATATATTCTATGTATTACATGTTCCCTTGACACACTTACAGGTTCTGTATATTTTTGAAATGCTGGTAGAACACTAACTTGTACATCAGCAGGAGCCACTGCAGGGACAAGCAGCAAGGAAAAGGCAGCTTCTGCCTCCCCATTCCTGCTTCTCTGAGCCATTAATTCCTCAAATAATTTAATAAGTGTTCTGTTAAGAAGTGGATGCCCATTATTCCCTGTTGTAAGATATAGCACAGAAAGCTTCAAACAGACCTCATAATGATTTTTGGGTCTCTGTGCAATACTGTAATTTCTCATACATACTTTTTTNTTTAATATTAATACAAGAAAAGCCAAGGAGAGAAAAGGTGCTTTTTATAAGAGTAGTGCCACAGAAATTTTTTATAAAACTTGTATTTTATCTGGCATGGATTGCATCTTTAAAATAAAAGTGTCACAGTCACCAATCACACTGAAACTTTATTAGAAATCTCTTGCTTTGTTCTCCATTGTACCTCTGAGGTTTCATTTGTGCTTTGAAACTTTATCTGTTCAGTGATACCTTTTACAGAACATTCTGATTGTCAAAGGAGTACACAGATTTGATTTCATTTGATTTATCATTTCTTTTTATAAGTGGCTTTTCTTTGTAGAATTTTGTAAATCACCTCCAAGAGTGATGCATAGATATACTGAAATTGAAACTCTCCAAGACTTTATCCATTTAAAATCAAAACATTTATTTTTTTCACTGGGTTGTCTAAGAATGCTTATTAGCTCTGCTGATGAAACAGTGCAAAATATTTATCTCTTGTTATCATATTGAAGAAAGGAACCCTGTGCATTTAAATACAAACTGATTCATTTCCTCCTTCTCTCATTAATTAATATATGTTTTATTACTATCTAAAAAAATCAAAGGTAGTCTAAATTTATAAAAGAGTGTTGTTTTTTACTTCCCACCCTTAAAAACACAAGAGCTCTAGAAGGATAAGAAATTCCCTTTGGAAATTCTATATAAGAAAATTTTTAAGATAATTTGTAACTGCATGAATGATAGTTTTGACTGACTATCTTCTGCAATATATGAAATACTGTAACTTTATTAATTAATTCTTCATTTATTCCTTGAGCAATCTCATCAGTACAAATGTACATTAGTACTCTCTTTAAATACATCAAAAGCTATAGATAAATAAAGAATTATTGAGGGGAAAAAGAAAGAAAGCTTAAACTTGATTTTCAAATAACAAAACAGGTGAAATAAGGGCTTTTTCTGCATTAGAAAGACAGTGTAGTCCAATAAAGACCAACAACCTGAAAAGTGTCAAGTCTTGTCTTTTTAAAGGGGATGGCTGCTTCCAGACTAAGGTTAAACCATTGAATCGAGGAGAGCTACTTGAGCTGTCCAAGAGCCTGCCAGGGACTAATCTCATGGTTTAATTGTCCAGCTGATGCAGTTCCAGTGCTTGGACACCTGGAGTTTCCTAACATATGAGCTGCTGAAACACCTCTCTGTGCTTCCACAAGAGGAAAAATGCTTTGTGTCTGTCAGACAAATTCCTTTTCAAAATCCAGCCTCCTAATCTCTCGTGGTGACTGTTTTCAGGTTGACAGGAGAAATTATGTGTGTATGAAAAGTATATATCAGAATATGGGATTCAGAGGTTCTACCATTCACTATTTGATTCAGTGTAATTCCATCACAATTATGCCTCCCCCAACCATATTTTTCTGTTCCCCCAAAATGACGAGACAGGCTTACTCATAACTCGGTGTTAGATGTGAAGGGGG